>OW203769.1:9743036-10160249 GCA_934045905.1 Leuctra nigra | reverse complement strand
TTTTTTGATATCACTACGTTTCAGTGCAGAATTTTTAGATTTCATAACTTTTTTTTAGTTGTAGAGACTTGGCTGTTTTTTTTACATGGAGTGTTTTTTATGGATTATTATTATCTGAAGAAAGCCGTCGAATTTCACGATATTAACGGTCCTCCCGCTCGCAAACGGAATAACCCATTGTTCCCAAATTTGGTATATGTGGTGGGGTGGGCCATAGCTCGAAATTAAGATATTTCGCAACAATGTGAGATTTCCCAATTTTAAGATCCAGTAGGCGGAAAATGCCACTTTGATGCTTACAGTAAAAGTGGGTTGCTCCAGCCTTTTTAAATGAGAGTGTGCGCGCGCCGTACGACTTGGCTGGCGTGGAGCGACCGCTCCACTAGATTTTGATAACTGACCGTCCTTGCAAATGGTGGCGTGATCATCCCAATCAGATTGGTTCTTGTTATGTTCGATAAATTTACAGATATACGATTAATTGGACCCATGTCCACCATTTGCACAATAATCTTTTTTAAAAATAAAATGTCTGCTTCTTGAAAAAAAAATTGAATAGAAATTAGACTAGTAAGTTTAAGACGGTCTTTACTGCATAAATCTCTTCTACCAGTAATAAATTTTGTCGCTTTCTTCTGTATTCTCCAGCTTATTGATGGTGGCAGAAGTTGTTGGATGCCAAGCTGGTATACCGTATGAAATCATCGGTCTGACGAGGCCAAGGTAAATACTTCTCTTCACTTTGGGACTTGCATGATGTAAAATTCTGCTTACAAAATTGAGGACTCTGTCTGATTTACTTCTTACGATGTCCGTCTGTACATTCCACTTCAGGTCACTGCAAACTGTTATACCAAGAATTCGCATGGATTCGCAGCATTCTATCACCATATCGCTGATCTTGTTCACATGAGTCATCCTTTTCTTGGATCTTGAAATTGAAATATACTGGCATTTTTTAAGATTAAGGTCCAAATAATTTGTTTTACACCAGTCTTCTGTGCTCAGTAAGTCTTGTTGTAGAAGCTGCACATCCTCCGGGCTTTGAATGTGTCTGTATAGTGTGCAATCATCTGCATATTGACACATGGTAGAAGTTGTTACGTTTGAATTTTGGCGCCCCGGCCTGCCGCCCTTCACATGTCAAGGTCTTTGCTTATGCGTTGCTTTTGGTTCGAGGCGACCTATGAACTCGAGTGTTTAGGAGTTCTGTGGGCCGTTGAGAGGTGGCGTGCCTATCTCGAAGGATACCGTTTCACTGTCCACACCGACCATTCCAGCCTGTTGTGGTTGCACAACCTCAAGGACCCTCAAGGACGTCTTGCCAGGTGGGCACTAAGACTCCAACAGTATGATTACAAGATGGTTCACCGGAAAGGGAAGGAGAACGTAGTCGCGGACTATCTGTCCCGAGCCCCGTACGAACATCTATCCTTTATCGACATTCCTACTCCAGTTGCCGATCCTTGGTACCTGAACTTGAAAGAGCAAATTGTCAAGAATCCTAACAAATATCCAGCATGGAAGATTGAAGAGGATAAGCTTTTCAAGTTTGTGGAGGATCGTCACCGTCTGCTGGACCTAACAGCAGAGTGGAAGTTGGTAGTGCCGAAAGAATGTCGTCCTGCTGTTTTGGAAGAATGTCATGATCTTCCTATCTCAGGCCACCTGGGAGCTTTCAAATCTTGTTACAGAGCAAGCGAGAAGTACTACTGGCCGAAGATGAGAAGAGATATCGCCAACTACATCCGACACTGCAAGACCTGTCAACGAGTTAAAGCTGAACAACGCCTCACACCAGGACTCATGGGAGCAGAACGCAGTACTGATAGTCCGTGGCGTCGCATCTGTGCCGATTTGATGGGACCGTTTCCTCGGTCTGTTCATGGTAACAAGTACCTGCTTGTTGTGTGTGACACCTTCACTAAGTATTCAGTTTTGATTCCTATTCGTTCGGCGACCTCTAAGACTGTGTGTAAACATATGAGAGATGACATTTTCTTGTATTATGGTGTTCCGGAACTGATCATCTGTGACAATGGCCCTGAGTTTAGTGCCAAGCAGTTCAAAGACCTAGCCTTGGAATTCGACTGCAAGATTCACTACAATTCTCGCAGACATCCTCAAACTAATCCTGCGGAGAGAACGAATCGCACTGTACTTACCATGCTCCGTTCCTACATAGATGACAACCAGAAGCTGTGGAACAAAGTTCTACCCGAAGTCGGCTGCGCGCTTCGGACTGCGGTTAGCGAAGTCACTGGATTCACTCCGGCATACTTAAACTTCGGAAGAGAACTTATCCTTAATGGCAAAGCACATAAACAGAAGATTCCCTTGTCTCTCCCCGATTATGTTGATAAGTTGAAAGGCTTGCACTCAATTTTTACAGATGTTCGTGCACGTCTTGCCCGAGCTCATCAGCGCAGTATTCCTCACTACAACCTGAGACGCCGCCATCTCGAATTCAACGTCGGTGACCGTGTCTGGAAACGCAACTTCGAACTCTCGGACGCTACGAAAGATTTCGCAGCCAAACTAGCTCCACGTTTCCATGGACCCTTCAAGGTGAAGATGAAGACATCGCCCTTGATCTACCGACTTGGAGATGACAACTCGCGAGATATTGGTACCTGGCATGTGAAGGATCTCAAGGAATATGCTTAGCCTGAGTAAGAAAATGCGTGCATTCTCTTAATCGGGAAGGGGGGAATTGTTACGTTTGAATTTTGGCGCCCCGGCCTGCCGCCCTTCACATGTCAAGGTCTTTGCTTATGCGTTGCTTTTGGTTCGAGGCGACCTATCTAGGCGCTGGGTTGGAGACTCCTCGCTCTAGCTAGCCCGCCCCATATTCGCTCTGTCTCTGTCTGTTCGATGGACAAGCCGATCTTCTTTCTCTCTCGAAAGCACATGTTGATCGATCGGAGATCAATTGCTGAATTGTAACGAGAGATCGGTGCCTTTTGACCACCAGACTTTGGAGACGACGGATCGGTTTCGCAGGGGAGTTCGTGAGTAGAATCCTTCGGGAGTTGTTTAATGTTTTACACGCTTGTGGATCTGGGTTCTTTGGTTTCTCCTCTGAACCATAAAACATTAAACTTAGCTGATTCGAGTTTGAGGTATTTAATTACTTGCTTTCGTCGATCGCGTTAACTTCGTTGAGATTCATGTATTCTCAGTGCTCTTTGTCAGGGAGATAACAGTGCACATATTATCCGACTGCATGGGCGTTATTTCCGTTCAGGTCTATCTAAAGTCTGGTCGTTAATTGTGCCGCTTCTAAGTCTAGTTAAACCTATTCTAAATTCTATTTTGTAACTTGAACCTATCTAAATTTGATAGAAGCGCTACGTGAAGATCACGTATGTGTCTGGAACTTGGCTAGTTTTCACTAGCGTATTTCTGTAAGTACTTACATATTGTGTGTATTATTATTATTTCAAGTGTATTTTCTATGTAATTTGAATAGTGTATTTCTTATGTATCTTTGGCTCGACCTTGGGTCTGCCATCTCTCTCATTCCACGACAGGCATTTGACCTTGGGGAATATTTGACTGTACGGATTGTACATTTCATTACTATGTTTAATACCATTGTAACTCTGTATAATCTTTGATTTGTCAAGATTTATTATTCGCTCTGTACGACCAGTAGGGTCTATTTCTAGTCTATTTCACTTTGATTACTTTTCAATATACTGACCCTCAGTTGTTCCTAAGTGGTACAACATTATTCACCTGTTTATCTGTCGAATATACTACACCTCTATTCCATCCATGTACTAATTCTACATTTTATCTCACATCCCCGAGCCATCACCACTTGGACCAGTCACCCACGCCCCTCTTCGGCTTTCGCCGGCCGGAGCAATTTTAGTTGCCAACCCAGAGTTGGGCAGGAGACAAGGCAACAAAGTTACACAGTTAGGCAGGTCTAACATGAAGATGGTAAACAGTAAAGGCCCAAGAACAGATCCCTGTGGCACTCCCGATAACACATTTTGATCTGTTGAATGAGCCCCATCAAATATGACACGCATCTTCCTACCAATCAGAAAACCACGCATCCACTGAAGCAGTTCGCCCGATATATTATGAGCTTTTAGCTTTATGAGGAGACTATTATGCTGAACCCTATCAAAAGCTTTAGCCCAGTCGAGGGATATCACATCTATTCTGGCACCTGCTACTTTATCCAGATAAAACTGCCAGTCATCAATAGCTTTTGTAAGCAAAGTGATGCAAGATCTTCGAGGAAGGAATCCATGCTGATGCGAATTTATTGCATTTATCTGTTGCAAATGTAGTAAGAGTTCCCAAGACACAACTTTCTCCATAATTTTACCTACCACTGAAGTTAACGATATTGGCCTATAATTACAAATGGAACTTCGATTACCTGATTTAAATATAGGGACAACGTTGGCCTGTTTCCACTGGAAAGGTAATGCGCCAGTCCTCATAGATATATCAAACAAGACACTTAGAGATGGTGACAGTTCCCTAGCGCATTCATGCAGAATCCTTGCAGGTATATCATCAGGGCCAGTGGCAGAGTCCGGCTTCAACTTTTTCAACGCTCTCTCAACAAGAATAGGATGAAAGGAAATTGTGTTTAGATGATAGGGCTGCACACCTCTTTGAGATTGAAAACTTCCGTCAGATTCTCCAAGATCTTTGGTAAAATTAGTACGGAAATGTTGTACAAATGCTTCAGCAATCTTCTGATAATTGTTTTCCTTGTTCCCACCCAAATCAAAATGTTTCGGTGCCGAACTTCCACTCTTACCATGTATGTATCGCCATAACTTCTTTCCATGGTCGTCTCTATTAGCACTTAGTTTCCAAACAAATTGATCATGGGCTTGCCTTGTTTTTAATTTGGTGTCATTTCTTGCTCTTCTGTATTTTTCCCAGCTTTTCTCAGAAAGGTTAATTTTCCATCTTCTATGTAGATAATCCCTCTTGTGAATCATGTGGATAATATCTCCCCCTATCCACGGTGCTCTCCTCTTGGAACTCACAATACGACATGGAATAGCTCGGTTAACACAGCTCCAGAAAATGGTCTTCCATTCTGACCAGGCAGACTCAACATCCAAAGACACAATATTCTGCATTTCTTGACACAGCATTTCACGTAGCAGGGGCCAATTAGCCATGCGATAGTTCCTCATTGAGCGTCGAACGATTTTCTGTTTCGGTGGTTGCCAATTAAGTTGAAAGGATACAGCCATGTGGTCACTTACACCAGGAATAACTTCCAGAGCAGTTACTTTGGAGGGATTATTGGTCAAGACAAGATCAAGAATGGCACGAGATGTTGTGGTAATGCGTGTAGCTTCAGTCACCATCTGATAAGGCACAACATTCAGAAAGGAAGAGAGAAAGTTGTCACAGAGACTATTAGTAGCTCTCGCATAATCACGACCCCAAACAATGTCAAGATTAAAATCATCACACAAAAATATTCCGTCGTATCTATGTTGAATCTCCTGCACCTTCTCAATTGACTCCACCAAGTCATTGTTTACTACGTCCGAACTATTAGGCGCCCTTTAAGCTGAACCAAGCAGGATATGTTGGTCTCCACATTTCAAACTGACCCATATAATCTCAGCATTGTTTTCCAGCGATGTCATTCTAGTTGGCTGTAAGAATGGTTTGACAGCTAATAAAACGCCTCCTCCTCGTCGAGACTCACCCGTTCCTATGGATGTTCTATCTTTTCTGAAGACCAGATATTTGTCAGAAATTATTTCTAAATCATTGATGGAAGGATCAAGCCAGGTCTCGCAGACTGATATTACAGTAGGATCCAGCGCCTCCAGCCAAGCTTGGGTTTGAGGATATCTCTTCTTGTTCTTCATACTGCGCGCATTGAATGATAGGCAAGATATTTTCCCCCTTCTTCGTGTGGTCTTCCATATGTTGGAATCGGAATCTTTGTAACAGCATTTACATCAAAGAATGAACTGGAAAAAACAGACGTAGAACAACTCCAGCACGTCCAGTGAGTTATTTTACCAGTAAGTTTGGCACAAGTTTGATGGCTTGATGTACTACAAATATGGCAAGTTAGGAAACGCTGATTTTTTCTTCCACTCGTTTGGCATATTAAACAAACTGGCCCCGGATTACATTCAACGTCACCACACAAAGCTAGCAAAGTAAATATCACCATGCTACTGGAAATTCGCACAGCTCTCATGAAGATGTTCAACAATACAAATCTATGGGTTATGTAACATCTCTTCTGCAATATACTGTCAGCACATGGTAGGAGTGCAGGAACTGAACAGTGAGGTTTTTCAGATCCAGATAACCGGTGGTGAACGAGTTGTCAATTATTTCAGAGATTTTGGAAACATAGTCCGTGTTTCTCTTGGCTTTTTCACTTATCAAAACCATATGAATAGCGATAGTTTAAAATAGTTTAAAATTTCTCTTCTTATGTCCATGTCCATCTATACGCCTTGGGCAGAAGTTGACACTTGACGTCATGTTCCAGTAGGCTCTGCTAATCAAATCTTGAAAATGTAGTCAATTTTTCTCTCAATTGAAAATATTTTTGATGAAATTTAAACACAAATCTGCATAAATCAACTCACTGCGATTCTTCAAAGGAGGTATTTTCAGCTCAAAATGTTTAGTAGCGTTAATGGAACAAAATGATATGAAATTTATAATAATACTGCAGGTATTACAGGAAAAAGTTCACAAAATGTGAAGAGCGAGGACTATAACTTCTTACTAAAAGAAACAAAACAAAAGAAACATTAAATGCGAATGCTTCGAATACGGCATGCAGAGCGGAGTTCACGTTTTTTAACACTGCATTTATTTATTTATTTATTATTCCAAACACACACTGTGCATTTGCTGACAGTGAGTAAGGTGAACCCCGTAACACTGTGTGCCCTACTGCCAGCTACAAATAATACATACATCAAACAATATCACTTAATACTAACAAATAAAATAGATAGGTAGGTATCAAAATTATAAAAAAAGGGAAGTGAAAACATAATGTATACGATTAAAGCACTTAGGATTAAATTAATTATTCATAAATAAAACAATTCTTAGTGCAAAGCTCTCATATCTTTAGTTAAAATTATTCTGACCTGTTTTTTAAATATTTTAAAATCTAGCTCTTGTCGCACATTCGTAGGGAGGGAATTGTATTGTTTTGCCACTCGGGCGTAAAATCCATTCTGATACTCTACAGTCCTAGCAAAAGGTGGATTTACTGTTCCCAACTGGGCCTGTCTAACTTTGAATGGTGTATTACAGAGATTGTCCCAAACGGATCCGTATCGACTATTTTTAATAACATTTTCTTCAAAAAATGTATCCCAAGTTCTATTAAGTGGTTATCCAAAGTAATAAAGTTGCATTCTCTAGTCTAATCCTTCCTTTCATCTCTAGTCTAATCCTTCCTATTTGTTATAAATCTGGTTGCTCTATTTTGAATAAATTCTAAATACTTATTGATACTGTATTATTTATGGACAGCGCGCCCAAAAGAAGATTTCCTTATTCGGGTTTCCCAAAGCAAAATTCGTATAGTTTGTTTGCTTCCCATGCAATTAATGTTATAGTAATATGTAAATAATTTATTATAATTTGAATTGTATAAACTGCCATTTTGAAATTGCCACTGAAACTTGCATCATGATCCAGAGTCCATAGTGCGGTTTGTTGACCTGTTTTAAAGTTTCTATAACAGGCATATATAAATTTTTATTGAGTGGATTTAATTTCGGTATTACGTATTCAGTGTTGATAAAGAATTTTGAACTTGATTTATTTTGAAACTAGAGTCTTGAAAACGGCTTGACCTAATGAAACAAAACCAGCACCAAACGATTCCCAAGGTCAATTTTTTCATTCTCGTTGGTAAAATTGTGTATATAATGACCAAAACAGGTAATTATTTCGTAAAATGTATTAATATTAGAGATCAGGCGAGCAGGAACTACTTTAATCATGGGAGGGGGGGAGGTTGAGACACCCGAAGGGGGGTTCTGGGGGGCAAAACACCCCAGTTCCCGCATGTCATTTTTTAGAATTTTAACAATTTAAAAGTAATTATGGTGCTCTTAAATTCACAAATTGAAGGGGGGGGGGGGACAATCCCCCTCATCACCCCCTTTCCTAAGCGCCTGTCGTACAGATTCACATTGTCATACAATTGTGGACAGCCAGAAATAAAATATGAGTTTCTCTCAAAAAAAATTGGCCAAGTCACCAAGTGTATTTGAAAATAATTTTTAATATCCAAACATTCTTAGCGTATCGTTTTTTGTGCGTTTAAAGTGGATACATAATGTATTTACCAATTCTCTTCTATAGAATACTCGATGCCTCAAGTATTTTTGGGTATACATATTATATGTCAATACACTTGATGACTTGGCCCATTTTTTTATCAATGCTGAAATTTGGATTTAAATGTCTTGGCTGGAATGTTGACAGGGGATATTTTGGATTAAAACACTTTTTTTGTCTGGGGCTTAACGTCGCACTGTTCTGCAGAGAGACTAATGGCGACGGATGAATGATTATGATGATGATTGGGAGATGACGGTGAAGAGTAGGTAAGGATGGAAGGTGGAAGGGAGGCGGTCGTTTCATATTAGTAGGGTACCTTCCCAGCATTTGCCTGTCGACTGAGGGAAAACCACGAAAAAACCTCAGTCAGAAAGGAGTGCGGCGGGAATCGAACCCGGGCCTCCGGAATACAAGTTCAGAGCGTTACCACTCAGCCAACATGTTCCGTTTACAATACTGATGTTCTGTATACGGTGGTGGGAGGATAACAACATCTGCAATGGTTTAATACGACTCTGGAGGTGGAAGATAGTGAGGAGAAAGAAGATTCTGAAGAAGTTTCAACCGGTCCGGCTGGCCGGTTTAGACTATATTGCCTTTAACGTCTGATTAGACAATGAGTGTAATGTTTATGATGTGAATTGTCTACCCCCTGACACAAATGTTCTTAGAAACCAGGGGTTGAAATAATAAAATTACATTCTCTCATTTAAATAGGGCATCTACCAAACGTTCTCCCGCCAGAGTGCTCTGATAATCGTTAGTGGGAAGTTGAAGATTGTTTTCATTCATTCATTCATTCATTCATTCATTCATTCTGTTTAATTCTACAAATTGCACCATTGGGCATGTGGTAGAGCCTTACAAACTAACAATGATAGGTACTAATAATTGATTAAATATATAACAACAACATAATATAACAAACTATAATCTATTAAAGAGTGTGAAAAGGTAAAAAAGAAATATAAAATTATTTTTATTATCCCAATTATTATAATTATTATATTATTATATTATTATTATATATTATTATATTATTATTATAATTATTCTAATTATTATTCTTATTAGCCTCATTAAAACTACATTACTTGGAAATTCCCTCATCTTTAAACCATTCTCTTATGCCTCTGTTCACAAACAGAGCATGCAAGGCTATGTAAAAATAACAAGAATCGATTTAACTATAACTAAGCAATTTATAATAATTATGTTAAGGCTCAGGATGATAAATGTTGAGGAGAGATGTCGAAAAGTGACTATAACTGAAATATTACAAAATAATTTATTTTGTTTTGCTTTAATTTACTACATGTAGTAAATAAATTTTATATTTTCCTAATTTTGTATTTGTGTATATCATTCTTTTACCTTACCATCTTATATTTCTACTTATAAATAATAGTGGAGTAAAGATGTCTAAAATTAGTGCATTTGTGATACCTTTCGTGAAAATTGGTACCCTTACTAAATCGAGTATGAGGAATCCAAAAATCAATGGCACCAACCTGAGAAATTAATACTTTCTGCGTAATTAGCATAATTAGCATAATTAATAAACATAGATAAAATAATATAAAATTTTATAATATGGTCTTTATGTGTATCCATCAAAAGCTCGTCATGTCAACAATCCATATAAAATAAAAAAATTTAATTTTTTCATTCACATAATAATTAATCGTATAATTAGTTATTTTTTAAAAATCGTTATTCAGCAAAAAGCTTAAAATGACCCTCTCCGATTTTGAAAAAACTTGGTAGGATTGGTCACAAGCCCAAAGAAAACCATACGATTTTTTTGGTTTGTCCATTTATTGAGTACTTTTGGATTTCCAGACCCTCAAAAATCGAAAAATCAATTTTTTATCAAAATTTTGTGTTAAGTTTCTAATTAGCATAATTAATAAAATTAATTATGCTAATTAGTTATAGATAGATAATTAATTATAATTAATTATGCTAATTAGGAACTTAACACAAAATTTTGATCAAAATTCGATTTTTCGATTTTTGAGGGCCTGGAAATCCAAAAGTACTCAATAAATGGACAAACCAAAAAACACGTATGTTTTAATTTGGGATTGTGACCAATCAATTAATAATTAATTATGCTAATTAGGAACTAAACACAAAATTTTCATCAAATTCGATTTTTCGATTTTTGAGGGCCTGGAAATCCAAAAGTACTCAATAAATGGACAAACCAAAAAATACGTATGTTTTACTTTGGGCTTGTGACCAATCCTACCAAGTTTTATCAAAATCTGAGGGGGTCATTTAAGCTTTTTGTTGAATGGCGATTTTTATAAAATAATTAATTATGCGGTTAATTATTATGTGAATGAAAAAAATTAATTTTTTATGATTTATAAGGATTGTAGACATGACGAGCTTTCGATGGATACCCATAAAGACCATATTATAAAATTATATATTATTTTATCCATGTTTATTAATTATGCTACTTATGCTAATTACGCAAAGAGTATTAAATTCTCAGGTTGGTGCCATTGATTTTTGGATTCCTCAGACTCGAATTAGTAAGGGTACAAATTTTCACAAAAGGTATCATAAACGCACTAATTTGCCATTATATAAGACATCTTGACTCCACTATAAGCCTTATTCGGAGTGTCTATTCGCACGAAACACGAAACACGAATTCGTGCACGATTTTCGTGCGAATAGCCCCTCCACAGTGGGCCGGCTATTCACACGAAAATCGTGCACGATTTTCGTGCCGCAATAGTTCATTTTCGTGTCACTAGAGCGCTCACTAGTCGCGCTGTTCTAGGTTCAGTCGTGTCACCATAGGTGGCACTAGTGTCGTTTTAGTAGTACACTTTCGTCTCGCGAAAAGCGTTGGTTGGCGTCGTCAGCTGTCACAGAGCTTAGAGCTGTCAATGTCAGTTTTCCGCCTATTTCATTTGGTTTTCCCTACGTTTTCCGAGTGTTCACTGTGTTTATTTGAGGCTTAGAAATGAAAATGCATTGGAAATGAGGCTTGAAGCAGAACCCATAGTAAAGTGAAGTTCATTACCTATCCTTTCCGAGTGTTCACTGTGTTTATTTGAGGCTTAGAAATGAAAATGCATTGGAAATGAGGCTTGAAGCAGAACCCATAGTAAATTGAAGTTCATTACCTATCCTTGAATTCTACTAAAGTGCAATGTAGACCAAGCCAATTTTGTAGGTAGTAAGAAATATGTAGGAAAAGGAAATATGCTCAAACTTTTCATATTGATGAATACAAAATTATTTTATTTACGTGTATACCTACGTTCACCTCACCTACTGTTTTCTTACTGGAGGCCTATTCTAGAACTTTTAAATTCCCAATTTCACTAGAATTCAATTCAATTCAATGTTAATCCTTATGGCCGTGACCGAATTCCATCAGAATGGAATTGGAAAATCGTTCTAGAATAGACCTCCTGGTCTAATAAAATGCAACATTTTTTATTTTTAAAGACGGTTTTAGAAGATTTTGTAAAAGACCTGAGGAAGGTAATGGGATTCTACATTCACATTTGGCACTCTCAATAGACTTCTAAAAGAATTATTACATGAGTCATCAAGTGGGATTGGCTCAGGGGTAGAACACAATATCTCAACAATGTAATGTTAATATGTTTTATTGCAAAATAAATAAAGTTTAATTGAAATTGTAAAGAACAATTCAAAGTAGGCAATTGGCATAAGTTATAAATGCAGCGGTTAACTTCTATTATTTGGCTGCAGTGGCAAGGTCGTCTTGGTTGTTTACCTCCAGGTAAAGCGACTGCCGGCGTTGACCTTTGCGATGATGCGACCCAGTGACCTCAAGTAACCAGCATGACAAGAGAATTGTCATTGTTTTGTAGAGATGCTGCGCTGTTTACTCGGCGTCGATTTCGTGGCCCCATGGTTACGAAGGCATCTTGTCCTCGGCTCGTTCTAAGACTTGTAATCCCCTGGCTGTTGGCTAAAGCAAGTTGGTTCAACATGTAAAGCAGGAACTGCAGACTCGTTGGAAACTCCCGGAGTACCTACGCAAGTCGCTGTCCACGCAGGGTTCGGTGTAGGTTAGTATCACTGTTCGTTGCGGTTGCACAATTTGAAAGCACCGATGAATTTATCTAGGCTACTACTACTAGGAAAACGCTCAGTGTAACGCGTTGATGAGCGAGCATGGATACGTGCAAATTCTCGAACCGGAAATGCGTACACAACGCACAGAAAACATATACAACCATATTGAATTGATTATGATCAGTGCTCGAAGTAGGAATTAAATAGTGGAGGTATGGTAACATAAGAATACCACGTGCGGGGGGGGGGGGGGGTACGATATTAGATGAGGGTCCAGATTCCAGAATTACACTGACAACCATTGTCATGTCATTAGTTAGATTAGTCTTTTACCTTGATGAAACAACTAAATTAAATAATGAATTTTACTTTATCTTGTAGTGGATGTTCATAGTTCACAGTTATGCTTGAAATATGCAGTCAAAAGATAACCATGAAATACGAGTAAATAAGAATCTAAAATTACGTAAATTTCCAAGAATATCTGATTTTAAGCATTCCGTTTTTTCTGAGAAGTAACGATATGAAATCAAATGTGTGAAGAAGTACCGGTATATCATACCGTCCCATGCCGGCCCACTTCGAGCACTGATTATGATATCAACTTAAAAGTAGGTATATGCTTTTCATCGAAACTTTAAAATAGCATCTAAGCACCTGGTTCATAAAGCAAATCAGAATCAATTTTCAATTGGCACTGGAAAACATTCATTTCGATACTTCATTACTGACAGATATTAAAAAT
The DNA here is from genome assembly GCA_934045905.1 of Leuctra nigra. NCBI lineage: Eukaryota > Metazoa > Arthropoda > Insecta > Plecoptera > Leuctridae > Leuctra > Leuctra nigra. The sequence continues at coordinate 10,147,087 of OW203769.1, read as the reverse complement.
GTAAATAACTTCATACGTTCTTAACTGATTGGGATGAAATTTTGTAAAATAAGAGACAATATTGGTCTTAATGATCATGCAAAATATGAGTTTGATCAGAATTATCGAAGACCGTTTTCATTTTTCAGCCTATCAGGAGATATTTATTTAAATTTTAACCAATGAATGGATTTCAAAAATAATTATGGTGTGCAAACAGAGAAGGTTGGTTTTACATGTGTGCAAAATTTCAGCTCGATCAAAGAAAAACTCTGACCTGTATAGCCAAAATATGATATTGATTAGATTTATCGAAGACCAGTTTCATTTTTCAACCTACCATCAGGAGATGTTTATTTAAATTTTAGCCAATTAATAAATTTCAAAAAAATTTGTGGTCTGCAAACAGAAAAGTTTGTCTCTACATGTGTGCAAAATTTCAGCTCGATCGAGGAAAAACTCTAGACATGTATAGCCAAAATATGAGTTTGATCAGATTTGTCGAAGACCATTTTCACTTTTCAACCTATCAGGAGATGTTTATTTAAATTTTAACCAATCAGTAGATTTCCAAAAAAATTAGGGTCTGCAACGCCCAGAGAATGTCCAAACACGTGTGCAAAATTTCAGCTCGATCGAAGAAAAACTCTGACCTGTATATCGTCAGTAACAGAAAAAAACAAAAACAAAAAAACAAAAAAAAAAAACAGAGGTCCGTGCCAAATGAGCCAAAAGGAGACGCTCGCTTCGCTCGCTCAATAAGAAGTTACTAGGAAAACGCTCAGTGTAACGCGTTGATGAGCGAGCACGGGTACGTGCAAATTCTCGAACCGGAAATGCGTACACAACGCACAGAAAACATATACATCCATATGGAATTGATTATGATATCAACTTAAAAGTGTATGCTTTTCATCGAAACTTTAAAATAGCATCTAAGCACCTGGTTCATAAAGCAAATCAGAATCAATTTTCAATTGGCACTGGAAAACATTCATTTCGATACTTCATTACTGACAGATATTAAAAATGTAAATAACTTCATACGTTCTTAACTGATTGGGATGAAATTTTGTAAAATAAGAGACAATATTGGTCTTAATGATCATGCAAAATATGAGTTTGATCAGAATTATCGAAGACCGTTTTCATTTTTCAGCCTATCAGGAGATATTTATTTAAATTTTAACCAATGAATCTGAGTAACGCGTTGATGAGCGAGCACGGATACGCGCAACACCTCGAACCGAAATTCTGTCTATCGAAAATGTCATTAAAAGCCAATAATTCTAAAATTTCGCCACAGATTTGTATAGAAATCTCAAAACATTCCTAAAATATTGGTCCAAATAACCATGCAAAGCTTTAAGTTGATCAATTGAACCTTTATGATTGAACTGTTCCGTGTTAATTTTCAAAAATCACAGGATCTCCTTCAAAAAATATACCTGAGACCACTCATATGATATAAGTGTGTCTACACAATATCAGATCGACTGTTGAACGGTCATTATCAGTTTCATTTGCGTTTGAAAGTTTCTGCTCTAACTACCTTGCCTTGAACTGAAGAGTCGAAGTCGCCGTGAATTTGACAGCCAACACGCTAATAGTCCGTAAAATGTCAATAACGTTTGGATTTAAACACAGATTAGTATGAAAATTGTCAAAAATGCAGATAATGTTGGACCCAACCATCATGCGAAGTTATAAGTTGATCGTTCAATCGGTTATAGTTTAAATTTCTAAAAACACAGGAAAGATGGTTTTAAATTTTAACCAATGGGAGGATTTGGCTGAAACTTTGTTTGATTGGGTACAATGTTGGGGGTAATGACTTGTCAAAATTTCAATTTGATCAAAACAACCAATCGAAAGTTAATTTTTTTTAAATTTGAACCAATCAATGGATTTCAAAAAAATTAGGGTCTGCAACAATCAGAAATGTTACGTACATGTGTGCAAAATTTCAGCTCGATCGAAGAAAAACTCTGACCTGTATATCGTCAGTAACAGAAAAAAAAAAAACAAAAAAAAAAAAAAACAGAGGTCCGTGCCAAAAGAGCCAAATGGAGACGCTCGCTTCGCTCGCTCAATAAATAAACAACTATTTGTTTAAAAATGAACCACGACCCATTATGATTGAAAGTGGTGGTTGAATGTGTGAGCTGCTTTATGAGCCACTATAGCCAGTATGAATTCATAACTCTCGTTTGTTTGTTTAAAACTAATTGTGGTTCTACCAGAAAATTACCGATTTATCGTTAATATATTGCCTTAAGAAGAAAAAACAGTAATTACTTGTGGTTTTGTTCTCAAAAAATCGTGTAAACTCGCTGAAGCTGTCTTGAAATCACCAGCCAGCCGCGCTATGCTGAGCTTGTTAGTCGGAAGTCGGAGGCTTATCGTGTCGGACGTGTGCGTGTCGGCGCTCTGTGTGTTTATCACGCATAGTATGGTGCGTGAGTACGCATAGTAGTATGGTGGGTGGTTGAGGAATAGAAGATGTTTAGCAAATGAGATAAGCGATGCTTGTTTCATAATATGGCTATATTGACAACTAGATTACTTTCCTTTATACTTTTGATCGATAAACCGAGTTTTGTGTGGGGTTGTTGGGAGTTTTGGTGGGGTTTTGGTTGAGCATTTTGGTTGATTTTAGCGTGTTTATAAAACATCTAATTATTATCCCAAAAAGAAGTAATACTGGAATAGTTTATAAAAAACAATTCTTTTTTAGAGATCATAAAATGCAACAAAATAAATATGGAATACTAATTATGACGTAAGTGCATGGATACATAACATGATAATCATAACATACGGGGTCCATGTAGTTGGCCCCCCCTTTTTGGAAATAAGCTCTCAAAACTATTGCAATCGTTTGTGCTGGTTTGGGCAATCAAAATTTTCGTTTGTGCAACCCTCGAAATACCTTACTTTGAGGAGTGTGAAAATTTTGACACCAGCCCCCCCTTTTTGGATTTTTGCCCATTTTTTCATCGCAATCGTTTGTGCTACGTTTGTGCTGGTTTGTGCAGTCAAAATTTTCGTTTGTGCAACTCTCCTTCATGCCCAAATCACATAATCAAAATTAGGCACCAGCCCCCCCTTTTTGGATTTGTGCCCATGTTTCTATCGCAATCGTTTGTGCTACGCTTGTGCTGGTTTGTTCAGTCAAAATTTCCGTTTTTGCAACTCTCCTTCATGCCCAAATCACAAAATCAAAATTTGGCACCAGCCCCCCTTTTTGGATTTGTGCCCATTTTTCTATCGCAATCATTTGTGCTACGTTTGTGCTGGTTTGTGCAGTCAAAATTTTCGTTTGTGCAACCCTCGAAATACCTTACTTTGAGGGGTGTGAAAATTTTGACACCAGCCCCCCCTTTTTGGATTTTTGCCCATTTTTTCATCGCAATCGTTTGTGCTATGTTTGTGCTGGTTTGTGCAGTCAAAATTTTCGTGTTTGCAACTCTCCTTCATGCCCAAATCACATAATCAAAATTTGGCACCAGCCCCCCCTTTTTGGATTTGTGCCCATTTTTCTATCGCAATAATTTGTGCTACGTTTGTGCTGGTTTGTGCAGTCAACATTTTCGTTTGTGCAACCCTCGAAATACCTTACTTTGAGGGGTGTGAAAATTTTGACACCAGTCCCCCCTTTTTGGATTTTTGTCCATTTTTCCATCGCAATCGTTTGTGCTATGTTTGTGCTGGTTTGTTTAGTCAAAATTTTTGTTTGTGCAACTCTCCTTCATGCCCAAATCACATAATCAAAATTTGGCACCAGCCCCCCCTTTTTGGATTTGTGCCCATTTTTGTATCGTAATTGTTTGTGCTATGTTTGTGCTTGTTTGTGCAGTCAAAATTTTCGTTTGTGCAACTCTCCTTCATGCCCAAATCACATAATCAAAATTTGTGCCCTTTTTTTATGTGTGCCCATTTTTCTATGTTTGTGCTGGTTTGTGCAGTCAAAATTTTAATTTCTTCACCAACTTATACGATTTGTGTGTATCGTATACACAGTTAAGACCATATTCAAGAACTAAGCGCCCTTTTTGCGGAATGTTTTCAAAGTACCTAATGAAGGGACAGTGTTCAAGGGACAATCAAGGGACAGTGCTAGGACCCATATTATTTACCATTTATAAATGACTTGTGTAATATTGGAATAAAAGGCTCTATAATTACATATGCGGATGATACTGTAATTAAATGTAAAGGTTTAAATTGGGATGAGGTCTATCATTCGGCAAAGTATTCTATGCAAACCGTGTTTCATTGGTTAAATAATAATCTTCTTACACCAAATAAATCCAAAACATTTTGTCTTCCCTTCTCTATTAATGCGGCAACTGAGTGCACTACCAATCATTCCATTAAAATTCATTATCGGTTTTGCAGTATTACTCAGTGTGATAGCAATGATTGCCATACCATTGATAGGAAACACTCCGTTACTTATTTAGGTGTTATTATAGACAGTAGGCTTCGCTGGAGTGATCATATTGTTAGTATGTGTAATAAACTTCGCGGATTAGTGTACATCTTTTATCGGCTAAGAAATATTCTAAACTAGGAAAACGCTCGGTGTAACGCGTTGATGAGCGAGCACAGAACATGCAACATTCCCAGACACGATACACGACACTGCAGATAAGTCGATTTTCTCTGCAACTTTCCAATCTCCATATAAATACTTTGGATGAATATCAGATCCATTGTGTCGTGTCTTTCCTTCATACTTTTTACAGCTTTGACAACCCATACTAAACTCGTAAAATGACAAATTATTAATACTTGACTGATTGGGCATGTTAAACATTTTAGATTATATTGGTCTTGATCACCATGCAAAATTTGAACTTAATCGGAACATTTTGATTGTCGATCAATCAGAAGATAGAGGATTTGGCCTTTGTACTGCATCCGATTTGATATGCGCTAGTTTTACCTTGCTTTAATTAGGTATCTTTGGTTTTACTGTAAATTGTGGACCGCTTGGCTGCTCTACAGGCCTTGGAGCAGAAGCTTAAAGAAGGCAGGGATGAAAATGTATAGCATACATTTTACAAATATTTCAAGATTATGGAATAAAATGTCCCTAAAATGACACAAACTTTTGAAAATACCGATAGATATGACTGAAAATTGGCAAAAATACCTAAAATGTTGGTACCAATGACCACGCCAAGTTTCAAGTTGGTCGGTCAATCTGTTCTAGTTTAAATGTCAAAAATCACATGAAAAATGGTTTTAAATTTTAACCAATGGGATAATTTGGCTGAAACTTTGTATGATTGGGTAAAATATTGGTTGCAATGACTTAGCTAAATTTCAAATTGATCGGAGCAACCAATCGAAAGATATTTTTTTTTAAACTTGAACCAATCACAGGAGCCCGTTCAAAAACGATTTCAGGGACCGCATAGATTACGTTAGCATATGTGCAAAGTTTCAGATCGATTGGTTGTGTGGTTTTACCTGGGCTGTGCGGACAAACAAAACAAAACAAAAAAAAAACACACAGAGAAAGTGCCATAAGAGTACCGTGGTGACGTTCGCTACGCTCGCTCAATTATTTTGTTTGGTCTGACTTCAGGCGGCCGTGAATCAGTGTGAGATTTTTCTCGAACAATCTCGAAAATATGTAACCAGATCTTATGGATTCCATCCATAAGATTATTAGCACACAGTCTTGTGGTGTTGAGGACTGACATCCGCAAATATCTACTTGCGGACGCAACTTCTTCAGAGCATGAGGCTGTTATCTACTAGGAAAACGCTCTGTGTAACGCGTTGATGAGCGAGCACGGATACACGCAACACCTCGAACCGAAATAATGTCTATCGAATGTCATTAAAAGCCAATAATTCTTTAGTTTCGTCACATACTTGTATAAAAATCTCCAAAATCTCCAAAAATATTGGTGCCAATCCTTGCTAAGTTTTAAGTTGATCGATTAAACCTTTATGATTGAACGGTTCCTTGTTAATTTTCAAAAATCACAGGATCTCGTTCAAAAAATATACCTGGGACCACCCATATGATATGATATGTAGTTTGTGTACACAATATCAGATCAATCTGTTGAACGGTCATTATTAGTTTCATATCGTTTAAAACTTTCTGTTCTAACTACCTTGCCTTGAACTGTAGACTCGAAGTCGCCGTGCGAATTTGACAGCCAACACGCAAAATGTCCCTAAAATGACAAAAACTTTTGAAAATAACGACAGGTTAGAGTGAAAATTGGCAAAAATACTTTAAATGTTGGTACCAATGACCATGCGAAGTTTTTAGTTGGTCGGTCAATCGGTTCCAGTTTAAATTTCAAAAATCACAGGAAAAATGCTTTCAAATTTGAACCAATTTGAGGATTTGGCTGAAATTTTTTTTGATTGGGTACAATGTTAGTTGCAATGACTTTCCTAAATTTCAAATTGATCGAACCAACCAATCGAAAGATAATTTTTATAAAATTTGAACCAATCACAGGATCCCGTTCAGAAAAGATCCCAGGGATCGCATAGATTACGTTAGTATGTGTACAAAATTTCAGATCGATTGGTTGTGCGGTTTGACCTGGGCAGTGCAGGCAAAAAAAAACAAAAAACAAACAAACAAACAAAAAAAACACACAGAGAAAGTGCCATAAGAGTACCGTGGTGACGCTCGCTACGCTCGCTCAATTAACAGACTATTTTAAAAATTATCAATGTGGCTCTGCTTTTTAACAAAAATCATATGCAGTTTGATTTCCTGGCCCCCTAGTAATATGTTTCAACAATGGGGCGATTCCAAGCTAGGACGACAGGATCGGCCACTTCGGCGCTAGCGTCGAGGCTGTGCTTTTCAAATCAACGTATTTCTTACCCCACAGTCCGTATTTTCATGTTATATTATAAGAATTAATGTTGTAATTGGTTATTTACCGAAAGAGTGGATAATTATTAGAAAATTATGATAGTGTAATAATGATATTTTGATCAATGACAGCTCACAGAATTATTTTTGTTTCCAGTGCTCTCTTGAACTGACTCACTGCTTAATGGAATTTTGTAGCTTCCAATTAAAACAATTGAGAGGGTGTCGCTTCAGATTGAAATAGAAATTGCTTTAGATATTGCACTATCTTCTTATTTTTACACATTTTATTATACTAGTAAAAAATATATGTATCTAAACATATATTATATGTTTAAACATACATATATTTATTTTACGCATGTCAAAATAAAGTTTCGCGAGTTTTAATTTTGAGTGGCACGAACAGCTTACTTCACACTTGTCACAAAACCGATGGCAGCACCCTAGCGGGAGATAGTTTGGCTAGTGCCCTATAGGTAGCACATTACCAGGGGACCTGGAAATCAAACTGCTTATGAAAATTTATTTGAAAGCAGAGCCACCGAGATAATTTTTAAAGTGGTCTTTTTGGTTAAAACTTGGAAGTGCTTTGATATCGGCAAACTTGGTGTCAAACGAATGCAACGTAACAATAGACAACATTAAAAATTATCTAGTTAGCTCAGATTTTCAAAACATTTCACATGCTGTTCCGTGATCCTAATATATTCTATTTATGTTATTATCCATTGTGAATAACACAAATAATATTAGGATCACGGTATGACATTCGGAATTTTTTGAAAGCAGATATAACTAGATAACTGTTAATGTTGTCTTTTGATATCAAATTACATGAAATATATTATTTGTATTTCCATTTAAGGTCACCAGAGGACACAAGAAGCTAACTACTGTCTGAATAGGGTTTAAATTAAGGACATTGCAATTATTGAAACCGGTTATATGAAGAATAATAATTAAAGGAATGTCAATAGCAAAGTTGTAGATACAACAAATGTTGAACTTCCAATTAAGGGTGATGTATTTCAGGCGATTCGAGCGATACCACGTGACTGTAAATATAAAACACGATATTGGCCAATCTACTGCACTCTGAGAGTTGCGAGGGTATTTTAATAATTCCATAGCAGCTTCATGCTGAAAAGAACTTGCGTTGCAAGTAGACTTTTGCGGATGACAGTGCAAATTGATTTGATTATTGTTGTTTAACGGCGCGTCAACGACGAGGTTATATTGCGCACATTAATGTTTACTTTTTAACTTTGTTGATCATAAGGGGAGGACATGGGGAGGGGTCGACCTAAAGGGCCAGATCTGGGGGAGTCTGAAACTGGTGGGAAAGCCAGTTCAGAATGGGGACAGACCGGGGGGAGGACCCCCCGACGGCTGCCACCTTATCGCGGTGGTGGGGTTTGTGTTGGCCAACGATCCATTGCAGCTACGCCGGCGAGCATATGCTCATGTGTAAGGGCTACCCATGCCGGACAGATCAGTGGTGAGACCCAGACCAAGAGCAGCCAGGTCGGCCTAACCATGCCCTCCCGTGAATTTGCGGTCCCCATCGGGCCGGCCTCCCCCCTCGAGATGGTGATCCCCCTGAAATCGGGTTCCGCCGGCCCAAATCCTTACACCCCCCGGTCCGTTCCCATTCCGGCCTGGCCTTCCCACCAGTGCTGGACTCCCCCGGATCGGGCCCGTTAGGTCAACCCCCTCCCAATGTCCTCCACTTAATTCAACAAAGTTTAAAGTAAAATAATTAATGTGCGCAATATAACCTCGTCGTTGACGCGCCGTTAAACCCTATTAATCTAATCTAATCCGGGGGGAGGATAGAAGCTTCAGGCCGGTGGGACCCGATTTCAGGGGGATCACCATCTCGAGGGGGGAGGCCGGCCCGAGGGGCCCGCGAATTTGTGGAGGGCATGGGACTAGATCGACCCTGGACTGCTTAGTTACGACCAACACTCGTTATGTGAGGTGGCCCCTTAAGCCCCACCACCTCGTCAAGGTGGCAGTCCATTGGTGGGGTGACAGTGCAAATGTGATTATATAAATAACGAGCTTTTGTTCCTGCAATGCTATGTGTAACAAATAGAATGTTTGGCACAATATAGTGCACTTCTTTTTAAATTATAGTGAATTTTTAGCATTAGCTAGTAAATATGATTGGCTTATCTGCTTATTGATCTTTATACTTACAGCTCTAATGTGATTATTCCTATTTCTTCAATATCTAGTGGGGCGGTCACCCACGCCAGTCAAGTCGTACGGTGTCTACACACTCAGACGTCATACGGTTAAAATAGAGAGTCGAACCGAAACAGGAACCGAGAGCCGAAAAGGGCCAGTATACATTTGAAACCGGAACAGTAATATCGTTTTCGTGAAGATCCTGATCCGGAATGAACCTTTATAATCTACGAGGTCCTTAATATATGCATTGGAATATAAATGATAAATTTACTGTATTCCCTTTAAAATCTTAATCTTACATACGTATTATTTTTTGTGTCCGTATGTGTTGCAATCGATTACTAATTTCTTATACTGCAACCGGTAGGCGAGGCAGATTATTATTGTACTTGTCAATGAAAGCGGGAGTTTGAAGCGGGGTGGCTCTCCAGTAAGCTGATCCAGTCAATTGTTGAATCCAGTTGTGCTCAACCCAAATCACTTTCATGCAATCCGTTGGGCTGATAAATGATTTCAGACTTAATACAGTGACCAAGCTAACGTCAAGTAAATATAAACAGGGAACAAGCTAAACACTTTGAGGTTTATATATTTTCAGACTTTTGGTATAAGTTATATATATTTAAATTTCGTGGCCAAGTGAAGAACCAAGTTTATCAGCCTTGTATGAGTGTCATTCCACATCACATCCACCGATGAATTTTCGTCAACTTCTTAGATTGTTCTCAAAAATTGAGACAATACTAAAGAAAAAAGCAACACACAACTCTATAAGGGTTTTTACATATTTTTCGTTCTATTTTAGTCACATAACCCAAGTGTAAGAAGTAAAGTCATCCTCAGTCGATCTGTGGATTTGAAAAGGTTCTTTTACTTTCCCGTCCCCTACTTTACCTGTGTGCGCACCATGCCCCATCGTTCATGCCGTGCCTTCTCTTGGGTTGAGCTCGCTAAGGGGTTCGTAAAATACCTGTTTTTCAAGAAAATCCCAATCCACAGATCGACTGCGGGTCACAGTAAGTAGCTACAACTATACCCTTCATATTTAATGTAAAAATTTAAACAAAAAATATATATTTTTACAAATATTACAAAATTTGATGGACACTTTTTCGTGGACGGAAATGGCATTATATTTTTTTATAATCCAGCGGGGCCAGCTAATTTCAGAATCGACTCATCTTCATCATCAATGTAGTATATTTAAGGTGCTGCAAGCGCGAGCGATTTTGCTGCTTTTTGTAGACACTTTTAGCGATACGATTGGAGACGAAATGGGTAGACCAAATTATTTGAAATTTTAATCAGGATTAGATAAAAGACAAACTTAGGGTTATCCCGTGATACATTTTTAATTTTAAGTTTCATTAATTAGTAATAATTAGTGGATTTTTGGTGAAAAATTAGCTATTTTCTTGTCTCCCCGGGTGCCGTATAAAATAAAATTCCAAAATGTGCCAAGTGATAACCCTTAGTTTGTCTTTCATCTAATCATGATTAATTGGATCAATTGGTTTGCGGGTTTGCTCTCCAATCGCATCGCAAATTTCATAGTTTTGCGCGGTTTTGTTGATAACTGGTGCCTAATTTACAATGCAATAAGCAAAAATGAAAAAGTGCTACTAATATACAATCAGACTGATCATGAGAACATCCTATCAAAGTTACACCCACTTATGAAACAATTTTTCTCTCTCAATTTTCTAAAACGGCCGAGCGCTTGTTTTATTGCACCTTGTTGTACCATGTTTTATTGATCCGCTTGGTGGTACAATACACGGTAGGAGAACTTGTAATGTGAATAATGCATATACAAATAAATTACATAATTTATGAAAATGAAGATAACGAGATTGATGATAATGCAATGAAAGAGTGGAACATTATTAATAATAATTCCATGCACCAGATGGGTTGATTATTTAGTAAGACATCTCAGAATATATTAAAATCTTCTAGAGTGACTACATCTTCCATCAAGTCCGTAGTAATATCATTCCACAGACACTGTACTTCGTTAGCTATTTTGCCGCATGTTGCAGGCACTTTTTTGGATACGTTTAGAGACAAAATGGGTTGACGAAAAGATTTGAAATTTTAAAAATGATTAGATAAAAGTCAAACTTGGGGCTATAATTTGGTACATTTGTAATATTTTGCTTTGTTAATTCGTAATAATAAGTTGATTTTGGATGAAAAATGGTCCAGTTTCTTGTCCCGCTGGGTGCCGTACGAAATGTAATTTAAAAAATGTGCCAAGTGATAACCCTAAGGGCCGGTCTTTCAATGCCTTGTTAACTTTTAAACAGTCAATTAGGATCATATTGCCATGGCAACAACCAATGACATTCCTAGAATGACCACTAACTAACTGTTAAGAGCTAATTGAGACTTTAGCAGAGTATTGAAAGACCGGGCCTAAGTTTGTATGTTATCTAATTGAGGGCCCGCGTGCACAAACCAGCTAATGGCAGTTAGCTGGTTTATGCGCGCATAGCAAGCCACACGTTTATTGATGTGTTTACTTCAACTCCTGACAGATAGAGCCACTTATATGTTTCTTAGCAGTGTTCCCCAACACTGCTGCCCGTGCCGAGCCAGACCAAGGCAGACCTAGGCAGACCAAAGCAGACTAGGAACTTTAACATCAATTATCTCAGTTCGCCAAAAGTGTTACTTAGCTGTTTTATGCATGCGGGCCCTCAATTATGATTAAAACATGAGGCTTTGGTCTCTAATCGTATCGGAAAGGTCATAGTTTTGAGCAGTTTTGTTGAATAACCGGCGCCTAGTTAACAAAGCACGAAGCAAAAATGAAAAGTGCTACTAATTTACAATCATACTGATCATGTGACATCCTATCAAAGTTACACCCACATATGAAACAATTTTTCTCTCTCAATTTGTTAAAACGGCCAAACGCTTGCACGAGCAACTAGATCTGTAAGTTCACGTGAGTCTATTGACAACTATGAATATTAATGCATGTGAAAAATAGACAGTCAATGCAATCGATACGTCGATGCATCCCTGGCAGACTGAATGTCTCAGTGCTGAGCTGTCTCGAGTGCTGAGCTGTGCTTCTGCTGCCTGATCTTCATCGTGATGACGTCACCAGCCATGCCACAGACATCTTCAGAGTCTCCTCACGTGGAGACAAGCGTCTTCAACCAGGCCTTCAACGTCATGGACTTCTTCGGTGAGGAATTCGAAATTAAAACTTATCTCGATAAAAAATAAACTAGGAAAACGCTCTGAGTAACGCGTTGATGAGCGAGCACGGATACACGCAACACTTCGAAACGAAATTCTGTTTATCGAAAATGTCCTTAAAAGCCAATAATTCTTGAATTTCGTCACAGACTTGTATGAAAATCTCCAACAATTTCAAAAATATTGGTCCTAATAACCATGCAAAGTTTTAAGATGATCGATAGAACCTGAACCCTTATGATTGAATAATGAATGGTTCCTCGTTAATTTCCAAAAATCAAGGATCTCGTTCAAAAAATATACCGGGGACCACTCATATGATATAAGTGTGTGTCATGTACCCAATATTAGATCGATCTGTTGAATGGTTATATCAGTTTCATTGAGCGAGCGAAGCGAACGTCTCCTTTTGGTTCTTTTGGCACGGATTTTTTTTTTTTTTTTTTTTTTTTTTGGCTGCTACCTGGAGCAATGGAAGTCGCACCGTTTCACCGATCGATCTGAAATTTTGCACACATGTAGAGACAACCTTTTCTGTTTGCTGACCCTATTTTTTTTTGAAATCCATTCATTGGTTAAAATTTAAATAAATATCTCCTGATAGGCTGAAAAATGAAAACGGACTTCGATAAATCTCATCAAACTCATATTTTGCATAATCATTAAGACTAACATTGTCTCTTATTTTACAAATTTTCAGCCAAATCCTCGCATTGGTTAAAATTTAAAAAAATATTTCATGTGCTTTTTGAAATTTAAACCAGAACCGTTTGACCGATCAACTTAAAAATTTGCATGGTCATCGGGTCCAACATTATCTATATTTTTGACAATTTTCAGACTAAACTGTGTTTAAATTCAAAAGTTATTGACAGTTTACGGATATTATGAGTGTTGGCTGTCATATTTCTCGAATTTCACATTTCACGGCATCTTCGAATCTTCACTTCTAAGGTTGTTAGAGCAGACACTTTCAAACGTATATTACGAAACTGATATGACCGTTTAAATATTTTTTGAATGAGATCCTGTGATTTTTGGAAATTAACAAGGAATCGTTCAATCATAAAAGTTCAATCGATCCACTTAAAACTTTGCGTGGTTATTGGGACCAATATTTTGAGAATTGTTGGAGATTTTCATACAAGTCTGTGGCGAAATTCAAGAATTATTGGCTTTTAAGGACATTTTCGATACACAGAATTTCGGTTCGAGGTGTTGCGCGTATCCGTGCTCGCTCATCAACGCGTTACTCAGAGCGTTTTCCTAGTAATAAACGTTTGAAAGTTTCTGCTCTAAAAACCTTGAAGTATAGATTCGAAGATGCCGTGAAATGTGAAATTCGAGAAATATGACAGCCAACACGCAAACTATCCGTAACTGTCAATAACTTTTGAATTTAAACACAGTTTAGTCTGAACATTTTCAAAAATACAGATAATGTTGGACCCAATGACCATGCAAAGTTTTAAGTAGATCGGTCAAACAGTTCCGGTTTAAATTTCAAAAAGCACATGAAATATTTTTTTAAATTTTAACCAATGGGAGGATTTGGCTGAAAATTTGTAAAATAAGAGACAATGTTGGTCTCAATGACCATGCAAAATATAAGGTTGATCACATTTGTCGAACACCATTTTCATTTTTCAGCCTATCAGGAGATGTTTATTTAAATTTTAACCAATCAATGGATTTAAAAAAAAATTAGAGTCAGCAAACAGAAAAGGTTGTCTCTACATGTGTGCAAAATTTCAGATCGATCGGTGAAACGGTGCGAGTTCTATTGCTCCAGATAACAGCCAAAAGTAAAAAAAAAAAAAAAAAAAAACAGAGGTCCGTGTCAAAAGAGTCAAAAGGAGACGCTCGCTTCGCTCGCTCAATAATTAAGATTGATTCGATTCTGGATTCTAAGCTGCTCAAATTAAAACAGTTAGTCAATACGCATTCGGCCATTGCATTGAATGTTTCACAAACTTTATGTACATTTATTGAAAAGACAATATTTAACATGCTTATCAATAATAGTTCGACAGATAAATTAAAAAATTAAAGGAGCAATTGCAAAATTATCCGTTGGGATTTCAAATGATCACAGAAGTCACAAAAAATTAAAACCATAAACACTAAACAAAAGGCAATTTAGTGGACACGGGGTGATGTGTTTACGAATAACCCTCGGCTAGCCAATGAATTTATTATGTGCATTTCAAATGTACTAATCTAATACATTTCGAAATATCGGGAAAAAAGTTAACGAAATAATGTATTACTAGAGAGCCCCACCAAGTAATACATGACCCAATAAGCTTTCTTTCTAGGCAAGGCAATGCATAACTGAAGATGGACCACCATTAAAATAAAACTACTCTGATATGCTGGCAAAGAATTGTCTCTCGTGATAATTTTTTTCAACTCACGGAATGACCGATCATAAATGCAAATCAAGGCTCTTTTATAGATCTGTGGAAGGTGCACCAAACCCACACTAACCCCAATGTACACCTGTAGTGTACATACGTAAATTAGAAACAAAGAAAACAGGTGAAACTATTTTGAAAATATTTAAATATATCGTGAATAACTCAATATTATTAAAACATTTTAAGCATGATAAAAAAATATGTACAGCAGTGCGATTGTATAACTTTCTTAGCCGAGATAATGGATCGTTATCTATAACATTTGATGAAAGTGTGATTGTTTAACATTTTGCTAACAATCTAAATGAAAAACAAATGACTACGCTGCTTGGAGATAACGATTGCTTTGTACCCAGCCATTATCGATAACAATATTAGGATTTTGACATTTATATCACTATTAACAGCGATACAAGGTATAGTATAGTAAAAAAAGCAAGATAATTACAATGTTACACATGTTACCATTTTATTATTACTTAGGTAATGAAAAACTGGTCTTTATTTATGTCAAAATTAGATGTTTAAATTGCGAGGTGGAATGTCGCGTGATGATTCAGCTGGATTTTGAGGTTATGGTGACACAGTCTTGAATTCGTGGGTGACAGATTTAGTCTGTCATTTAGTCTAAGGTGATGGCAAACATTTATGCATTTCTCTTTCGTTTGCTTTTGAGATTGGCTACCGAATACAAGCGAAGGGATTTTAGTAGCTCGACATTTTGCTTGCTTTTCACAAATAATTTTTTCAAAATTTTGCCATTATTTTATATAATATTTACAAATATTATTTTTAGGATAAAAAAAAATAAAAAATAAAATTAAGCTAAAGTACTATTTCAAAATTTTGCAAACATTTTATAAAATTTTCACAAGTCAATGTAAAAATAATTTAAAATATTTTACCTAATAGCTTCATAATTTTTTTATAATTTTTAAAAATCTTGACAAATTATTTTTTGGGGAACATTTTACAAGATTTTGGCTAAATTTTGTCAAAAATTTCAAAATTAAGAGTAAGATGCAGACGCCAGCGTATTCAAATTTGGTGGCATATTTTGCAACTACTTGAACAACAATAAGTCGGTAAAGAAGGTGGGTTGATTTCCTTGCCGAAGCCGAGAATCGAAGAGTCAAATATCATATGGAGATTTCATTACCTTTGTTATTGATATTTCCAACACATTACTGGTATCCACACTGATTGTTCTATTCTCCTGAGTTGCAAGAAGATTTATATACAATGCACTTATAAATTGAATGCCCTCATATCAAATAATTTGCAATATTCTTCATGATTCAGACCTAACAATGAAATATTTTACAATCAGTCAGTGCCTTCCTAAACGATCAAGAAGAGTCTATGTATTTATTAAATATTATATCTAAGGGCTTTGAATCTGTATTGACGTCATGGGTTGTCAAGGCGAAGGTTACCATGGCGGTAGAAGTAGAGGAGGTGGGGGAGAAATCACATTTTACTTTCAAACTAGATTTTCCGTTTTTATGAAGTGACCATAAAAACAGTCAAATTTGGAACAAATCGTACGAGGTTTGTTTTTAACGTTTCTCATTCAGAAAAATTCGCTGATTACGCTCTGATAAAATCTAAAAACGTAATCTAATAGGAAATTGCTTAAAAATCATTTTGATTTGAATTTATTAAAACTAATATTTTTATTTAAGAGACACCAATGCGATTTCACGCTTGTTTTTCAACAAATACGATGTATTAAATCATTGTTCAACATATGAAAAATTATTAAATGAAAATCTCTAATATTTTTGGACTTAATTAACAATTAATAAAAAAGATATGATTAAATCAATTAGCCATATTGACGCATCTAATAAAGGTAGAATCATCATCTAGTGGAGCGGTCGCTCCACGCCAGCCAAGTCGTACGGCGCGCACACTCTCATATAAAGGCTGGAGCAAACCCACTTTTACTGTAAGCATCAAAGTGGCATTTTCGGCCTACTGGATCTTAAAATTGGGAAATCTCACATTGTTGCGATATATCTTAATTTCGAGCTATGGCCCACCCTACAACATATACCAAATTTGGGAACAATAGGTTACGCCCTTTGCACGCTAGAGGGCCGTGAAAACAGTGTTTTAGGGCGGTTTTCATAATAATCTTACTTATAGTTACCCAGTTCTTTCTGTCCGTGCGGAACGCCTGCGCGCGCATCCCTGTGAGAAGGACGACGCGCGCACCCGACTGTTTAAATAAATAAATGGCCGCCTTTACTTGCCAATCATGTCTAAAATAACGTCCTCTGATTTGCCTGAATATATCAATAACTGAAACTTACCTAAATATTAATCCTTATTCCTTTGTGCTTATAAGAAATGTGTTTAACACAAAATAACTGCCCAAATCTTTACATAACATTGAAAACGGCCGAAGGCTAACACTATTTTGTATTTAAAATGGTGGACTGTCATTGCCAATCGTGTCTAAAAATACGTCTTTTGCTTTCACTAAGTAAAGAAAAAACCAAAACTTACCTTAAACGCAATCCTTATCCCTTTGAGTGTGTAAAAAATCTACTATAACACATAATAACCGTTCAAAATAGTACATTGCATAGAAAACTTTCTCACTTCAAGAAACGTCAAAATGTATTTTTTTAATTTTCCATTTTCTCTTTATTTTAGAGGGCCATGAAATCAAAGCCGATAAATTTTACACATTGGCCTCATGAAGCAATTAGCAAACGATCAAATGTATTATTTTCTTCCTACATTTAATCAACACACACGGCTCTGTAACCCTCAAACCAACTAACCGACGAAGTTTTTAAGTTGTTAGAATAATCATTTGCATTCCTTTCTTATTTATTAGAGTGGTCTGTATTGAGTCATGTATTGACAACGAATTCATGTTGCTGTTGATAAAGTTTGAAGAACCAATGTTTAAGTTTTACATTGTTAACTCAATATCTTTACCTTAATAAGAGGTAGATGGACTGAAGTCCATTTCAATTTTATTGAAGTGAGCTCAGAGAACAGTATTTTTGACTTCATCCAATCATTTGTAATGCTGACATAAGTCATTGTAGGAGAATACTTCAATATAACGTTATTTGTTAACATCAGTGAAACGGTACTTGATACGTAGAGCTTGATAACTTACAATTCAAAATTGTGCACCGCAAAATCAAAAAAAATTACTTCCGCCCTACATCTGAGGAAAGGATATTCATATAATGAAACCGTAGGTACCATGTATTAGCATCACAAATGAAGAATAGGTCGTGGGCATCAGGCCATGGTATGGTAACGTAATATGTATTTTTTTTACGGCGAATGCTTTTTTTTTTAATTAGACTTAGTACGAATACTCTGGTGTAAATTTGGAAACTAATATAAAATTGTTTACCATAAATTACGATCAAATTGCTTTTCTTCGTTTCTCATTTGTTTACGTATTCTGTTACGCATTGGGTTATCAACGACGTCAAGTGTATTAATGACGCACACTCTGCTGACAAATATTGCTGTCGTTTTATATTCACGCATACCTCACTGGTGCACATTAATCATGTTTTACATGACGGGACCCTCTAGTAATAATAATAATCTTAGTAGTAGTCTCCTGGAATTCAAATCCGGTAAACAGGCCACAGCCTAAACAAATGAACCGATTGATCTCACATTTTTACCACGTGTGCACTTTTCGCGTCTGATTTAACCTTCACCCCATGAATTTTTTGTGCCGCCATTTTGAAACCGGAAGTGACGTCATATCTCAACAACGGCTGGACCGATTGAAACGAAAATAGCGCCAAACGATTCGGACGGTCATCTATATGGATTATCAATAGCAACAGACTAAAATTTATGTTAACGAAACCGGAAATGACGTCATGAAATTTAATTCATCGATTGGCATTTCGGCAACAAATTTGATCCAATTATTTTGATATTTATGTAACTTATGTTCTTTTGATATCTCATTTGACTTGATATAAAACCAACCGGAAGCCGCCATTTTGAAACCAGAAATGACATCATATCTTAATAACGTCTTAATAGATTTGAACGAAACCAGCGCTAAACAATTTAGACGGTCAACTTTATGTACTAGGAAAACGCTCTGTGTAACGCGTTGATGAGCGAGCACGGACAGGCGCAACAACTCGAACCGAAATAATGTCTATCGAAAATATCATTAAAAGCCAATAATTCTTGAATTTCGTCAGACTCAAGTATAAAAATCTCAAAATTGTCCTAAAACATTAGTCCCAATAACCATGCAAAGCTTGAACCTTTTGAACCTTTCTGATTGAACTGTACTCGTTAATATTCTAAAATCACATGATCTCTTTAAAAAAATAGACCTGGGACCACTCATATGATAAAAGTGTGTGTACTTACACAATATAAGATCGATCTGTTGAATGGTCATATCAGTTTCATACGTTTGAAAGTTTCTACTCTAACTACCTTGGAACTATAAAGAGTCGAAGTAGCCGTGATCAACATTTTCGAGAAATTTGACAGCCAACACGCAAAATGTCCGTAAAACGTCAATAACTTTTGGATTTAAACATAGATTAGTCTGAAAATTGTCAAAAATGCAGATAATGTTAGTCCCAATGACCATGCAAAGTTTAAAGTTGATCAGTCATACGGTTCAAGTTTAAATTTAAAAAATCACATAAAAGATTTTTTTAAATTTTAGCCAATGGGAGGATTTGGCTTAAACTTTGTATGATTGGGTACAATGTTGGTCGCCATGACTTGTCAAAATTTCAAATTGATCGGAACTACCAATCGAAAGATATTTTTTTTTAAATTTGAACCAATAACATGAGCCCGTTCAAAAACGATCCCAGGGACCGCATAGATTACGTTAGTATATGTGCAAAATTTCAGATCGATTGGTTGTGCCGTTTGACCTGGGCAGTGAACACAAAAAAACAAAACAAAAAAAAACAAAAAACAAAAAAAACAAACACACAGAGAAAGTGCCGTCAGAGTACCGTGGTGACGCTCGCTACGCTCGCTCAATTATCATCAATAATATTTGCAGTTTCTCATACTGAAACCGGTAATGACGTAACACATTTTAAAAATTGCACAAATTTACATTTTGATGCAAAAAATATACTATTTGGGACTGCTTATAATAAAATGTTATCATGTTTAAATTTTAATTCAAGAGGTCAGTGATTTCAGCAGCCATTTTGAAACCGGAAGAAACGTAATATCTCGAAAACTGGTTGACAAATCGGTATGAAACTAGTGCTAAACGATTCGGAAGGCCATCTCTATGGAATAGGAACAGTCAAACTAGAATTTTCCTATTTATGAGGCCGTAAATGACGTCATTCAAATTTATAAATCATTATAATCCCCTCCTATACAATAAATACATATTCAGAAAGCTAAAAATGATACACATCATTTATAGTTATACATTCTATGTGGCAGTGCAGAAAGTTCAGCGGCCATTTTGAAAACCGAAGTGTTGCCATATCACGGAACTGGGTTGACCGATTGGAATGAAACCTTTGTTTTTTTCATGAGAATAACCAAATTGTAAATTGGGTGATTTTTTTTAAAGGATTTAGTAATTGTTCATTTGATATGTGTCACACGTAAGTTGTAAGAATAAACTAAAAAAAGTAGTGATATCCCCATAAAAAGCACTCCGTGTAAAAACACCAGCCAAGTCTCTTCAACTATAAAAAAATAGAAGAAATCTAAAAAATCAGCACTGAAAAGTAGTGATATCAAAAAATGGGCCAAGTCAAAACTTAATTTTAAAAACCAAAATATACTTGGCGCATCGTTTTTAAGAGTATTGTAGGTATATTATATATATTCACGTAAATTTGATTTTTGGCATATTCTTTACTTTTTATATGTACACGATGCGCCAAATATATTTTGGTTTTTAAAATTAAGTTTTGACTTGGCCCATTTTTTGATATCACTACTTTTCAGTGCTGATTTTTTAGATTTCTTCTATTTTTTTATAGTTGAAGAGACTTGGCTGGTGTTTTTACACGGAGTGTTTTTTATGGGTATCCTTCACTATAATACGCTTAAAAGAGAAGAACGTCGTCACCGTAGCAACGTGGCCGAAAATTTCGTTTTCTATACAAATCTTTAATTTTCCACCGATCGTGTTGAAACTCGCCAATAATGTATACAATTACGTGACTTGATTTATAGTAACAGTTTCGCGATATTCTGTTCAGTATTTACCGAGTTATTCGTGAAAAACATCGCTTTTACTGATGTCGTAATTTTAAACGTCAATTTCAACTGTGCAGTGAATATTAATTTTAGTAGGCAGTGAAACTATGTAACTTGCCAAAATCGACAGGTACAATATTTGGCCATGGAATCATCTGAGAGAGAAAGGAAATAAAAATTAGCTCACTGCCACTAAGATATGCTCTATGAGAAGAGTACAAATCCATGACCTATCTATGCCCGACGTCGCGCTACCGATACGCGTTTCCTTGGAAGCAAGTATTTTCTTCTTGGAGGTGATTTAAGGCAAACTTTACCTGTATTTCAGGGCGGCCACCGAACTACGTATACCTACCATAGTGAAACTTATAGTACGGCCAGCGAGCGTGGAGAAACTCCTTTCATAAGATGAGCAGTATTGTTCGACCCTTGTTTGACAGTTCAGCTCTGACAAGATACAACTCTTTTTATGACCTGCCACCCCTTCCACCTACACTGTTGCCATTTTAAACAACTTTCCTGGAATTTTAAAAGCCAACTGCATTGAAAGATATTTGGCACCACAACAAAACAACCCTTTCCCGATTACCCGCAGTGGTTGAGAGATATTTACAACCGGGCACGCGTTAAAACACTCCGGATTACAAGCTAAGCCCATTGTTGAATTTTGCACAGCGTTTGGTGAACTTTCTCTACGCTCGCTGGGTGTACTGTACCATTAAACGTTGCCCTCTATGGCGAAACTTCAATTCGCTTCGCCTCAACGTCAACATGCGAGTGAGGGAAGGAGAAGATAATTTTATGCAATTCCTTCTCAATGTTGGAAATTGAGAAGTTCTGAACAATTATCACCTCGATATAGAAACAATTGAAGTTTGATGCTATTTACTGAGAGGCAATATCTGTCGATCAGATTGCTACCGTCAAAAACTATGCAATTCTATGCCCTATAAATGTTGACTCTCTTTCCATCAACGTACAATGGATTCAGCTAACTTTACATTGAAAAAACAAAATTTTACTTACTTTCGCATAGTCGAACATTTTTCATTCTCAAAATACAGAAGTGTTTCAAAAGACACTTAACATTGAGGTATAGGAAAATCATTTCGAATTTGGTTAATAACTTTTAAAATAGCACACGATGGTATTGTTTTCAATATTTTTCCTGATAGTATGTCCATATGTCTACCAGAAAAAAAGTTTTTGTTTAAATCTAACGGTACAAAAAGATTAGAACTCCATTTTAGATTAAAAATTACACGATTTTACTTGGCTGCCATAAGATAACATGGGGGAGAAAACTCAAATTATCTCAGAAACTAGACACGAGAAGTGTTTAATTTTTTCAGGGATTGTGTATGGCGTGATTATCAATAAGTACACAAAATATTATGAAGATCTGAGACTATGACTTCGAGTGATCGCGCCACCTTAATACAATTTGTATAACTATCGCACAAATTATAGCCTTTGTCATGTGTGACATGACGGGTCTCTCTAGTTATACCTTACTACGTTTTGTATAATTGGTGTGATTATCAGCACGATATGTGCAGGAGTTTCGTCACAATGATGTCTCGCCCGTTGGACGTTTTTTTTGGGCCACCCGGTATAAAGTAGAATGTCTGTTTGTATGTCTGCGCACACATACACATAATATCTGTCTGCTCTTCATACTCCTACACCCTTTGAGGGTAGAGACATTCTACGAGACCCGGCGCACGCACATCGTAGGGAATTTACCCCATATATCTGACCACCCCCCTTTACCCTAAACCAACCCTTAAACACTCCAATTTTTTAACCCTCAAGCGCGTTCATTGAATTCCAAGAATTTGCTGACGCGAGTCTAAACAATTAGCTATAAACTAAAAAGGCAATAAAATACAGATGTCACATTTGCCTGCGGGCACATCTTCGGGCGCAACTAGGGGAACAATTAGTCGACGCTGCAGTTCTACACTCGAATCTGGTTCATTGCATCATCATACCGTCATCTCGACGCCTGACTGGGATGCAACACTACTTCTGTCAAATAATTTGCATTGCATATCTCAATAGCGTGCAGCATAGAACTCAGTTAACGACGCGTTTTTGGACACTACACCGCACGAGCAACGCCATCTTTGATTTACTGCTCACCATTATCTTAGTTCCCTTCTGCATGTCTTTGAAAGATAAGAGACTTGATTTCTTGATGGGATCGTTGAAAAGCTTTTTGCTGTTACTCTCCTCCTGGTGCGGCTCAAGTAGTGATTGAACAAACTCTTTGAGCATAGCTCTGCCTGTCTCGACACAGTATGACAAGGATGTATTGACAACGTTTTCGGTGTCAAATGGATCGACCATGTTGTCTTGGATGTGTGATTTTATGATCTTCGTCACTTCTCTCTAATCTCGAGCTTTCCTGGAGGGTTTATCCTGATCGTGGACGAACGCTGAAGATGGTAGTCCTTTTCGTCGTTTCATTTCTTTGTCGTACGAGCCCAGCACGTGACATGTTAGCGTCCACCTCAGAACGGCGCTCTCCTTCAACGTGAAGCCGACAATGCCACTTCCAGTGTTTCCTCCCTTGGTGTCTCTGATGACTGTATTTCCACGGCCATGTCACTCCACACACCTCGGAAGCAACCGGGAGTGAAGTTGACAGAAAAGTGGCCATTGTCGAACTCGGTTTCTATCGCCGGAGGAAGGGATGTTAGCATGTCAACGGCGTAGTACGTGGCCCAGCGAGCATAGTTCTGTCGGTTACATGCAAAGAAGTGTGGCAGAGTGTTAACTTGCGTCTGAACATGGAGTCTGAACAGAAGCATGATCTCCAAGGTTACGATGAGATTGTCCCAGAAAAGAAATGTTGGGCTATTGGCTCGGCCTTATTGTCGATACTTTTTCAAGACAGGAACGAAGTGCTGGTCAATCTCTTCAACTAGCGCCTGAAGTGCCTCGACTCCTTGTTCCTTTTCATGTGTTGTGTGAGCATTTATAAGGCAGGCCACAAGTGCATCCAGTTCAGTGACATCTTGTCCAGTGCTCTCCATCCACTTCAAGCAATTTACGATCAGAATGTTCATGAGGGTTTCGTACACTTGTGTTAACCCTCGGACAGCTCTGAAGAATTGCTTTCCTGACAGCATGGCGTTTACTGTGTGTGTCGCGTAACTGCCAGAGTCACTCAAGATGTCTGCCAAACCAGCATCGCCCCAAATCTTGCCAATACAATCAATGAACGTGCAGAGATTATGGAAGCCACCAAAACGAACAATCAAGTTGGAGTACTCCTCCGGATTGCTCATCTTGATCTGCTGCGCGACGGGCGTACAGTTGTTGGTCGAACGTGTGCACGTGAAACTGTTGACCACATTTCTTTGCAAACATCTCTCCTTGTTTCAATGTTGTATTGACAGTTGTGAAATCTGCTGGTTTGGCATCAATGTGGGTTTGACGAACTGTTCCGGTAGAGGTATTGAAGCCAGTCCAAAATGGTATTGTCTGGTAATCTGAATCAACTTAAATTCCTTGAAAATTGGTCGGTGAACTTGTCGCAATAATATCAAGGCGATATCTTTGCTGTTGTTGTGAACACATGAATAATCCAGAAATGTATGCAACTTGTCATAGATGCCATGCATTCTCTGTGGTTCTGGTCTGATAGTTGGTTTCTGGAAGTGAATTAATTTGTTCATTCTCTCTTTTGGCACTTTTAATGTGGTTTCATAAGTCCATTTCATTCTAGTTGACACTACTTCATTCGTTACAGTTTGATCTTGAAAGTTGCCACCCTCGTTTCTGTTTTATAGACCTGTGAGTACGTACACCTCATCACTGTCTGACAACTGATCCTCAGCAATTGTTGTTAGGAAAGAGCGTAATTCATAATAACTCGCGCAGAGTCCATACCAAGGAGGTTGTAGTTATATTCTTCTGGAGGGGCCAACCCAAGGAAAGTACCGGCCTACGCTACGGGCTTGAAACCACTCCCGGCTAGCCGCCACTCCTCCCAGGCGGAAAAATTCCAGGCAGAAAACGATTGCATTCGCACGCGCGCTAACGAGTGCCGGTCCAAGAGTTCCAGTAATGTTTTAATTGCGCGCCAATGAATACACTTAGAGAGATGCGGTTTGTAACATTTAACTGAGACTCCAAGGAATCACCTCCCATTTTTCGATTCACTTTTACACTTTGGGTGGCACGCAATTAAAATATGTCTGGGAACGTTTAGAAAATAATTCAGAATGCACAAAAAGTGTTCTATTCAACTTGCTGTAAGGTCGCGGAATCTAAAAATTGGAGGTGATTCCTTAGAGTCTCAGTTAAGCAATGTTACAAACCGCATCTCCTAAGTGATATCATTGGCGCGCAATTAAAATATTCCTGGAACCAACTATTGGAACTGTGCGGGTTTGACCGCGTACTACGTGACACGTTGCTTGCCTGGTGTTTTCGGTGCGTGAGGCGAAATATGCCTGCAGAAAGTCGTAAACTCCTTGGTCCATACGAATGAAGAGTCTATATGAGATTACGATTTCCATACTCATGGTGTAATTGAGCCATCAGACCCAAACGAAACGGAGGAACTACTTTTTTTTGTTAAAACGGCGTGAACTGTAAATTAAACATTCTGAGATTGTCAAATATCGTCGTTTTATTGTTTCGTCTGATTCGAGTTCTGTGTCATCTTCTCTGTGTGCTCGCGGATCCATTATCAACTTCAATAATGTAGCCAAACGCTGTGGTACAAATTTTTCAGAAGCTTGAAGAGACACTTCGGATGGAAAATGATAATAATCGGCTGTTGGAATATTATTAATTTCTGTTTGGATGACTGCAGCGGCTTGTCTCAGTATCATGTCGGGTGATTCGAATGCTATTGTCAGGTCTTCAGTGACAAGATCGTCGTCTAATTAAACAGTTGACCCTCACACAATTGTATTTGCACACATTATGCTAGGCAAATTTCCAGACTGAACGTGAAAGGAAACAAAACTGCCGAACTTACTCAAAATCATGCTGTTGATAAATGCAGTGCGGCACTGTTCTGCATCGATTGCTTCGGCACCTTCTTGCACTAAAAATGCTCTGAATTTTTCGCACACTTGCGGAACTAAGACAATTTTTCCGTCGGCTAATTCATTTTTAAAATGATCAAACACCAAATCAGCTGCTCTATCAAATTTAGAATTTTCTCTCTCCTCTCTGCTGCGTTGATGTTCTTCTCTGAGCAATACGTCTGGTGACATTGCCTATGGTAACATTGCCTATGGTAACGTGCGTTCACAGCAAACAAATCTCTTTCAAACGTAAACCGCTGGATTATTACCTATTCGGATCGTTTTTGGGCATAGGATTGTTGAATGTAGTGAAGTAGGGTTCATATTTGCAAGGGAAAATTTGTCGCCTTTCTTTCGTTCATCTTTAACATTACCACAGATAAAACAATGCAAGTTCCAGTCAAAGAGTTTTGTCGAGTCCAGAGCAATGCGCTTGGATTGTGACACACCTCGGGATTATCACCGGAACTTTCTTGTGACTTTCGTTTCGCAGTTTGCGCTTGTTGGCGGCAATTTAAATGAAATCTAAATGGAAATATTGTGTGCTTCTTTCTTTGATAGGTTTTAGTATTTTCCTTGAAAATTCATCGTTCCTGTCTTGGCATGCTTTGAAAAGTGAAATCATCAGTGGAAAGCATCTGGAATATTTCTCTTTAGGTATTCAAGCAAGAGGGTGTGGGAAGCAGGTATAGGTATTGCGCGTATCAGTGCTCGCTCATAAACGAGTTACACTGAGCGTTTTCCAATTGTACGATATAGACAATTTAAATTGTATGATCCCGACAAATAGACAGCAGGGGAGGGTGGCGAAATCTCATGTTATAGCTAACCAATGACAAACTGGGCAACGCACAAGTTCCTCATAACGAGCCAACCTGAATATTTGAATTAAACGCCTATAAGGAGAAAGGAGTATCGTGCACTGTCAATCAGAAACTCAAGTAATGTTCAACATTCTAGCGCATCATAGTTCAAAAAATCAATACTTCATTCACTTTCCCT
This sequence comes from Leuctra nigra, assembly GCA_934045905.1. Classification (NCBI taxonomy): domain Eukaryota; kingdom Metazoa; phylum Arthropoda; class Insecta; order Plecoptera; family Leuctridae; genus Leuctra; species Leuctra nigra. The sequence continues at coordinate 10,120,142 of OW203769.1, read as the reverse complement.
ATTCAGAAAGATTCGTGATTACATTCATATAAAATCTGCAGTATGGATTATTTGTGGATCAGAGAATAATATTTGCTGAGTTGCGATGAGAAAAACAGGTCTACGGCGTCATATAATGTTCCGTTCAACTTCTTGTTGCAGCAGCAAATTTGGACATGGGTTTTGGGCAAGTATACATGTAGTTTTCGTATGCCACAACTTTTTAGGACTGTAGGTATTGGTCCTAAAAAGCACATTATTATAAATCCGCTTTTACTTTATTTGCTACTTCTTTATTTTCATGGTGGAAAATCCAGGCCGACAAATAATTGTAATCAATCAATAGTAATAAGTAAATAAGTAACTCAATTTCTATAAAATGGCAAAATAAATATTATTAAGTATAATTAGCTCCGCCTAATGCATGCAGTAGATTCCGTTAATAACATAATTCTAATTCCTAAACGTCCATAATAATAGTTTTGTAACCTGACAAGTGCCACAGGTATCTGTTGGATATCAAAATTCTACTAAAAATATTGAAATTGATAAATATATTCATGAATAAATAGGTAACCAATGGAACGTAAGGAAACTTCTCAGAAAAGCAAGGCACTTATATATCACTGCCCAGTGGAAAGTATCGAGTTGGCCGTGAATCAATCCTAGAAAAATTACTTGCGATAAAGCAGTTTCAACGATTTTCACTAGCATATTCTGTCAGGAAAGTGGTGAACTACTCTAGTGGAGCGGTCGCTTTACCCAGCTAAGTCGTACCGTACACTCACACTCACTCAACATACCGTTACTTCCTAATTAACGGAGGAGCAGACCAAACACTTTTACTGTAAGCAACAACATAGCATTTTCGGCCTACTGGATCTCAAAAATGGGACATATCACATTGTTGAGAAATATTTCATTTTGGAGCTATTCGCTAAATCAAGCTTCCTCTCTGCACTCTGGTGGTAGAAATGTCGTCGCCTCAGAGTGTAAGTGCTCTATGTCCAACTTTTCCCATCCGGAGAAACAGAGGGTCAAACTTTATGATTTTATTAACCCTATAAAAGTATAAACAATAACTGTAGTTGTAAGTTTATATCATCACTTATTCGAATGAGAACACTTATTTATGTGTTTCATTGATGTTTCAGTAACAAACGAAGCGAAAATAGGTAATTTCCTGTTGGACATAGGACTTCGTGCACATTTCTTAGCGAGTGTTTGTTAGAAATGTGGACATAGGTCTTCTGCATTTGGAAATCAATGCAATGGCCAATGCTATTGTGGTACATTAATATTTTTTATTTCTCATGAATATTACTGAAGATATTGTATCGGTTAGTGTTTCAGAGAGATTAACAAGTAATTATTCATATAAATTAAAAATTAATTGCAATAAATATTTGAGAAAAAATAAAATTACACAAAAAACTCAATTCCACACAAAATAAATGTAAATATATCATACAAATAATATCTAACTACTTAATTTTAATCTTATTTTGACGTGACCTTCGAATTAAGGAATTAACAGCGGGTTTACTAATATCCCAGATGCGCGCCAACTTGACAGTTTGAACGTGAGTGAGTGCTCTGATTGGACGATGCGGACATAGAGCAAATGCATCCTAACAAGTCATTGATTACTGGACAAAGAGCAAACGATTTCCGTTCATAATTACCGCAAAAGTGATAAATTGGAGGAAATTTCAATTCATATAGATCAAGTACATTCTAATACACGACCTAAACCAAAAATCTCAAAATTTCAAAAATTGGAGATAGATCACTTACACTCTGACACGACGATGTGTACTTGAGGAAGGGTGTAGCAATTCAATTCTCCATAAGGTACCTGTAGAGTTTGGATACCTCTACTTCATACACTATTTAACATAGAACCATAAAAATTGTAATGAGTATAGAAAAGATTATGCTTATTCGATCTGTCACCTCAGAAATTTACTTTTTGTGTCTAAATAATTATAAAATAACTTTCCGTATGAAACAAATACGGCTTATACTGTAGCCTGATTGGTCCGTTGGACCATTTCCTGTCCTCTGATTGGCTGATGCATTACATGTTTGATCAATTATTACGCTGCAATTTAACCTCGGAGAAAAATTCTGAGGTGACAGATCGATAAAGCATCATCTATTCTATAATAGTTACTTTTTTCAGGGTCCTATGTTTAATTGTGTATGAAGTAGATGTATCCAAACAATACACGTTCCTTATGGAGAATTGAATGCGTACACCCTTCCTCTAGTACCACATCTCTACCACTAGAGTGCAGAGCTGATCTTAATTGTGCGAATGGCCCACCCTACCAAATATTCAAAGTGAGCCAACAATATGTTATACCATTTGCGAGCTAGACGGTCGTGAAAATCGTGAAATAACATCACTTTCATCTTCTTCTTCAGATGATGATTCAGATTTCAGGAAACACTGCTATCACCGCCACAGCCTAAACGGCTAAACCGATCGATCTGAAATTTTTAACACATGTGCACTTTTGGCGTCTGAGGTGCCTTTTTATAAAACTAACCAGAAGCCGCCATTTTTAAACCGGAAGTGACGTTATATAACGAAACTGGCTGTAATGATCGGAACGAAACTAGCGTCAAACGATTCGGACGGTCATAATGATGAAAATACAATAGTCTAAAAATAAATTTACTATTACCAAAACCGGAAATGACGTCATAAGTATGAATAATCATACTTTTATCACCTCTTACTACAATAACTTAATATTCAGAAGGCTTATAATGATACAAAACATATATATAAATACATTCTAGGTGGCAGTGATTTCAGCCGCCATTTTGCTAACCGGAAGGGATGCCATATCTTGAGAACGGCTGGACCGATTGCAACGAATCTTTCGCTTTTCTTCATGGAATATCACTTTAAGCATATTTTGGTACCAAACCAAACTTTTCTTAGTAACCAAATTTGAAATGGCTTATTTTTTTAAAGGAATTAGTCATTGTTGCTTCGATATGTGTTACAAATTGTTTAAATAAACTAAAAAAATGTGTGATAACCCCATAAAAAACACTCCGTGCCAAGTCCCTTCAACTATAAAAAAATAAAATAAATCTAAAAAAATCAGCACTGAAAAGTAGTGATATCAAAAAATGGGCCAAGTCAAAACTTCATTTTAAAAACCAAAATATACTTGGCGCATCGTTTTTAAAAGCATTAAAAGTATATTATAAACATTGATTTAGGTACATTTGAATTTTGGCATATACTTCTAGGCATACTATTTGTATACACGATGCGCCAAGTATATTTTGGTTTTTAAAATGAAGTTTTGACTACTTTTCAGTGCTGATTTTTTAAGATTTTTTTTTTTTTATAGTTGAAGAGACTTGTCTGGTATTTTTACACGGAGTGTTTTTTATGGGGTCTCTTCCTACCTGATGAGCTCCTGATGATGCTTGATGCAGTCAACCAGACGCCTTTGCATCTCCGAGTCGAGCTCACACTTCATTTCCGCATCTTCCTTGGCTCTTGCCAGAATGCGGACAAACGAAGCTAAACATTGAAAACAGCCAATCATTATTTGTCCGATTCTTTGCTGCATACTTGAGTTGTCAATCTATACCAAGAAAACGCACAGAAAAGAAATTCCGATTATTCGGAATAAATATTCAATCGCTTGCTCCGAGCTTTGGTTAGATACCAAACTTGTATGCCGAAGCACTTGACCAAACACTTTATGACAATTTCAGCTCACAGCTTTTCAGGCTGTGATCTATTTTGTTACCTGGATTTTTAATAGAATAACCAGATCTGAAGTAGACTGCAAAAACACTGTTTTTGGCATTTAGGGAACTAGTATTTCAGCCCAACATATACAAATGTAATTATTTGTTTTATTAACTTTTTCCATATATTGAAAAGTGTTGAGGTCTCTGTGTGGTGTTTTACATGTATTTCACTTCAAAGATTTACTTTTAATAAAAACAATTATTCTAAGGGAGAATTTACTAAGTTCTGGGACTGGGTTGTTTTTGTGAAAATTTTTACTTGGCTATTGGTAAGTGTTTCTAGGTCTAACTCCAACACACCTGTGTCTTCTTCAATATTTGATCCCTTCTCAAGCTCCTTGCGATCATTGTGACTATCAACATGCTCCTTGATAGCCAAGCGTACAACCTCCTTCAATTCCTGTATTGCTTCATACATCTCTGGCGGAGCCAATGCATCCGGATGCGACCCTCCTTGACTTAACTCCATCACACCTCGCTCAGCTGGTGTTCGACTGTTCTTGGTCTTCTGGCGACGCTTGGCCATGATGTGCTCGAGACTGTCAGCTCCTCCTTGACTTTGACTGTTCTCAGTCTTCTGGCGACGCTTGGCCATGATGTGCTCGAGACTGCCATCTCCTCCTTGAGTTAACTCCATCACACCTCGCTCAGCTGGTGTTCGACTGTTCTCAGTCTTCTGGCGACGGTTGACCATGATGTGCTCGAGACTGTCAGCTCCTCCTTGACTTAACTCCATCACACCTCGCTCAGCTGGTGTTCGACTGTTCTCAGTCTTCTGGCGTCGCTTGGCCATGATGTGATCGAGACTGTCAGCTCGGATATTCAACAACTTGTAGCACAATACTCGGTATTGGCATGATATATGGAGTATGATTGTAAATATGATCATATGCAAGGTCCCAAATAATAAAATTACTAATATCCATATGGTCATAATGACGCCAACGGATGTGTGTTTGTATGGAGAAGTTGCTGTGTCGAATGGATAGTAATACCTGAAATACATTAATAATAATAAGTACAAATCAAAACAATGCCAGAAGGTACAGTCAACAAATGATCAAACGTATTTCATAGAAATAGACTGGCTGTTAACATTTGATGGCATCATCACATGAAGTCTATGCTAACTCGTCATCTAATTCTTGTAGGTGACGAGATAAGGAATGGTGTTGATAGAACCTGACAAGCAGCCAATCTGTTTCGTTCAAATACCGTATTATGATTTGTTGGGTTTACTTATTTCGAAAAGTAAAACCACATAACGGTTGCTACGTTTACGTTGTGGTGAGGATTGGGTCAGTCAATGATACACTGTGCTTTTGTTCATGAGTAGGGGTTTTCCATGGTGGACAGACCAATAGTCAGCCCACAGACAAAGAGCAGACAGGATCGACCAACCCATACCCTCCCCTAAATTGCTGGACTACGGTCCTTCCTTCCCCCTGAAGGACCACGGCTTCGAGCTGTCCTCCCCCTTAGAAACGGACATCCCCTGAATCCGATCTAATCAGGCCAAACCCTCCCGCTATCCTGGTTCTGTTTAGTGATCTTGAATTGTGAGCCAAGACTCTAGAATTTTATTTACGTACGTTTAAAAAAGAACAACGTGAACATATAACACTTAAACTACTAGGGTATTTACATGCCTTTTCTTAAAATAGACTATGGTCCGTTTCAGACCTAGAGACACTCATTGTTCTCACTTACATTGGACCTGACCCTATCGTAAAAACCTAAAAGTGTCAAAACATACCTCAGCTGTAGAAATCTTTCTGTATCAGCTCTACCGCAGAGCCAATAGACCCCAAAATGTGTATACATCTTCACCCACTCAAGGTCCATTTTTTGGAAAGAATTTTTACAAACTTAAGAGAGCTTTGAGCTACAAGGTTGTAACGACCTCGAACAAGGGATGTGCCATAAATGGTCGAGGATACAATGCGAGCAAATGATTTTACGATACATTATAAAACGAGAACAATGAGTGTCTCTGCCTTAGGAACAAAGTATAGTATCTTACCCTTCTTTATCCATTTCAATGATCCAAGGTAACATCAGGAAAAAGTTTGTCAGCACTGTTGAGTACAAAGCTGGGATCCCATACTTCATAATTCTGTCAGGGATAACAGAAATTCTTTGTACAATCCCGAAACATCTTTCGTTGTGAGTTGAGTACGTTGAAACGATCTTCTCAAGCGACCTGATAAAATCGCGAACCTTCTCTGGATCTGTGTACATGATGCCAAGTTGAAATGAGAAAACAATTGCAAGAAGCTCGTAAAATACAACTTTCAGGAGGTCCTGGAACGTCAGTAGGTTCAAGTTGACGATAAAGTAGACCCAGCGGTTGAAGAGCGCCTCAAAACACATCTCTGTGACGAGGATCCGAGGCAGAAGGAACTGCACGAGGTTCAGCTTACTCTTCTTCACGGCGTCACTGTAAGCGCGCATTCCTGGTGAAGTAATTAGAATTGTTAGTCCTGGATGAATGGCAGTCGGCTGCCACCTTAGCGCGGTGGTGGGGTTTGTGTTGGCCTTAATCCACTGCGGCTAGGCCGGCGAGCATATGCTCATGTGTAAAGGGTTACCCATGCCGTACAGGCCAGTGGCGAGGCCAAACAAAGATCAGCCAGGGTAGACCCACCCATGTCCTCCTTTGAATTCACGGTCCCTTCAGCCAGGCTCCCCCTCGAGGTGGATGTCCCAACTAATCTGGTCCCACCGGCCAGAACCCTCTTGCCTACCTGTCCCTCCCCATTTCGGCCCCTGGCCTTCCCATCAGTGCCGGACCTCCCCGGACCGGGTTCCTCTCGCCGAGCCCACCCCATGACCTCCATCATTATTCAACAAAGTTAAGAAATAGTAATGTTTGCAAAATTACCTCGCTGTCGACGCGCCATTTAATACTACTAGGAAAACGCTCTGTGTAACGCGTTGATGAGCGAGCACGGACAGGCGCAACACACCTCGAACCGAAATTATGTCTATCGAAAATATCATTAAAAGCCAATAATTCTTGAATTTCGTCAGACTCAAGTATAAAAATTACAAAATTGTCCTAAAACATTAGTCCCAATAACCATGCAAAGCTTGAACCTTTTGAACCTTTCTGATTGAACTGTTCCTCGTTAATATTCAAAAATCACAGGATCTCTTAAAAAAAAAATCCTGGGACCACTCATATGATAAAAGTGTGTGTACTTACACAATATTAGATCGATCTGTTGAATGGTCATATCAGTTTCATACGTTTGAAAGTTTCTACTCTAACTACCTTGGAACTATAAAGAGTCGAAGTAGCCGTGATCAACATATTCGAGAAATTTGACAGCCAACACGCAAAATGTCCGTAAAACGTCAATAACTTTTGGATATAAACATAGATTAGTCTGAAAATTGTCAAAAATGCAGATAATGTTAGTCCCAATGACCATGCAAAGTTTTAAGTTGATCAGTCATACGGTTCAAGTTTAAATTTAAAAAATGACATAAAAGATTTTTTTAAATTTTAAACAATGGGAGGATTTGGCTGAAACTTTGTAAGATTGGGTACAATGTTGGTCGCCATGACTTGTCAAAATTTCAAATTGATCGGAACTACCAATCAAAAGATATTTTTTTTTAAATTTGAACCAATCACATGAGCCCGTTTAAAAACGATCCCAGGGACCGCATAGATTACGTTAGTATATGTGCAAAATTTCAGATCGATTGGTTGTGCCGTTTGACCTGGGCAGTGAACACAAAAAAAAAAAAAAAAAACACACAGAGAAAGTGCCGTAAGAGTACCGTGGTGACGCTCGCTACGCTCGCTCAATTATTCTACTAACAATTGTAGTTAGTAAAGTTGAATGTAGTTTACTAGATAAAAAAAAATACATGATCTTTTATGATATTCGTGAAGCACATGTTACAGCATAGCATATATCTCATTTAGTGAGATAGGTGGCACCTTTCCTTCACGACGATCCTACGGGATACCACTTGGCCCTCTACTAAAGGCATTTGATACCATTAATCACAAAAAGTTAATACAAATTTTGGAGAATATTGGGATAAGGGGACCATTATTGAATTGGTTTAAGAATTATTTAAATAATCGAAAGATTGTAGTCAAGGTGTCAAATTCTTTTAGTTATTATAAAGACGTGTTACTGGGAGTCCCTCAAGGGTCTAACCTTGGCCCAATTTTGTATATAATCTATGTAAATTATGTATTTAAATTATTACATGACACAAAGATATTTATGTTTGCAGATGATACCGTTCTTTTAGTAGCTAATAAAAGTTTAGAAATGGCAGAAATGGAACTTCAGATCAACTTCAATAAATTAATTTGTTGGACTCATGATAGTGGTCTGGTGATAAATTCTAGCAAAACAAAAATATTACATATATGTTCTCCTTTTAATACAGAAAAGAATTCTATGATTGACATTACTTTTCATTCCAAAAGTTGTATTCATAATAATTTGTTGGAAGGTAGTTGTCTTTGTGTGACTAAAATTGAGACCGCTGAAACTCATGTTTATTTGGGTTTGACTATTGATAGACATTTTACTTGGCGCCCTCATATTAATGTTCTTTGTAATAAATTGCGTATATGTGCATATAGATTATATAATTTAAACGATATTTTGTCATTGCGATTAATAAAAATAGTGTATTATGCGCTGGTTGAGTCAATTATGACGTATGGGGTATTGGCATGGGGTAATGCGTCTGATGTGCATTTGCAGAGGATTTTTATGGTACAGAAAAGAATTATTAATACTAGGAAAACGCTCAGTGTAACGCGTTGGTGAGCGAGCACGGGGACATGCAAATTCTCGAACCGGAAATGCGTACACAAGCACAGAAAACATATACATCCATATTGAATTGAAATATGATAACTCAATCAACACAACATATTATTATGCTTTTCATTGAAACTTGAAAATAACATCTAAGCATCTAAGAACCCTGGTTAAAATAAAACAAATCAGATTTAATCCAATTGGCACTGGAAAACATTCATTTTGATACTTCATTACTGACAGATATTAAAAATGTTAATAAGTTCATACGTTCTTAACTGATTGGGATGAAATTTTGTAAAATAAGAGACAATGTTGGTCTTAATGATCATGCAAAATATGAGTTTGATCTGAATTATCGAAGACCGTTTTCATTTTTCAGCCTATCAGGAGATATTTATTTAAATTTTAACCAATTAATGGATTTCAAAAAAATGATGGTCTGCAAACAGAGAAGGTTGGTTTTACATGTGTGCAAAATTTCAGCTAGATCAAAGTAAAACTCTGACCTGTATAGCCAAAATATGAATTTGATCAGATTTATCGAATACCATTTTCATTTTTCAACCTATCAGGAGATGTTTATTTCAATTTTAACCAATGAATGGATTTAAAAAAAATTTAGGGCCTGCAAACAGAAAAGGTTGTCTCTACATGTGTGCAAAATTTCAGATCGATCGAAGAAAAACTCTGACCTGTACAGCCTCACCCAACAGAAAAAAAACAAAAAAAAAAAAAAAACAGAGGTCCGTGCCAAATGAGCCGAAAGGAGACGCTCGCTACGCTCGCTCAATTATAACGCCAAATTATGTGAAGATTAAATTTAATTATAAAAATGATAGTTTTTTTTGCATATTTGAATTTCCTTAACATTTTTGATATTTTCTTGTATAAATTAATTATACGGTATTACTTTGACGATGAATATAAAATATTATACGATCATGAAGTAAATACGAGAGCAAAGGAAAAGGGAACACTGAAGGTGCCAGGTTACACAAATAAACATGGCAAAAGGCGGCTTCAATATACAATCCTTACTATTTTTAATATCATTCCCCCGGTTTTGAAACAGTTAGATAAATATGTTATTATTAAAAAGGAAATCAAAGATTGGTTGATAAATAGAGATCATTAATTGAATATGTTATTATTATTATGATTTAGATGATTATTATTATTAATGATATTTTTCCTATACAACTCAATTACGTTGGTAAATACTTTGTAATATAATCCTGTATTTCTTATGAATTTGTATTGTTTATTGAATTAATTAATTATGTCTGCAATATTTATGCTGTATTTCTTTATGATTTATTATGGTTTATTGAATTATGTATTGCCACAGGCTAGCCAGTCATGGCTAAGTGGCCTAGTCTGACTATATGTATTAACCTGTTTATAATAAATAAAATGTAAAAACAAACAAAAAAATGAAACATTGAAAATGAATGTTTTTCCACTGCATCTGAATCTGATTTGATTTAGGTACAAGTGTGTTTAGATGCTATTTTAAATTTTCAGTGAAAAGCAGACACTTTCATGTTGATTAAATGGATCATATTTGTATAATTCAATATGGAACGTATTTCTAAACAAATCATTTTCAGTATTCGCAAAACTAAGACCTTAATTGACTTTTCGTAAATTCGTATAGTTCTGATGGCCGTGCTTCCTGTGTGTTTCATAGAGTGGCGTTTGTTCTCTTCTTGTAATCACACGTCGTAATTTTAAATCTCTCCATCATTTTGCCTATTTTCGTTGATGTGAAAATGTTTGGCAATTTGGTGTTCTTTGTGAAGGTTTTAGTAAAGTTCCTCCGCTTTTATAGAAGGTGAACATTATTTATCGAGAGTTTTTGTCAGAACATTGATATTTCATAATAGTCTTCTTCTACCTAGGTACTTGTGGAAACGTTGGACTCATTCCGTTTCTGAGCTTCTGTCTAGCCTGACATTTCCTTGAAGGTTAATAATTGTTTTAAAGGTTTGATTCATTCAGTTCAAAACATTACATTGTCTCATTATAATTGTGGAACGTTGGATTCATTCCGTTTATAAACTAGGTTAAACTGTTTATCGTTTAATTTAGGTTTAATAACGTTAAAACGTTTATTTATGTTTTCATCTTCGGTTCTATGTTTGCGCACGTTTTTGATGCTCGCTCATCAACGCGTTTCACGGAGCGTTTTCCTAGTATGTAGAAATATAGTCACATGGAAATGTGTTCGTCTCACAATTCATTAAAAGCATTGCTGTTCTTCAAGAAAAATGTGACAATGTATTTGGTTGCACAGGCACTTGTGGTTTTGTTCTCAAAAAATGTAATACTGTCCTGAAATCACCAGCCAGCCGCGCTATGCTGAGCTTGTTAGTCGGCAGTCGGAGGTTCAACGTGTCGGACGTGTGTGTGTTGCTGCGCGCTCTGTGTGTTTAACATGCATTGCTGGTGGAGGGGGAGATTAGCACAGGCTGGTCGCATGGCTTGATTGGTAGTGCACTCACAATACTTATACTCCTGGCTCAGTCTGTGGAGCTCACATCAATGCCTGCTTTATGCAGCAATGCAAAGAATATTGCCTTGGCAACAACCAATGACTCATGGCATAGCCAGGTAAATCCTAATTACTGGTTTAGCATTGCATTGAAAAACGGCCCTTATTATGTAGCTACTAAAGGAGACTTTACCTTGTTTCTTGATGATGGCGTAAGATTAAACTTCTGCTTTATTTCGTCCACTGTTCGGCGATTAACTCCACTGGAATTCATTTCGCGGCAATTCCTCTAACCAAGCCTGCTTTTTCTTCGTGTTTGTGAGTTGGCTTGTGAATTTGCTGTTTATTATTACTTTCCTCGCTTCAACTGCGTTAACAAGAGCCTTTATTCCATCCTCCGTGAAGTTGGACCGCCGCTTGGTCATATTTTCAAGTACACCTTCTATGTTTTTAGGTTCAGAAATAATAAAATATTACATTATAATGCAACATTTGAATTTTATTAAATATTTCATAACCCTTTCAAATTTCAACATTATTTTATGGATATTTTAAGTGGACACAGCTGAATTCGTATCCATTTTTCTTACTTGCTTCTGAATTGACATTAATCTTCACATTAAAAAAAATAACAATTTGGGCACATATCTTATTGGTCGATTCAAATTTGATATTCTGTTCACTATTGGCTACAAATGTCACCCGATTCATTCCTATTTGTTGAATTCAATAACCTATTACATTGTTGGAATATTTATATTGATATTATTGATAACTCAATGCTATTTTCTTTGAACATTTTGAAACCTCTCTTGTACAGTACTAAAGTCAGTACGTATCATCTTGGTATTAAGTTATTCGGTATTATCAATTCCTTTATTACTTAACGTTTCAAATACTTTATTACCGAATGAAGTTGTTATTGGGAAACAAGTTGAAATATAGGATTTATATATTGTTCTGTATTTTTAATTTTAGTAAATCTTTTGACATTGTTGAATAATAATCTTTGTTGTTTATTGTTTATTGTTCACTAGAAGCCTTGTACGAATGATCCATGTAGACACTTCCCCCTTGTTCTTCCCGAGGTAGTACATCCGTTGAATTGCAATACCGAACTTCTTGCTGTCCTTCTCAGTGCACTTGCACTCTCTATCCATGCATCGACATCATCAACACCAACTGCTGCTAACATGTAGGCGGCCATCTTTGTTTGTGAGCCGCTCGGTTGCACCACTCTTGACTGGTGCTGCATAGGACGGTGTTTCAAAGAACCGTCCTACGTCTTAAATGTCATATTAGATCGGTGTTTGGTGGTAGCACCATGGTAGCACTGACCTGGAGCTCAGCACCGTCGTGACACCAACATTTCGCGATATTAGGTAAGGGTCCAGTCGCCTAAAACCGGTGATCAACAAACTCTGGCACCGAACAAAATAAAGTGTCATCAAGTTCGCCGAACCAAAATCGACGCAGTTGTCGTCAATGGTCCGATACAAGTTGATCACCAGATTTGAAGACTCTGCTGACTCAACATCTTCCGTTATGCAGTTGCTCACAGAGGACTGGCATATAGCGCGCTTGAGGTCTTGACCAATCCCCTTTGGTGGCCCCCACAAGCTAAACATCTCAGCGTTGCAAGATCATACATTAGAGAAACAGTTCATTTGTTTCACATTTCAATTGTCAAGTTACTCTCACTAAATTATTATGTACATATCAATTTGAATAATTTGAATGTCAATGTGAATAAGGTTTTTCTGTACCAAAAATGCAGTCTTTCGAATAAAATTAATCTGCTTGTTCATACAATTTTATCTTCATAATTCAATAAAATAAAAAATTCATCATATTAAGTCTCCGCACTGATCTCAGACTGACGCAAGGGGATGTCTGGTGCCATTACTTGTTCCAAACGATGTATCAAAGTGTGGGCCAGGGACATTGTCAGGTGAAAAAGCTTGATGAATTTGTTGTCATCGAGATCGAAGGCGTTGTCTCTGGCATGAAATAATCTCGGTCGTCTTTGAGCTCTTAGTTCTGCCTCTTCGAAGTCGCACAAATATATAAACAACGCACAAGAATATAATTTACAGTTTTATAGTCCCTGAAGTACTGTTATACAGTTCTTAATTACTGAAGTACTTCGTTTATTCATTTCAGTATCCCTCACAAATGTGATCAATAAACTCTCAACATTTTCTAATGGTCTTATTTAAAATAATTATTATGGAATATTTATTCCGAAGAGTATGTGTAGACGTATATTGGGTTTTGGGATGATTTTGGGTTCTGGGTTGATTTTTCAGCGTGGCGAATAAAGTCCTTTATTGTAAACATATACGTGTCGTCTTCTGGCTTTTCCAGCATGTAAATACTGCTTTTGTGCACGGACTGCTGAACAATCCCGCATAGAGCACACCAATAAGTAGTCAACCTGTCAAACTCGAGCTCTTCCCTTACTGCTCGGTAGCGAGAGCACATGGCCTGCAGGAACTCGGATGAGTCATGTTGAGCGGCCTCTTGAGACAGAGTATAGCTGTCGCATCTATTAATCTTCGGTTGCCAAACTCATATTCGAAACTGACTCGCTGAAGGTCGTAGTTTCCTTCGCTTGCTTCCATATCTTGCAGCGCGCTGAGTACGTTTGGGCAATTCAGAAGGCACTGCAATGCCGAGTTGCAGTAGCAATTGAACCCGTCGTTCAAGAATGGTCGTAGGTTAAATACTCATTTGTATTTGTATCGATACCATAATGCAAAAACCAGGCAAAAACCATGAGCAAAACCTTTCAAAATTGTTCGGAAAGCAGTTATTCGTATAATTAACATAATTTGTACTGCTGGCATGCGTAAAGACTGCGGAGAAACTGGACTAATTGGAGAAATGACTGTTGGCAAGACCATCAGTTCAAGAAGATAAGCATCCGCACTAACATAAATTACAAAATGAAATAATGTACATACCTACTAGGAAAACGCTCAGTGTAACGCGTTGATAAGCGAGCACGGACACGCGCAACACCTCGAACCGAAATTATGTATATCGAAAATATTGTTACACGGCTACGGAGCCTCCACCAGTGTTACGCGGAAACGGCGCCTCTACCAGTGTTACGCGGCTCAGTAATAGCCACGTATGGTACCGAGTTTACTAGGGATCTGGGAGTTTATTCTGGTGTACAAATTATTCAGTTACCCTTAGAATGAATTTAAGAATGAGTTTATTTATATGAAATTACACAAGGAGTTTAGTTGTGACTGCGTGGGTTTACACTTTAAATTATTGACTTATCTGAATGTCGGCATGGGCGCAGAGTCCCTCTCCCCGGATGTTCTTGGGTCTGCGTCGTCCAGCCTTCCTTCCGTCCCGTGGTCTCGAGCTCTTGTCCCGTTGTCGTCTCGTTCGCTTCTCTCGTCGTTCCATCGGTCAAGTCCTGGGTAGCGTGTGATTTGCATAGTCAACGCTTACCACGCTCGAATCCTGCCTATTGTTCGTCCAGCGCGGCCGAGGCCCTTGATGCTCTAGCACGGTCTTGCAGTAGATGTTTATGCAAGACCGGCTTATGTCCACTGGTGATGTTGGACCTGGACGCACAATAGCCGCGTAGAAGACAGGACTTGCCGAGTTGCAGATCTTGTTGCATTGACGTCATTTATCTGACATCCGACACACGACACCTCTAGAGGCAGGAAATCACGAGGACCCAAACCAAATTCGACTATCTTCTTGGTCCTCGTAACAATATCATTAAAAGCCAATAATTCTTGAAATTTGTCAGACTTGTAGGTATAAAAAACTTCAAATATTCCTAAAGTATTAGTCCCAATAACCATGCAAAGTTTTAGGTTGATTGATTGAACCTTTATGATTAGAATGTTCCTTGTTAATATTCAAAAATCATAGGATCTATTTAAAAAAATATACCTGGGACCACTCATGTGATATAAGTGTGTGTACTTACACAGTATTAGACGATCTTTTGAACCGTCATATCAGTTTCATACGTTTGAAAGTTTCTGCTCTAACTACCTTGGAACTATAAAGAGTCGAAGTAGCCGTGATCAACATTTTTGAGTTATTTGACAGCCAACACGCAAAATATCCGTAGAATGTCAATAACTTTTGGATTTAAACACAGATAAGTCTGAAAATTGTCAAAAATACAGATAATGTTGGTCCCAATGACCACGCAAAGTTTTAAGTTGATCGGTCATACGGTTCTAGTTTAAATTTCAAAAATCATATGAAAGATTTTTTTAAATTTTAACCAATGGGAGGATTTGGCTGAAACTTTGTATGATTGGGTACAATGTTGGTCGTAATGACTTGTCAAAATTTCAAATTGCTCGGAACATCCAATCAAAAGATTTTTTTTTTAAATTTGAACCAATCACATGAGCCCGTTCAAAAACGATCCCAGGGACCGAATAGATTACGTTAGTATATGTGCAAAATTTCAGATCGATTGGTTGTGCCGTTTTACCTGGGCTGTGAACACAAAAAAACAAAAAAACAAAAAAACAAAAAAAAAAACACACAGAGAAAGTGCTATAAGAGTACCGTGGTGACGCTCGCTACGCTCGCTCAATTATTTAACTGTAGAATATATGCTAAAAGCATGCTGTTATCATGGAATGAACACTGAACTAAATTCTGGGTTAGGTAGGTTGTACTTACCTTAAATTCACACATTCCATGATATGTTCAGCTCTGATAATTGAGCGAGCGTAGCGAGCGTCACTACGGTACTCTTATGTCACTTTCTCTGTGTGTTTTTTTTTTTTTTTTTTGTGTTCACTGCCCAAGTCAAACCGCACAACCAATCGATCTGAAATTTTGCAGATGTACTAACGTAATTTATGCGGTCCCTGGGATCGTTTTTAAACGGTATCCTGTGATTGGTTCAACTTTTAGAAAAATTATCTTTCGATTGGTTGGTCCAATCAATTTGAAATTTAGCATAATCCTTTCAACCATCATTGTACCCAATCATAAAAAGTTTCAGCCAAATCCTCCCATTGGTTCAAATTTGAAACAATTTTTTCTATGATTTTTGAAATTTAAACTAGAACCGATTGACCGATCAACTTAAAACTTCGCATGTTCACTATGACCAGCATGTTAGGTATTTTTGCCAATTTGAGGACTAATCTGTCGTTATTTTCAAAAGTTTGATATCTTGAAATATTTTAAAAATGTGTACTAAATTTTCATCCCTGCCATCTTGATGCTTCAGGTTATCAGCACTTTAAATATTTTATTTTGGTTCTATCAACGGTCTTTAGAGCAGAAATTTGAAAACTTCAAATTTTGCATTGTATTGAGACATATTAGGTATTTTTTTTACATTTTACTGAAAAATAATTGTTTACTTTGAAATATTTACATAATTGTTCAAATACTTAAAAGAGTTTGTAGGTTGCATAGAAAATCTTATTGTGTCGTATCGTGTATCGTGTTTGGCTGGGGATGTTGCACGTGTGTGTGCTCACTCATTAACGCGCTACAATGCATTAACGAATTAACACGTCTTCTGATTGTTCGGACTTAAATAATTAATCCTCTAAGGACCGTGACTCACTTTTCGCCAATTCGTAGTTCTGATGGCCGTGCTTCCCGTGTTTCTATTTGGCTGATTTTGCATCCAGGAGGATTAGTAAACATAAGCTGACATTTCAATAATATCTTTGAGTGGCGTTTGTTCTTTTCTTCTGATCACACGTCATTCCAAATCTCTCCTGCATTTTGCTTATTTTCGTTGAAAATTTTGGCAATTTGTGTACTTTGTTAAGGAATTAGTAAAATTTAATCGCTTTTAAAGCATTGATATTAGATATCTACAGTTTTTGTCCAGGGGATTGATTATTTCAAAGTATTTTCTTCTTGGAAACGTTGGATTCATTCCGTTTTTGAACTTCTGTCAAGCCTGACATTTACTTCATCGTTGTTATTTTTTGGAACGTTGATTTATTCCGTTCAATTTCTTTAAATTACCTAATACATTGTGGAGACGTTGTTTTAAATCCGTTTCTAAAGTACTTTCAACCTGACAATTTGTGTTTGGAGGTTGCTTTTATTTTGCAGGAACGTTGATTATTCCGTTCAATTTCTTTAAATTATTGCTTTACCTAATACATTGTGGAGACGTTGTTTTAAATCCGTTTTTAAAGTACTTTCAACCTGACAATTTGTGTTTGGGGGTTGCTATTATTTTGCAGGAACGTTGATTATTCCGTTCAATTTCTTTAAATTATTGCTTTACCTAATACATTGTGGAGACGTTGTTTTAAATCCGTTTCTAAAGTACTTTCAACCTGACAATTTGTGTTTGGGGGTTGCTATTATTTTGCAGGAACGTTGATTATTCCGTTCGTTACATTGAATATTGTTGATTTTTGTCAATCTTTGGTTCTTTAATTTCTCATAAGTAATTTGCTTAGAACTCCATCTCGTTACAAACATGCCAAAGAAGAAGAAACAGTCGGCGGAGGCGAGGGCTGCAGCAAATCGGAAACGAACTCGAGAAAGTAGAGAATTGGAAGATGACGAAACAAGATCTAAAAGACGGAGGGAAAGCCTTGATAGGATGAACGATTATCTAGGGAAAGAATCTATTGAAGAAACTGAAGCAAGAAGAAATATTTGTCATCAACGCGTAATTGCCACCCGTGCCAGGGAGACTTCAGAGCAAACTGAAGTAAGAAAGCAGAATAGTCGTCAACATGTTACTGCCTCCCGTGCCAGTGAGACTATAGAGCAAACTCTAGAAAGAAGGCATGATAGTCTTCAACGTATTACTGCCTCTATTGCCAATGAGACTCCAGAACAAACTCAAGAAAGGAGACATCGAAGTCTTTCACGTGTTACTGCCTCAAATGCCAAAGAGACTCCAGAACAAACTATAGAAAGAAGGCAGGATAGTCTTCAACGTGTTACTGCCTCCCGTGCCAATGAGACTCGAGAGCAGCCTCAAGAAAGAAGGCAGGATAGTCTTCAACGTATTACTGCCTCTATTGCCAATGAGACTCCAGAGCAAACACAAGAAAGGAGGCATCGAAGTCTTCAACTTGTCACAGCCTCCCGTGCCAATGAGACTCAAGAGCAAACTCTAGGAAGAAGGCAGGATAGTCTCCAAAGTATTACTGCCTTTATTGCCAATGAGACTCCAGAGCAAACTCAAGAAAGGAGACATCGAAGTCTTTCACGTGTTACTGCCTCAAATGCCAAAGAGACTCCAGAAAAAACTACAGAAATAAGGGAGTTAAGTCGTCTCATTGTTACTGCCTCCCGTGCCAATGAGACTCCAGAGCAAACTCAAGAAAGAAGGCAGTTGAGTTTGGATCGAATACGGGAAGCTCGTGCCAATGAAAATGACCAAGCAACTGAAACACGGAGACATCAAAATCGTATAAGAACCGCTGCGAATCGAAGATCTGAGTCACTTCCTGCACGTTTAGATCGCCAGCTCGAGGATGCTGGAAGACACCGTGATCTCCCGATTCGTCAAAATTCGGACGCCGCCCTTACCGAAAAGTTTAGTAAGTTCCTGAGAGATATAAAGTGGTCTTCATGTACGGCATGTAAATCTAAATTTCCCGGACTGAAGATTACATCTGGGATTTGTGTCGCCTGCAAGAGGTATCCTGGGATGTATACTGATGCTAACAACATGGATCCCGGTGATGTTCCTGTTGAACTATCTTGCCTGTCAATGATTGAAACTATGCTGATTGCCCGAATCCATCCTGTTGTATCTGTATACAGTGTTAAAGGTCAACAATATGCATACAGCGGAAATGTAATAAACTTCCCTCAAAATGTATCAGTTTTTGCCGAAAGATTACCTAACTCATTATCAAGTTTGTCATCTGTCATTGCTGTGAGACGAACATCAGCCAACAATGACAACATAGCTGATTTCAATGTCGGTGCCCATCGCGTGAGAAGGGCATTGCTTTGGCTCAAGGATAACCATAAATTCTATCAAGATATTTTAATTGATGACGACGAAATCAATAATCTTCCAGAAGAAGGCAATGTGTACGGCGATCTTGAATACATGGAGATTAATGAAAATGGTAGTACTTCTGAAGATGCTGATGACATTCTTGAACATGGCAATGTCCCTCAAGTCATTCCTAACAACCAAGACGAACGAATTGCTAATGCTATTGACCCTGAACCCGTTCCTTGGCCAGAGATGTCCACCAATCCCGTAAACGAATTCACGACTGAAGGCTACATTACACAAGCGTTCCCGACTCTTTTCCCGACAGGCAAATGTGATTTAAGAGACGTATCGAGAAAGAAACAGATGAAGCCTACTCAATACTTCCAATTCCTGATGACGTTCGATGATGGCAGATTTTCTAAAGACACGAGATTTCGATTTTTCGCACTAAACTCAGTGATGCGTTGGAATGCACTCAGCCAAGGAAATGTATTAGTAAGGAAGACTGATCTTAACAATAAAACTGCTGAACAGTTAAAAGAAATATTAGAAACAAATCCCGGCTTGGCAAATCGTGTAATGTTTTATGCGTCTTCTTTGAGAATCACTAGATCTTATTGGTTCAAGAGATGTGGTGAACTAAAGGATATGGTTGAGTCCCTGGGAGCTCCTACTTTGTTTTTCACGTTGAGTGCAGCCGATCTTCACTGGCCTGTATGACATACTTGCACCTGACGTAGATTTTGAAAGTTTGACTTTACCTGTTGCCACTGCTCTTCGCCGAAAGCTTCTTTGCGAAAATCTTCTGATAGTTGCTTGGTTCTTCCAAGAGAGAGCATACTACTACGTAAAGCAGATACTCGAAAACAAGTTCAAAGTAAAGGATTACTGGTATCGCTACGAGTGGCAACATCGTGGAAGCAGTCATCTTCACGGACTTCTTTGGCTTGAAGGCGCACCAGACATCACAGACTTAGACTTCACTGATGACGATCAACTCACAGAGATTGAAAATTATTTTCACGCAATAGTTTCAACCACTAATCCTGGCATCAATGACCCACCAGCGATTATCCATCCATGCCAAAAGCGTCATAATGATGTCACCGACCGTGATTCTGACCTCATAGAATTATTGAATAAAGTTCAAAGACACACTCGATGCTCAGATGGATACTGCTTACGAAAAAACAAACGCACTCAACTAAAAAAATGCCGCTTCAACTTTCCTTTTCCTATGTGCGAACAAACCAGACTAACTCAAAATGACAACATGGAACCAGTCCTCGAGACAGAGAGAAACGATCCGCTTCTAAATCGATACAATAGATTCATTATTCAAACTTGGCGAGCCAATATTGATGTTCAGGCTGTTGTTTCTAAAGATGCCGTTGTGAACTACATTGCAAAGTACGCTGCTAAAAGTGAGCCCCAATCACAATCGTTTAAGGACCTTCTCTCTAACATTCTGCAAAAAGACGTTCAGCAGCACGATTCCGCTAAACTTGCAGTTCAAAAGCTTATACTACAATCATTAGCCGAAAGAGATATCTCTGCACAGGAATGCTGTCACTTGCTAATGAGCTATCCGTTGTACCATTGTAGCCGAACCTTTGTGTCTTTAAATATTAGTGATGATAGTTGGGTCCCTCTTGTTGCTGCAGATCAACACTCAGAAATCGACACTGACAGTGACACCAGCTTCATGGCCAAATATGCAAAACGTCCTGAGAACATGTCTACCCTCACTCTGCTTGAAGCTGCTTCCCAGTTTTACTGGAAACAACGATGGGTCCGTCGCAGGAAACCTGCAGTTGTTAGAGTATTTCCTCGACTTCATCTCGAAAAAGACAATGCTATGATGAATGAAGCATATTTCAAGCAACAGGTAATCCTCAGATCTTCTTGGAGGAACAAGGACGAGCTCAATCCTTTTGACGAAACCAGGGAAGCTGTGTTCAACGGTGAAGGATTTACTTTGCCAGCAGAGATGCCTGAACATGTTCAATCGGATGTCGAGGGCGATAATGAAGACGAAACGGAATGGGAAGAAATTGAAGACGCTCGAGAACAAGAGGAATGGATGGTTGTTGCCGGCATGGGGCCTAACGCCGCTCCTGCTCAATGTGAGATAGGTCTGAGGGAATTTGATTCGACTTTTCCCTGGACGCAGTCTTTCTCTTCCTATCCAAACATCGAGTCCGTTGGAAGCTTCTTGAAGGACGTGCGCAACATTACCGAGTTATTCCCAAATGAAGATGTTTCTACCACTAATGTGACCTTCACCATGGAACAGCAAAGACTTCTTGATTTGCTAAAATATCAAATTGATTCTCTTGAAACCACCAACCAAACTCAAAATGAAGTAATTCGCCGTGTAATCGTTCAAGGAACTGCCGGAACAGGAAAAAGTACGTTGATAAAGGCCATGACTCAACAGATGAAGATATCACTCGGAGAGACGTCATACATGCTGTTAGCGCCAACTGGAGTCGCTGCTTTCAATATCAACGGAAGCACTATTCATTCAGCGTTGCATATCGGCACAAATTCTTCAAAATTTGTTGATCTCAGTGATAAAGAAGCAAGAAATTTCAATTGTCTATTCGAAAATGTAAATTCCTTCTAATTGATGAATACAGCATGATTGGCTGCAACTTAATGGCAATGATAGATAAGCGATGTCGCCAAGGTAAACCAGACGGTGCGCAATGTCCATTTGGCAACCTCTTCGTCTACATGTTCGGTGATATTCAACAGCTTCCACCAGTTTGTGATAAAGCATTATACAGCGACAAACCATGTAATTATGGAATATCAAACGACGGTCTACTCGCTTATCGATCTTTTCAATTTTGTCAAATTCTCTCCATCGTTCAGAGACAATCAGGCGACAATCCTGAGCAACAGCAATTCAGAGATCTGTTGCTCAGGTTAAGTGACGGCTGTTCTACTTTCGAAGATTGGCAATTACTTCAAACTCAGTTTCAAACCTCATTATGTTTTGAGAAGCAAGAAAAATTCAAAAGCTCACTTTACCTAGGCCCCACTAAAGAAGTAGTCCATAATCATAACATCAATAAGCTTATTGCGCTTGGAAATCCGATAGCCAGAATATCTGCAAAACACAACTGCTCCACCGCATCTCGTGGTACAGAAGACAGTGCCCAGGGCCTGCAACATGTCATCCACCTCTCTCGAGGCAGCCGAGTCATGCTGAAGACTAATCTCTGGACACCGCAAGGACTGGTCAATGGGGCAACTGGAACAGTAGTTGACATCGTGTATTCACCAAATACAGCACCACCAGCCGATCATCCGCTTTGTGTATTGGTTTAATTTGATTCCTACAGTGGGCCTTCATTTCATGTACCTAAAGTTGTTCCTATATGCGCAATGTCAAGAGCCTGGACTGAAAAATCAGTTAATTGTACTCGGGTTCAGTTCCCACTTCAACTAGCCTGGGCAGTCACAATTCACAAATGTCAAGGAATGACATTGAGCTCTGCAGTTGTTGGTTTAGGAACTAAAGAGTTTGCAGTTGGTATGAGTTTTGTCGGCATTTCGAGAGTCCGTGCCCTTACTGACATCATGTTCAATCCAGCTTTCCCTTTCGAAAGAATAAATTCACTAAAAAACTCTAGCTCCTTACGTCAAAGGAAAAATGAAGAACTGCGCCTAAAGTCCCTGCCATTACCAGTCCAAAACGTTATCTAAATCCTTATGAGTCATATAGGTATACAATTTGAAGGATTTTTATTGTTATGATTCCATTAATTATTTCACGTTCTAAATGTTGCAATGATTAAGTAGCTGTTTTTCTTGGAATTTTAATTCATTGTTGTTGTAAGTGATTTGTTAAGCATGCTTCATATTTTGGTGTTACTTCTGCCAATCTGTGATTCTACTTTTGATTCTTTGTGCATCCTTGTTATTTGGCGTTATTTCGTTGGAATACATTCGTATTTCATTGGTTGTGTGTTACTTTTAACTAGGAAAACGCTCTGTGTAACGCGTTGATAAGCGAGCACGGATACGGGCAAAACCTCGAACCATAATTCCTTAAAAGCCGGCAATAATATACCTAAAACAACTGAATTCTAGAAGCACGATCCACTAAATTATATAAAAAATAGCTGAATTTGCTTCTCATTGCAAGTTATTGCAACAGTTATTGCAAGTCATTGCAACATGATACACACTCATGTGTATTTATTTCAGTATTTAGGTACGTAGGTATTATGGAATTATTATAAATAAAAAATACAGAGATTCAAACCACAAAATAGGCCATTATCTAAGTGCTAATATGAGCAAACATAATTTAAGAAACATTATCCAAACAGTTACTTGCCGTTCCGTATAAAAGAGCTTATTTCTTCTAGCACATTGCTTACCTAACACAAACCTAACACATTGTATCTGATACAAATGAAATAAATATTTCATAAACATAATTTCAATTATCAACCAACCAATCTATTTCTACAATCAAGCAGACATTTCATCGGTCTACAAATAATTTGCTCAGCCTTTGAAAAGATTGGAAGTAAGACTGCATGTTAAAACTCTCATAAACAATAAATACCTATACCTATTAACTACATCTTCAAAAATAATAAAATAAACCCTTAGTATAACGTCGCATGTATTGCTTTAACTATTATCTAACCGCAAAGAAATAATTGTTACGTATTCAAACAATAATAGATAGACAGCTGCTTGCTTCCGAGTTGTTTTGAATGGAGCGCATCGGGCGGCCGCAACGGACTCCTCGAACCTACAATGCTATTTATATGGGAAAACGCGATTTTTTTTATTTATGAACGGATCTTTCTCAAAAACTATACAGGTCTAAGTTAGTATGAGATGAAGGTGTGTGCAAAATTTCAGATCGATACGTTGACCGGTGCGGCCTGGGTTGAACCAGCAAAAAAAAACAAAAAAAACAAACAAACAAACACACACACAGAGAAAGTGCCGCAAGAGTCAAGTGGAGACGCTCGCTCCGCTCGCTTAATTATCTGATTTCGAAATGAGGAAGCAGGACTATAAGCCCTTCCTTTACCCGATTATTTTTAACATTGAGACCCCCTTCAATATTCAAATCAACTACTCGAAACATATTAATAGTTGATATTTCAACTTACATTGTTAAGTAACACAAGAGTAGGAAGGGGGTCGGGTGGGACCCTTTAGCAGCAACGTCCACGTCGTGGGTCCTGGTTACTGGAAACTAAATTTGTTTCTTCACGATACATATTATTTAGTTTCTTGCAAATAGCTGTATTATTATTATTGGTATTTGGCCCGTCTGTGTCATCGTGTAATGTGGTGGGTACATGATCACTGCTGGATCTTCAACCATCTTGCCCTCCTGTGCCCTCTGAACATGTGAAGGGGATCGGGTGTAGTTACTATGAAGTTCAGATACTCAATGAAGTTACTGGCTTCTATTTCTTGCTGAACGCCTTCCAACCTTGCTAAAAATTGTATTTACTCAAAAATTGCATTTAGACGGTATACGATAAAGATTAACATTCATCAACCGATTGACAAAAGTTCGGTTCGACTTCAAAGCGTTGCCGTGCTCGCTCATCAACGCGTTACACAGAGCGTTTTCCTAGTTACATACTTATACAAACTGAATCCAATTTTATTTTAAATAATTTCCTTGGTTACAATGACTCCACCGTTGTCAATAATCAGCAGTCCAACAATTCCATTATAACATTGTAAAAATACACTGTTGCTGTTATCATAATGTATTGTTTACATTATTGCTGTGCAACAAACCCAACAAAACAACTACATGAAGCAGTTTCGGTCGAAGAGTGTGCGAGTTTGCAGCTCTGAGACGTGTGAATTAGCTTCTAATTTGCACCACACAGCTCCAGCTGCAAGTTTGTAAGCCGCATTTATTGGACCTTATTCTGTCCACAGTGGCTCCTTGGGGCAATTCATTTCCCCTCTTATCTCGGTATCGAGGAATAAAGCATCACCTTCCAATGGTGAGAACAGTGCCGTGACATGATCCATAGATAAATTTTAATAAATTCCACAGTAATTACTTTTGTAAATGAGCACAAATGACACTAATGCACAAATTCACAAATGTACGAATATCAAAATTAAACATTTTTCTTTACAGTGAGTTGTTCTATGTACTCGAAATTGAATACTTTAACTTAACACTTGTGAATATGCATTGATCCTTGCATAGTGGATTCGATTTGATTAAAAATGCAATTTTTCTAATTTCATCTCATTATGAAGGGCCACAGGCGACGTTTCAGATAATATAGATACAATGTAATAGGGCTATGTGAGCCTTAGCGACTTCAATATTAAATAAAGATCATTGATCCAATTATTTAATAAACCAATCATAATACAAATAATAATAATAATAGATATTTTATCTCTGTTTGGTATTCATCGGGAAACAAGTTAAACTAGCTAGAGAAAATTAGTTACTTACGCACTATGTTTAACTCGTACTTCGCAATCGTCGTGTCTGGACCCGGGACCGAACTCCTGTCAAGAGACAAGTCAAATCATTGTAGTAGGTACCGGACGTAATGCAAGTTTCTTCATAACTTTGCCAACTTTAAAATATCGTTCATTTTGAACATGGTGAAATAGTAACTCCTACCTATTTAATTTTACAATGAAGTGAAACTTGAGTTTTCAAAACAGGCTTGTAGGTCTTTCAATAGTCTGGTCTGCAAAACCAGTAGTTATATTTTAAGCGATCATTCGTGAGACGAGCTAGGTCCGTGAGACGAGCTAGGTCCGTGAGACGAGCTAGGTCCGTGAGACGTGCTAGGTTCGTGAGTCGTGCTAGGTCCGTGAGTCGTGCTAGGTCCGTGAGACGAGCTAGGTCCGTGAGACGAGCTAGGTCCGTGAGACGAGCCGTCGTTCTGATTCACCATATGGAAACAAACAAAAATGATTCATTCTGCACTTCTTTGACTCACGGAGTATGCTATATGTTTAAGAGTTTTAGCAAATTACCTGTTGAAGCTGCTGGTTACGTTCTCTTAATCTAGCTACTTCTCGTTCACGAACAAGCTGATCTCTTTCTTTCTGAAATAAGTCAATCGAAAGGGGTACAAGTTTGGCAGCATATATCTATCATCATATTAAAAATGTATTTGTAAAACACGAATTTTATTTCAATCATGTGTTTTCATGTTCTTACATTGAAACTTCCAGAAGGATAATTGACAATCTATTTACATTAATTCCTGACAAGTTCTTACCGTCAGAGCGTTTTGCAGATCCGCTATGAAGACTATGTTCCTTAAAGGAGAACGGAAATAAGAAATAATAAGAAATCTCGAATAATATTCGAGAAAATAAGTCACGTGAGATACATTGGCCTTATGTAGCATGTGAGGCAATAGAGCACAGTCTCTGAGGGACTGCGGGAATGATCCAGCCCCGCTCAGAGCTGTTACCCGCGCTTGCTTGCCACGCCGCGATCAGGCTGTCGACATCCTTGCGCGTCATCTTTAAGACTGGATGAGACTTTAAGACTTTAAGATTTTTGATTTAACAAACTGAATCATATAATCTTCCAATTATTGCCCCGCAGGCAGGGCGTTTTTCCGATTTTACAATTTATCGATTCCAGATAATTATTTAAATTATAAAGCGCCATTCAAGAACCACCAAGGGGCGCATGCGACTCCAGAGCAGCAGGTTGCCGACCCTGTCGTAGCTCCTCCCTCACACCTACTTGGCGTGGAAGTCTCGTCAACCTTCTTCTATGGAAGATGCCGACGTCACTTTGTTGCGCTCTGCTTAGACTTGCTCAAAGCTGCATATTACACAATACTTCGCCACTTAGAGGGTGTGAAACGGTGTGAAACGGTGTAAAATTATTGTCGACATTCAACCCAACGATGATCAGTTTTGATCGATATGGATTCACATAGAAAAGAGATTAAAGAATACCAAAGAATGGTATTTCGTCTAATGCTGGAGTAATTTCCATATTTAAAAACATACAATTTCGACTATCCTTGACAAAACTTCAGACGTAACTGACCTCTTTCAAGGTGAATCAAATCAAATTGAATCCAACTAAATGTAATCGTCAGCATTTTTACTCTGAAACAAGACAGGTTTGAACAGGAATTGCAGGACAATTACCTCTTCTACTCGACAAGTATTATTTTTGATTTCAAGTGTACAACAGCACTGTCCACCACGTCCGGTGTTATGTTTCATGCAGTGGTTGAATATTTTAAAATAGGTTGATCTCACGAGTTGATCATTTTTATCGTTGATTTCCGATGAAAATGTTTGAGAAACGTATTTAGTGTTTTCCTTCTAGCTTTATGAGCTTAGAAAATAGCGTAATATTCACCACAAACATTCGATGTAACGCTTTGTAGTAGAAGTCCAGCTTTTACAACGTTGATTTAGAAATTGACGCTGTCCACAAATAAGCGGAGGATATCCAAAATTACAAAAAAATCCCCATTTCCATACCTATCAATGTGACACGCGAATCAATGTTGACCCTTGCACCTTGCTATATCAGTATTGGCAATCAATTGAATAGGACCTACATGTTTAGGTAGGTATGGTGTTCAGGTATCAGCAACAAAAAATTTATCTTGAGAGAGTGCGTTTTTTAATGCATTTCCATACAATTTAAATTAATCCTTAACAACAGTACTCTTCGCATCCGTAGGTAGACCTCGAATGAACATGCAATGAGGGCTCCAGTGTTTATGTTCATAAAACGGGATGTCTTGAGGAACCCATTTATGTAGCACGACCCCACATGAAGGGCAGACAGTTTTATCTCCATGAAACGTGTAATAAAACCCGGGCCTCGGCCAAGTCGCGTGCAGTGACATTGTCATTCGGGAATCATGCAAATGATTTCAAACTTGAAACATGTCGGTTTTATCACTGTTTGCAACACACCACTGCGACAGCTTCATTGCACTTTTCAAAGAGCACATTTCACCCCCAAAACCGATATGTACACCGTGAACATAGCAATTTATTTTTTAGTATGGAAATGATGATAATGAGTCATATAATCATTCAAATCAATGATATTTCTCCAGAAGATGCCATCTAAATATTTCACATTTGCTCTTACTCTTGTATATTTTAGTTTATAATCCAAGCAGTGAGTGAAAACCATGATTTATAATGCTTCATCTCTAGCTCGGCAACTTGTATACGTGAATCCAGTAAAATTTGTTTCACTAGAGTCATCAAATACTAGAATCGATGATTCTAGAATCTTTCACCGTACATCAATTTTCTATAATTTACTGTTTTTACTGTTACATCCATTTTCTATAATTTACTGTTTTGATTTGTTGGTTATGTTGGTTATGTTTCCTTAAGTTAAATCTTTCTTTTATATAACAGAAAAAAACATATACAAAATGTATTCGTAATATTGTTCTCATAATTGATATTCCAAATATCATTGTATTTGTCACGTTAAAACTTATAATCGACTAATAGCGAGACACTTTCATTAAAATGTTCTACAACGGATGTGATCTACGCGTGAAGATGCATCGATATATTAACAAGTGCAATCGTCGAAAACCATTCACACTTTGATCTTGACCGAGTTTATTTAAAATAATTGAATTCTAGTCGCAACTTGATATTTTAACTTTACCTTAAAGATCTCTGCAACTGTTTTTGTCACTTTTTTCAATATTTCACTGAATGATGGATACATACATTTTACAAAGTACGAATCAATTTTTCCTAAATGTAAAATCAAATTTGTTTGAGCTACCTATTCCATTAAATGCTAATTAAAATGTCTCATCTTCAGCTATTTTCCAATAAAACAACATCACTCAAGATGTCGTTGTATTGTTTCGGGGGAAATATCTTGAACTTGCTGTCTTCTTGATCTTGTCCATCTTCTGCGTTGTTCAGAACGAGTAGAGGTGTCGCAACTTGATATATTTTCTATAGACTTACCTAAAAGATCCCTGCAACATTTCTTGCTATTCGTTTTTCACTATTTAAACAGAAAACAGCGCAGGTCCATTCATCTTACTACGAGAATTACATTATCATTTGATTATCAAAGTTCCAGTTCTTAGTTTGGAGATTATTTAATGAAACTTCATTGGACTTTCACAAACTATTTTTATTATTTATAAATGCAATATTTCGTCTACTTTCTGCAAACTTCATCAGGCATTTGACATAAGAACAGATGGATGGTTGTAGGAAACAATTTTTCCTGGTATATTCCATCCCATGTTCTTGCAAGAGTGTATATATAGGAGAAACAAAAAGACCTGTTTCAATCAGATCTAAAGAACATGAGAGGAACTTGAAGAAGAAATGGAGAAATCAAGATGAGGATTGTCAATCATCATTACTAGTTGATCATGCTTTTGAACATGTTCATCAAGTGGAATGGGACCAATTCAAGAGAATTTGGAAAGAAGAAAACTGGGCAAGAAGAAGATTTAAAAAAGCTAGTACCATGGCATATCTCAAGAAAGAATGCGTGGGAGTAATAAGCCAACCTAGCTATGAGATTGATGATATTTTGCTTGGAACCATCAAATCTCAAGTTCAAAAGAGGTGGAATTGTATATAAAATTTGGTTTTTTACAAGTGCAAGGTTCTTTTAATAGTTTTAAAATGATTATTTTACGAATTTCATATTTTTCTTAATAGATACATAAAGTCTTAAATTTAGCTTTTGTTTTTGTAAAAATTGTTTCCTACAACCATCCATCTGTTGTTATGTCAAATGCCTGACGAAGAACTTAGCTGAAAGTAGACGAAATATTGCATTTATAAATAATAAAAATAGATTGTGAAAGTCCAATGAAGTTTCATTAAATTATCATTTGAGTTGCATAAGACTTCTTCAAAATGTAATGTGTTATGTTGAGTTTTGGTCGATTTAGATTTACAAAGATAATAATAATAATAATAGCGGGTTGTCTACAGCTCTAAGCCGGCCGTTTCCCGCACTCCAGACGCCACCTCTCTCTGTCCGTCCAGTCATCATCACCAATTCCTCTTCTTGACATGTCCAGCAGCACCTGTTTCTTCCAATCCTCTTCTGGTCGCCCTCGTCTTCTTCTACCAGGAGGTAACCAAGACTCTAATCTTTTTGGCCACCTCTGAGGTTCCATGCGCTGAACATGCCCATACCAAACAAGTCTATTTGTTTCTATACAATTACCCACCGTCTTTTCTACTCCCATCCGTCTTCTTATCTCCTCATTCCTCACGTTCTCTAATCTTGAGACTCCACAACTCCTTCTTAAGAAATCCATTTCCACTGCAAGCAGCCTTTCTCTATCCCTCTGCGTCATCTCCCACGTTTCTGCACCATACAGAAGTATGCTTTGAACTATCGTCTGGTATGTTCTTTTTTTTGTGGTTTTACCTACACTCCCGGACCAGAGTAACGAATTGAGCTTCTGTATTGCCTGTCTCGCCTGACCAATACGACAGGATATCTCTCTCCTACTGTTTCCTTCTTTATCAATTACAGTTCCCAAGTACTTATATTGCTCACACACCTCGATACACTGTCCATTCAAATCCAAGCCCTCTCCAAACTCCTTGCCAACCACCAGATATTTCGTCTTTGTAACGCTGATTCTTAATCCAGCCTCCTCATATGCATCATTAAGCTTCCTCAGCATAAAATCAATGTCATACTCATCTGAGGCCATTAATATCTGATCATCAGCAAAGAGGAGAGTATGAAGAAGTTCACCACCAACGTCAATTCCCATGCCCCTGCATTTCCTCTGCCACTCTTTTAAAATCTCGTTGACATACACTTTGAATAGAGTGGGAGATAAGCAACACCCTTGCCGTAGACCTTTTGTTATTATGAAAGGTTGCGACAATTTATTTCCACTTTTAACAACACTCTCCTGTTGGTAATACATACTCTTTATAGTGTTGATATACTTGCTGCTGATCCCACTCTCATCCAATATTTTAAAGAGGTTCTTAAGAGGTACCGTGTCATATGCCTTTTCCAAATCTATAAATACAAGATGCGTATCGGTGTTCCTTGCCTTTCGCTTCGAAATCACTTGCTTTATGGAGAAAATATTGTCTACACATGATCTGCCTGCTGTGAAGCCACATTGTTCCTCGTCAATATTAATCTGGTCTTCAAGTCGCTTCTTAATAACCCGCCCATACAGTCTACCCACTGATGAAGTCACGCTTATCCCCCTGTAGTTCTTACATTCGAGTCGAGATCCCTTCTTGAAGATGGATGTAACATACGCCAATTTCCACTCCTTGGGTATGCAATCCTCTTCAATTAAACACTTGTTAAATATACAGGCCATTATCTCGAGAACAACATCTGGGGCACTCTTGACCAACTCAATGTGCACACCTCCAGGACCCGGGCTTCTCCCATTCTTGATGCCTTTCAAAGCGAACTTGATCTCCTCCTTTGAAATCCTCTCCACTCTTTCATTTGACTTCGTAGCCCTGAGCACCTCCTCTAACCCATCCCGATACTCATCTCTATCCTCATAAAGCATCTCACTATAATAATTTACCCACCGGTCCGCGCTAATCATCTGCACTCGCGCCGAATTCCGATGATCCTGTCTCAAATTCTTAATTATCTTCCATGCTTCTTTTTGTTTGGTTCCCAGCAAACACCGATCTACTTCTTCACATTTCTTCTCCCAACTCTCACTTTTCTTCTTCTTAACCATCTTCTTCACCTCTCTACTCATTCGAGCATACATCTTTCTATCCTCGAGATCTCGTGTTGATAACCACTTTTTATACATTTCCTTTTTTTCTATCACTAATTCTTCAACTTCTTTGTTCCACCAATCTTTCCTTACTTCCTGTCTTACTTCTATGCCGAGAGCCTCATTTGCAGCTTCTAGGATAACCCTCTTTATCTTCTCATACAAATCCTCCGCCTCCGCTTCATGCCAATCACCTTGAAACACATCGCTTATCTTCGCAGCGAGTCTCAATTTGTATAAAAATCTAATGGAGTCTTGACGTAGTAAGTCCAACTGGAAACGGTCTTGCTGAATTCCAGTAAGACTCCGATCCCGTTTCTCCTTCCTTTTAACATCATGATTCCTAGGTTTGATATTAACACAAGCTCGAACCAAGTAGTGGTCGGTACCGCATTCAGCACCTCGGTACACTTTCACATCAGTGGTTTTTAAGAATGAAGATTTCCTCTGTATAACATAGTCAATGATAGACTTCCGTCCTAAAGTGGGCTGCGTCCAGGTATACTTATGAATTTCCTTGTGAGGAAAGAACCCATTGCATATTCGTAATGAAAATGCCTCACATAACCCAATAAGACGCAACCCATTGTCATTAACATGCTCCTCACCAAATCTTCCCACCACTTCATCTCCTATTCTTCTACCAACTCTAGCATTGAGGTCTCCTGTCAAAATAATTTCCTTCCTATGATTAATGTCACTCAAAAGTTTCGTCAGCTTACGTTCAAACTCGTCCTTCAAGCTCATTGTTGCATCTTCTGTAGGTGCGTATACTGCTACAATTACAATACTGTGTCCACGCAATTCTAACTCCATCTTCATGAGTCTCTCGTCTACCTCTTCCCAATTGCGGATGCAGCTCCGTAGTTTCTTGTGCAGAGCAATGGACACTCCAGCCTTGGCACGTTTGCACTTTGTTACTCCACTATAGAAATGTATGTAATTGCCAATTTCCTCATTCCCTTGACCCTTTGATTTACAAAGATAAAGATGGAAAAATTATTTGACATCACCATCTCGACGATAATTGGTGACGTTAGAATTTTCGAAAACATGATCGTCTGAAACTCCTATGTATTAATTGTAAGTAACAGAATCGTAAAAATATTGATCAAAAATATTAATTTAAAAAAGGATACAAAAAATTACAAAAATAAAAAATCCTGCACTAGAGTACGGCATAGTTATGAAGACACCTCAAATGTTGGCATAAGAGACTCATAAAAATAATAGGAGAATAATAAAATAAAATAAAAATATAGAACTAAAAATTACAATACTAAAAATATTGCACTAGAGCACCACATTGGGTTAAAGATCTCTCAAATGCAGGCTGTGTAAATAACTCGTAAAAAATAATCGTCAAAAATTAAAATTATAAAATATATAAAAAAAATTACAAAAATACACATCACTTCTAGAATTACAGTGTTCTGAGTTGTATAAGATTTCTTTAAAATGTAATGTGTTATGTCGTGTTTTGATCGATTTAAATTTACACAAAATTATGGTGGAAAAATCATTAGACATCATCATATATTGACGATTACTGGTGACGTCAGAATTTTCGAAAACATGATCATCTGAGACTCCTTAGTATTGCTTGTAAGTAACAGACACTTAAAAAATAATATCCAAAAAATATAAATAAAAAAATATTGAAAAATTACAAAATAAAAATCTTGCACTAGAGTACGACATTGGTATAAAGACCCCTCCAATATTTACTGTTTAACAGACTCGTAAAAAATAATAGTCAAACATTTGAAAATGTTAATCTCGCACTAGAGTGTGGCATTGGTATAAAGACCCCCCACAAAATGTAGTGGCATGTATGCATGTAAATATGGCCGAAGGGTTATTTTTGTTAATATGCTTTATAACGTCTTATTGGTGTGTTTCCAGACGTTTGTTGCTATTTCGATCTTGAAGTTCATTTGAGCTACAAATAACTATTTAAATACGGCCGAAGGGATATTTTTGTTAATACGCTTAATAACGTCTTATTAAGATGTATCCAGTCGTTTGATACTTCTTCGATCACAAAGTTTATTTGAGTTCCAAATGACCATGTGGTTTGTATACATGTTATAATGATCGAAGATTATTTTTGTTAATTAATATGCTTTATAACGTCTTATTGGTGTGTTTCCAGACGTTTGTTGCTATTTCGATCTTGAAGTTCATTTGAGCTACAAATGACTATGTAAATATGGCCGAAGGGAAATTTTTGTTAACACGCTTTTTAACGTTCCAAATGATTATGTGGTATGTAGGTATGTTAATATGGCCAAAGGGTTTATTTTGTTAATACGCTATATAACGTCTTATTGAGGTGTTTCCAGTCGTTTGATACTTTTTCTATCACGAAGTTTATTTGAGTACCAAATGACGATGTGGTATGTATGCATGTTAATATGGCCAAAGGGTTATTTTTGTTTATACACTTTATAAAGTGTTAACGAAGTGTTTCCAGACGTATGTTGTTTTTCGGTCACGAAGTTTTTTGAAATCCAAATGACCAGAGGTATGTATGCATGTTAATATAGCCGAAGGGTTATTTTTGTTAATACGCTTAATAACGACTTATTAATATGTTTTCAGTCGTTTGATACTTTTTCGATCACGAAGTTTATTTGAGTTCCGAATGACCATGTAGTATGTATACATGTTATAATGATCGAAGGCTTATTTTTGTTAATACGCTTTATAACCGTGATAGGGGGGCTATCACGGTTGAGCCCCATTTTTTTATTATTCAAAAAACATGATGACATTAGGCATGCAATCACAGAGGCGAAAACTAGAGCTCTGTAGGATATTCCTAAACGAAGTTACAGCGCAGCAAAGACGGATAGGAGGTGGGAAACGCGTCATTCACACCCAACTCAGCCGTAAAAGCATGTAAAGGTTGGGTGGGACCTACGTCACAACAACCAGGTTTTTCAAACTTCGCGGGGCTCTGGCGCCTGAACCAAACATCGCATCGCATTCGGGTTTTCGACATTCTACTTCTGGTTACGATATATACAATATTTTCGACTTGTTTTCGACTTGTTGACCATGAATTTGATTTCAGGTCCAAATGACCTTGTGGTAGGTATGTATGTTAATATGGCCGAAGGGTTAATTTTGTTTATCGGCTTTATAACGTCTTATTGAGGTGTTTCTAAATGATTGGTGCTTTTTCGATCTCGAATTTGATTTGAGGTATAAATGACCAAGTGGTATGAATACATGTTTAAATGGCTGAAGAGTTAATTTTGTAAATACGCTTTATAACGTCATATTAAAGTGTTTCCAGACGTTTGGTTCTTTTTCAATCTCGAATTTGATTTGAGGTCCAAATGACCATGTTGTATGTATGCATGTTTAATGGCCGAAGGGTTAATTTTGTTAATACTCTTTATAACGTCTTATTAAAGTGTTTCCAGACGTTTGGTACTTTTACGATCTCGAATTTGATTTGAGTTCTAAATGACCATGTGGAATGTATGCATGTTAATATGGACGAAGGGTTATTTTTGTTAATACGCTTTATAACGTATTATTGAGGTGTTTCCAGACGTGTGTTGCTATTTCAATCTTGAAGTTCTTTTGAGCTACAAATAACCATATTATTGTGTCCGAATGGTTATTTTTGTTAATACACTTTATAACGTGTTAACAAAGTGTTTCCAGACGTTTGGTGTTTTTCGATCACGAAGTGTTTTGAGTTCCAAATGATTATGTGGTATGTATGCATGTTAATATGGCCAAAGGGTTATTTTTGTTAATAAGCTTTATTACATCTTATTGAGGTGTTTCCATACGTTTAGTGCTTTTTGATCTCGAAGTAATTTTGAGAGCTAAATGACCATGTGGTCATGTTAATATGGCCGAAGGGTTTTTTTTGTTCGTACGCTTTATAACGTCTTATTAAAGTATTCCAGACGTTTGGTGCTTTTTCATATAGAAGTTGATTTAAGTTCTAAATAACGATGTGGTATGTATGCATGTTAATATGGCCGAAGGGTAATTTTGTTTATACACTGAATAACGTGTAAACGAAGTGTTATCAGACGTTTTGTGTTTTTCGATCACGAAGTTTTTTGAATCCAAATGACCATGTGGTATGTATGCATGTTAATATGGCCGAAGGGTTATTTTTGTTAATACGCTTGATAACGTCTTATTGAGATGTTTCCAGTCGTTTGATACTTTTTCGATCACGAAGTTTATTTGAGTTCCAAATGACCATGTAGTATGTATACATGTTATAATGATTGAAGGCTTATTTTTGTTAATGTGTGAGGTGTTTCTTAACGTTTAGTGGTTTTTCGATTTTGAATTTGATTTGAGGTCCAAATAACCATGTGGTATGTATACATGTTTAAATGGCCGAAGAGTTAATTTTTTTAATAAGCTTTATAACGTCTTATTAAAGTGTTTCCAGACGTTTGGTGTTTTTTCGATCTTGAATTTGATTTGACGTCCAAATGACCATGTGGTATGTATGCATGTTAATATGGCAGAAGAGTTAATTTTGTTAATACGCTTTATAACGTCTTATTGAGGTGTTTCTAATCGTTTGGTGTTTTTTCGATCTTGAATTTGATTTGAGGTTTAAATTACCATGTGGTATGTATACATGTTAATATGGCTTAATGGTTAATTTTGTTAATACGCTTCATAACGTCTTATTGAGGTGTTTCCAGACGTTTATTGCTTTTTGATCACGAAGTTATTTTGAGTTCTGAATGACCATGTGGTCATGTTAATATAGACGAAGGTTTTTTTTGTTAATACTCTTTATAACGTCTTATTGAGGTGTTTCCAGACGTTTGGTGCTTTTTCGATCTCGAATTTATTTTGAGGTCCAAATGACCATGTGGTATGTATGCATGTAAATATGGCCGAAGGGTTATTTTTGGTAATATGCTTCCTGAGGGTGAGTTCAGAAGAAGTTACAACACAAGTTTATTGAGCAGTGTGGGGACATGTGATCAGTTGATGTTGTTTAAAGATATTGGGTATTCGGAATTTTTGATTAGTTAATTTTTTTACTATTGTTGAAAGTATTATATACCCACACCTGCTACCATTTGTTTTATTGCAATTTTGATTTCAATCTGAACTTTTTATATAGTGATATTGTTAAGTATTTAAATAATATTTTATAAGACTACTTTTTCCACCATTTGTATTGTTTTCATATACATTTCATTCCACGGTATCCATTGTCATTGACCTAATTCTGATGTTTTT
This sequence comes from Leuctra nigra, assembly GCA_934045905.1. Taxonomy (NCBI): domain Eukaryota; kingdom Metazoa; phylum Arthropoda; class Insecta; order Plecoptera; family Leuctridae; genus Leuctra; species Leuctra nigra. Next base: position 10,083,104 of record OW203769.1, on the reverse strand, counting down.
TTATGTTGGAGTATTGTCATACTAAGAGTTAATTTGATTCAACCATTGATGAAGCAATATTAAACAAATTTGATTGACAGAGGTGAAATTAATTGCTCATTTCAATGAATATTCTCATTGGAATGTTAATTAATTAGGTAGTGGTATGAACGAAATATTTGTATTATTCAAATATTACTCTATGTTTCTACCAATTATGCCAATTAGGGCCGGTATAACCTTTAGTTTAAGCTACAGTTAGCTTAAGCTCCACTTCAGAAAACTTATTTCCGCAATTTAAATTAACCTCGGGCTACATTGACTGCAGAGTTTGAACGTATGTCGCAATTTATAATGGTGATACACAACATTTCCCGAAGTGAAGCTTACCTTAACGTAAGTTTAAACTAATGGCAATGGTAATATGGCCCCTATGGTCTCTAAAAGATACTAGTAGAGATAGTAGAGGTATTTCTAAATGATTGGTTCTTTTTCGATCTCGAATTAGATTTGAGGTCCAAATGACCATGTGGTATGTATGCATGTGAATATGGCCCAAGGGTTATTTTTGTAAATATGCTTTATAACGTCTTATTGGTGTGTTTCCAGACGTTTGTTGCTATTTCGATCTTGAAGTTCATTTGAGCTACAATTGACTATGTAAATATGGCCGAAGTGAAATTTTTTAAATGGCCGAAGAGTTAATTTTTTTAATAAGCTTTATAACGTCTTATTAAAGTGTTTCCAGACGTTTGGTGTTTTTGCGATCTTGAATTTAATTTGACGTCCAAATGACCATGTGGTATGTATTCATGTTAATATGGCTGAATGGTTAATTTTGATAATACGCTTCATAACTTCTTATTGAGGTGTTTCCAGACGTTTATTGCTTATTGATCACGAAGTTATTTTGAGTTCTGAATGACCATGTGTTCATGGTAATATAGACGAAGTTTTTTTTTGTTAATACTCTTTATATCGTCTTATTGAGGTGTTTCCAGACGTTTGGTGCTTTTTCGATCTCGAATTTTTTTTGAGGTCCAAATGACCATGTGGTATGTACGCATGTAAATATGGCCGAAGGGTTATTTTAGTTAATGTGCTTCCTGAGGGTGAGATCAGAAGAAGTTACAACACGAGTTTAATGAGCAGTGTGGGGACATGTGATCAGTTGATGTTGTTTAAAGATATTGGGAATTCGGAATTTTTGATTAGTTAATTTTGTTACTATTGTTGAAATTATTTTATACCCACAGTGGTATGAACGAAATATTTGTATTATTCAAATATTACTCTATGTTTCTACCAATTATGCCAATTAGGGCCGGTATAACCTTTAGTTTAAGCTACAGTTAGCTTAAGCTCCACTTCAGAAAACTTATTTCAAAATTTAAATTAACCTCGGGCTACATTGACTGCAGTTTTTGAACGTATGTCGCAATTTATAATGGTGATACACAACAATTTCCGAAGTGAAGCTTACCTGAACGTAAGTTTAAACTAATGGCAATGGTAATATGGCCCCTATGGTCTCTAAAAGATACTAGTAGAGATTATTTTTGTAAAAGATGAAATCTTATTAACGTCTCATTAAAGTGTTTCCAGACGTTTAGTGTTTTTTCGATATTGAATTTGATTTGAGGTCCAAATAACCTTGTGGTATGTATGCATGTTAATATGGCCGAAGGGTTATTTTTGATCATACGCTTTATAACGTCTTATTGAGGTATTTCTAAATGATTGGTTCTTTTTCGATCTCGAATTAGATTTGAGGTCCAAATGACCATGTGGTATGTATGCATGTAAATATGGCCGAAGGGTTATTTTTGTAAATATGCTTTATAACGTCTTATTGGTGTGTTTCCAGACGTTTGTTGCTATTTCGATCTTGAAGTTCATTTGAGCTACAATTGACTATGTAAATATGGCCGAAGTGAAATTTTTTAAATGGCCGAAGAGTTAATTTTTTTAATAAGCTTTATAACGTCTTATTAAAGTGTTTCCAGACGTTTGGTGTTTTTGCGATCTTGAATTTAATTTGACGTCCAAATGACCATGTGGTATGTATGCATGTTAATATGGCAGAAGAGTTAATTTTGTTAATACGCTTTATAACGTCTTATTGAAGTGTTTCCAATCGTTTGGTTCTTTTTCGATCTCGAATTTGATTTGAGGTCCAAATTACCATGTGGTATGTATGCATGTTAATATGGCTGAATGGTTATTTTGTTAATACGCTTCATAACTTCTTATTGAGGTGTTTCCAGACGTTTATTGCTTTTTGATCACGAAGTTATTTTGAGTTCTGAATGACCATGTGTTCATGGTAATATAGACGAAGTATTTTTTTGTTAATACTCTTTATATCGTCTTATTGAGGTGTTTCCAGACGTTTGGTGCTTTTTCGATCTCGAATTTTTTTTGAGGTCCAAATGACCATGTGGTATGTATGCATGTAAATATGGCCGAAGGGTTATTTTAGTTAATATGCTTCCTGAGGGTAAGATCAGAAGAAGTTACAACACGAGTTTAATGAGCAATGTGGGGACATGTGATCAGTTGATGTTGTTTAAAGATATTGGGAATTCGGAATTTTTTAATAGTTAATTTTGTTACTATTGTTGAAATTATTTTATACCCACACCTGCTACCATTTGTTTTATTACAATTTTGATTTCAATCTAAACGTTTTATTTAGTGATATTGTTTAGTATTTGAATAATATTTTTTAAGACTACTTTTTCCACCATTTGTATTGTTTTCATATACATTTCATTCCACGGTATCCATTGTCATTGACCTAATTCTGATGTTATTTTATGTTGGAGTATTGTCATACTAAGAGATAATTTGATTCAACCATTGATGAAGCAATATTAAACAAATTTAATGGACAGAGGTGAAATTAATTGCTCAAATTAATGAATATTCTCATTGGAATGTTAATTAATTAGGTAGTGGTATGAACGAAATATTTGTATTATTCAAATATTACTCTATGTTTCTACCAATTATGCCAATTCGGGCCGGCATAACCTTAAGTTTAAGCTACAGTTAGCTTAAGCTCCACTTCAGAAAACTTATTTCCGCAATTTAAATTAACCTCGGGCTACATTGACTGCAGTTTTTGAACGTATGTCGCAATTTATAATGGTGATACACAACATTTCCCGAAGTGAAGCTTACCTTAACTTAAGTTTAAACTAATGCCAATGGTAATATATGGTCTCTAAAAGATACTAGAAAAGATTATCCCCATAAAAAAACACTTCGTGTAAAAAAAACAGCCAAGTCTCTTCAACTAACAAACAAATATAAAATCTAAAAATTCTGCACTGAAAAGTAGTGATATCAAAAAATGAGCCATGTCAAAACTTTATTTGAAAATCAAAAAATACTTGGCGCATCGTGTACTTTATAAATAGTTAAAAAGTATAGGCCACAGATGAAATATACATCATATATACATATACATATAGTATACCTATAATGCCCTAAAAAAACGATGCGCCAAGTATTTTTTGATTTTCAAATAAAGTTTTGACTTGGCTCATTTTTTGATATCACTACTTTTCAGTGCAAAATTTTTAGATTTCATATTTGTTTTTTAGTTGAAGAGACTTGGTTTTTTTTTTACACGAAGTGTTTTTTTATGGGGACATCACTCCTTTTTTTAGTTTATTCTTACAACTTGTGACACATATCGAATGAACTTACTACATCCTTTAAAAAGAATCACCCTTTACAATTTGGTTACTACTAATGAAAAACTCCGTATGATCCTAAATATTTGCTTTAAATGATCTTACATGAAGAATAGTTAAGGTTTCATTCCAATCGGTCAACCCAGTTCCGAGATACGGCAACACTTCGGTTTTCTAAATGGCTGCTGAACTTACTGCATTGCCACATAGAATTTATATCTATAAATGATGTGTATCATTTTAAGCTTTTTGAATATTGGTTATTGTATAGGAGGGGGTTATATATAATAATATATAAATTTGAATGACGTCATTTCCGGTCTCATAAATTGGAAAATTCTAGTTTGATTGTTCCTATTCCATAGCGATGGCCTTCCGAATCGTTTGGCGCTAGTTTCATACCGATATGTCTACCAGTTTTCGAGATATGACGTTACTTCCGGTTTCAAAATGGCGGCTGAAATCTCTGATCCCTTGAATTATAATTAAAACATGATTATTTTGTTATAAGCCGTTTCAAATAGTATATTTATTTCATCAAAATGAAAATTAGTAAGATTTTTAAAATGAGTGACGTAATTTCCGGTTTCGGTATGGGTAACTGCAAATATTATTGATGATAATACACAAAGTTGACCGTCTTAATTGTTTAGCGCTGGTTTCGTTCAAATCTATTTAGCCGTTAGTGAGATAAGATGTCACTTCCGGTTTCAAAATGGCGGCTTCCGGTAAGTTTTATATCAAGTCACATGAGATGTTAAAAGTACATACGTTACATAAATATCAAAATAATCGGAACAATCTTAGTCGCCGAAATGCCAATTGATGTATTTCAAATTTCATGACGTCATTTCCGGTTTCGTTAACATAAATTTTAGTCTGTTGCTATTTATAATCCATAAGGTTGACCGTCCGAATCGTTTGGCGCTATTTTCGTTCCAATCAGCTCAGCCGTTGTCGAGATATAATTTCACTTCGTGTTTCAAAATGGCGGCACAAAAAAAGTCAAGGAAAGGAGGGCAAATCAGACGCCAAAAGTGCACACGTGGTAAAAATTTCAGATTAATCGGTTCTGCCGTTAAGGCTGTGGCCTGTTTACCGGTTTTGAATTCCAGGAGACTACTACTACTACTACTACTGAGATTAAAACCGCCCTAAAACACGGTTTTCACGGCCCTCTAGCTAGCAAAGTACGTAACCTATTGTTCCCAAAATTGGTATATGTGGTGGGGTTGGCCAAAGCTCGAAATTAAGATATTTCGCAACAATGTGAGATTTCCTAATTTTAAGATCCAGTAGGCCGAACATGCCACTTTGATGCTTACAGTAAAAGTGGGTTGCTCCAGCCTTTTTAAATGAGAGTGGGCGCGCCGTACAACTTGGCTGGCGTGGAGCGACCGCTCCACTAGATTTTTGTAAAAGATGAAATACATATTTAAGTTTTTAATTGATTTAATATGGGATATGTGGAATGTAAATATGTATATTTTCAATTGTTCTAGAATCTGGTCAATATTAGAAACCCTACGGGCCTCTTATTAAAACTGCATTATTGATTTGACAGCGAACACCCTGTATGTGATGGAGGAGGAAGAGAAACGTACAGCGCCAAAGTTCGGAGGGAAAGAAGCGTAGCGGGAAAAGTTGATTGTATAAAAGAACACTCAATCAAAAAGTTTCCGTTTTTGAACAATGAAGGGTTATACTGGGTAGTTAGATGGCTCTTATAAAAGCCAATTTGTTTTATAACCTTTCCGAAATGTTATCCCACTCGTGAAATCAAGCTATTTTCGTTTGTGAATTATTAGGCCTACATCTGCTACCATTTGTGATTTTTTAATTGTTTATTTAATTGACAGAAATCGTGATTCGAGATATACAAATGAACTTAATATTGATACTAACCTGTACTGGATTCCACTCATCATTCACTTTCTATTGAATATATATAACAACTATTACTAGGAAAACGCTCAGTGTTACGCGTTGATGAGCGAGCACGGGAACGTGCAAATTCTCGAACCCGAAATGCGTACACAACGCACAGAAAACATATACATCCATATTGAATTGAAATATGATATAAACTTAAAATATATGCTTTTCATCGAAACTTATAAATAGCATCTAAGCACCTGGTTCATAAAGCAAATCAGAATCAATTCAATTGGCACTGGCAAACATTCAATTCGATACTTCATTACTGACAGATATTAAAAATGTCAATACGTTCAAAAGTTCTTTACTAATTGGGATAAACTTTTGTAAAATAAGAGACATTATTGGTCTTAATGATCATGCAAAATATGAGTTTGATCAGAATTATTGAAGACCGTTTTCATTTTTCAGCCTATCAGGAGATATTTATTTAAATTTTAACCAATAAATGGATCTCAAAAAAATTACGGTACGCAAACAGATAAGGTTGGTTTTACATGTGTGCAAAATTTCAGCTCGATCAAAGAAAAACATTGACCTGTAGGAGCCAAAGTATGAGTTTGATCAGATTTATCGAAGACCATTTTCATTTTTCAACCTATCAGGAGATGTTTATTTAAATTTTAACCAATAAATGGATTTAAAAAAAATTAGGGTCTGCAAACAGAAAAGGTTGTCTCTACATGTGTGCAAAATTTTAGCTCAATCGAAGAAACATTGTGACCTGTGTATCGGCTATTAAGAGGCAAACGGAAGCGAGTGGGAATCGCACGGTTCGTCAGAGCGTTTTTTGAAATTTTGTCTTCCCACTAAATAATTTTAAGAAATCAGATAGTAACGACCCATGACAGCATAATATACTAAATAATTCCGCAAACCGGAGTTCATTATGACCTCTGGTGCGACCTCAAAGTGTTAAATACGATATTTTTAGTAAATTAATCGTATTTAACACTTTAAAGTCGCACCAGAGGTCTTAGAGTACTGCAGTTTGCGGCATTAGTTAGTACCCCATAAAAAACACTTCGTGTAAAAATACCAGCCAAGTCTCTTCAACTAAACAAAAATATCTAATCTAAAAATTCTGCACTGAAAAGTAGTGATATCAAAAAATTAGCCAAGTCAAAACTTTTTTTGAAAATCAAAAAATACTTGGCGCATCGTGTATATAAATAGCTTAGAAGTATAGGCCAGATATCTAGTGGAGCGGTCGCTCCACGCCAGTCAAGTCGTACGGCGCGCGCACACTCTCATATAAAGGCTGGAGCAAACCCACTTTTACTGTAGGCATCATTGTGGCATTTTCGGCCTACTGGATCTTAAAATTGGGGAATCTCACATTGTTGGGAAATATCTCAATTTCGAGCAATGGCCCACCCTACAACATATACCAAATTTTTGAACAATCAGTTACGCCCTTTGCGAGCTAGAGGGCCGTGAAAACCGTGTTTTAGGGCGGTTTTCATAATAATAATAATAATCTTAGTAGTAGTAGTAGAAGTATCCTGGAATTCAAATCCAGTAAACAGGCCACAGCCTAAACGGCTGAACCGATTGATCTCACATTTTTACCACGTGTGCACTTTTGGCGTCTGATTTGCCCTCCTCCCATTGACTTTTTTTGTGCCACCATTTTGAAACCGGAAGTGACATCATATCTCGACAACGGCTGAGCTGATTGGAACGAAAATAGCGCCAAACGATTCGGACGGTCAACTATATGGATTATAAATAGCAACAGACTAAAATTTATGTTAACGAAACCGGAAATGACGTCATGAAATTTGAAATACATCGATTGGCATTTCGGCAACAAATTTGATCCGATTATTTTGATATTTATGTTACGTATGTACTTTTGATATCTCATTTGACTTGTTATAAAACCAACCGGAAGCCGCCATTTTGAAACCGGAAGTGACATCATATATCAATAACGGCTAAATAGATTTGAACGAAACCAGCGCTAAACAATTTAGACGGTCAACTTTATGTATTATCATCAATAATATTTGCAGTTTTCCATACCAAAACTTTAAATTACGACACACTTTTTAAGAATCTCACAAATTTACATGTTGATGCAATAAGTATACTATTTCAGACAGCTTATAATAAAATGTAATCATGTTTTAATTATAATTCAAGGAGTCAGTGATTTCAGCAGCCATTTTGAAACCGGAAGAAACGCCATATCTCGAAAACTGGTTGACAGATCGGTATGAAACTAGCGCGAAACGATTCGGAAGGCCATCTCTATGGAATAGGAACAGTCAAACTAGAATGTTCCTATTTATGAGACCGGAAATGACGTCATTCAAATTTATAAATTATTAAAATCCCCTCCTATACAATAAATACATATTCAGAAAGCTTAAAATGATACACATCATTTATAGTTATAAATTCTATGTGGCAGTGCAGAAAGTTCAGCAGCCATTTTGACAACGGATATGTTGCCATATCTCGGAACTTGGTTGACCGATTGGAATGAAACCTTTGCTATTCTTCATGAAAATAACCAAATTGCAAAGGGTGAATTTTTTTTTTAAGAATATAGTAATTGTTCATTCGATTGTCACAAGTTGTAAGAATAAACTAAAAAAAGTAGTGGTATCCCATTAAAAAACACTTCGTGTAAAAATAACAGCCAAGTCTCTTCAACTGAAAAAAAATATGAAATCTAAAAATTCTGCACTGAAAAGTAGTGATATCAAAAAATGAGCCAAGTCAAAACTTTATTCGAAAATCAAAAAATACTTGGCGCATCGTTTTTTTAGGGCATTATAGGTGTACTATGTATATGGATATTTTATGTATATTTTATAATTGGCCTATACTTCCAAGCTTTTTATATACACGATGAGCCAAGTATTTTTTGATTTTCAAATAAAGTTTTGACTTGGCTCATATTTTGATATCACTACTTTTCAGTGCAGAATTTTTAGATTTCATATTTTTTTTTAGTTGAAGAGACTTGGCTGTTATTTTTACACGAAGTGTTTTTTAATGGTAAAATATACATCAAATATAATAGTAAACCTATAATGCCCTAAAAAAACGATGCGCCAATTATTTTTTGATTTTCAAATAAAGTTTTGACTTGGCTAATTTTTTGATATCACTACTTTTCAGTGCAGAATTTTTAGATTTCATAATTTTCTTTAGTTCAAGAGACTTGGCTGGTATTTTTTACGAAGTGTTTTTAATGGGGATATCACTCCTTTTTTTAGTTTATTCTTACAACTTATGACACATATCGAATGAACAATTACTAAACCCTTTAAAAAAATCACCCTTTACAATTTGGTTAGGTACTACCGAGGGTACTACTAATGAAAAACAGGTTGGTTTTACATGTGTGCAAAATTTCAGCTCGATCAAAGAAAAACTCTGACCTGTAGGAGCCAAAGTATGAGTTTGATCAGATTTATCGAAGACCATTTTCATTTTTCAACCTATCATAGGCGAGGAAAAACAGAGCTCTATCTCGTCAAATAAAGAAGTTTGCTTCCACTTTGGAATAACAGGGCTGAATTTTTTACCACGTATCAGGAACTGTTCAAAGGTCATTCTATCCCAAAATTCCCCAAAATATTCTTTTCGGAACAACCCCCAAAAAGTTATGGAACCACCCCAAAAATGCAAATCTCCTAATGTTACTATTTGATTAGCATTAGTCCTTAATATATCTATAAAGCATTTTAAAATTTAAAAAAAAATCAGGTAGGTGTATACATGTGTGGTCTACACTATAAATTTGTAAAATTTGCTTTTTTTTTAAATAAATAGTCATTACTTGCAAAAAATGGAACCCCAAACGCTTTAATTGACACATTGTCCGCGCGTCGATTGTTACTGTGACCATAATTATCAACGGAAAAAGCTCCAACTAGTTTCATTCGATAGATGTATTCATTGGCTACAAGGAAAAAAATACAAACCCACCAAAACGTAAACTTCGTCGCATTGATTTTGCAAAAAACGCCGAGCGAAATCTTTGCTGCCAAAAGTGAAAACTTGACATAATGCCATAATTTTGCAGAATATGATAGAATAGATCGCAAATATAAGTAGGATTAACTTATATTCGCCTTAAAGGGTGGTATAAAATAATTGTTGATTAAGTACCTTACCCCTAAAGGTGCATTTTATACTTTTAAGGCCAAAAAATTGTGATTTGCCTCCGGCTTTGTCCGCCATTTTCAAGTTTGTGACCCTCTCTTTGAAGATAGACTATATGTTAAAGCGACAAAGTTGTAGAGAATTTAATGCTCTTTAAGAATTATGGGCCACTTTTTTTTAAATATCTTATCTCCTAGAAGTTATGAGAGGTTATGTTTGTGTGAAAGTTTCATAATTTATCTGAATTTCTATTCATCAGCTAAATTCTGAAATTGAAATCCACTCATAACATCTAGGAAATAGCATAAGTTAAAAATCGTGGTTGATGCTTTGTAAAGAGCATTAAATTCTCCACAACTTTGTCGTTTCAACTTATAGTCTATCTTCAACGAGACGGTCACAAACTTGAAAATACGATTTTATTGGCTGATCCTTCCCCTTAATACAATTCTCAACGAAACTACAAATTTGTATATAGAACTCATACATGGCATACATAGAACACGGCATTTGTCGTTCGAAGCGCTCTGGCTCACCGAGCGTTGAAGCGATTCAAAGATCGATACCCATACTTCTTTGCCACGGCTATCTGCTGAAATATGCGTAGGAGTCGTTAGTCCATCATCCAGCAGTCAAAAAAACGGTATTTCTTGTAGTTTCATGTAAATGTTATAAGCATTTTTCACAAACATTGATTCGTTTATGGTCAAATTTTATGAAAATATCTCTTCATTTAACATCTCCACACAAGAAAGTATCGCATATTGTTCTGACTAATGGGAGAAGAGATATTTAAGTTATAATGACTCCCAACCAAGATTTATTGTGATATGTTGATTGATATTTGGTCAAAATTTGATACAAAATAATTCTTCATTTAACCTCTGTATAAGAGGAAAAGTTGTCAAATTCAGCGATCAACTGTCAAAGATTGGAGGCACATTTGTGGTATATTTGAAATATAATATATATTTATATATTATAAATTATGGTAATATCTTATATTATATTATATTAAATAAATTGGGAATGTGGGAGTACACACAAGGAATCACAAGGAAACACAGTAAAATGCAAAAATTGAATTACGTAGCTTAACGTCGTACACACAATTTCGAACTCGTTCTTGTCGTGTCACGTTTTCTTCGTTATCGTCTGCACACGTCAGATACTCGTCATCTGTTTCGGCCCGAGCGTGTTCACGCACAAACTTCATTTTAAGTAGAGCACTTTTAGGCGAAATTAATTCTGATGGGCGGGAAAACATCGATGATGGTTCGTACTTTGCTGTACGACGACGGCACAATACGCGAGCACCGTTACTGGACACGGCGACATTCTCATGCTGCACGGCGACATTCTCATGCTGCACGGCGACATTCTCTTGCTGCACGGCGACATTCTCATGCTGCACGGCGACATTCTCATGCTGCACGGCGACATTCTCATGCTGCACGGGGACATTCTCATGCTGCACGGCGACATTCTCTTGCTGCACGGCGACATTCTCATGCTGCACGGCGACATTCTCTTGCTGCACGGCGACATTCTCATGCTGCACGGGGACATTCTCATGCTGCACGGGGACATTCTCATGCTGCACGGGGACATTCTCATGCTGCACGGGGACATTCTCATGCTGCACGGCGACATTCTCATGCTGCACGGCGACATTCTCTTGCTGCACGGCGACATTCTCATGCTGCACGGCGACATTCTCTTGCTGCACGGCGACATTCTCATGCTGCACGGCGACATTCTCTTGCTGCACGGGGACATTCTCATGCTGCACGGGGACATTCTCATGCTGCACGGCGACATTCTCATGCTGCACGGCGACATTCTCTTGCTGCACGGCGACATTCTCATGCTGCACGGCGACATTCTCATGCTGCACGGCGACATTCTCTTGCTGCACGGCGACATTCTCATGCTGCACGGCGACATTCTCATGCTGCACGGGGACATTCTCATGCTGCACGGCGACATTCTCTTGCTGCACGGCGACATTCTCATGCTGCACGGCGACATTCTCTTGCTGCACGGCGACATTCTCATGCTGCACGGGGACATTCTCATGCTGCACGGGGACATTCTCATGCTGCACGGGGACATTCTCATGCTGCACGGGGACATTCTCATGCTGCACGGCGACATTCTCATGCTGCACGGCGACATTCTCTTGCTGCACGGCGACATTCTCATGCTGCACGGCGACATTCTCTTGCTGCACGGCGACATTCTCATGCTGCACGGCGACATTCTCTTGCTGCACGGCGACATTCTCATGCTGCACGGCGACATTCTCTTGCTGCACGGCGACATTCTCATGCTGCACGGCGACATTCTCTTGCTGCACGGCGACATTCTCATGCTGCACGGCGACATTCTCATGCTGCACGGGGACATTCTCATGCTGCACGGGGACATTCTCATGCTGCACGGCGACATTCTCATGCTGCACGGGGACATTCTCATGCTGCACGGCGACATTCTCATGCTGCACGGCGACATTCTCTTGCTGCACGGCGACATTCTCATGCTGCACGGCGACATTCTCTTGCTGCACGGCGACATTCTCATGCTGCACGGGGACATTCTCATGCTGCACGGCGACATTCTCATGCTGCACGGCGACATTCTCATGCTGCACGGCGACATTCTCATGCTGCACGGCGACATTCTCATGCTGCACGGCGACATTCTCATGCTGCACGGGGACATTCTCATGCTGCACGGCGACATTCTTCGTCCCGACTCTAGTCCCGACTCATTTTTTGCAGCTCCTCACATTTTTTAATTTCAATTTGAATAAGTTAGATCCACTTTTATTACACTCTCTTCATCTCCGCTAGAAGTAATTTTCGTTTTTTTTCTTCGCAATTTGCGCGAAGCACAAAATGAACGTTTAATAATTTTTAAATGTTTCATTTCGTATTTCTTTAGGAAACATTTGCATGAGAATACAAAACGTCGTTGATTACTAATCATGAATTCAAATTTTATTCCAAACAGTCTAATTTTTAATAAAAGCTTAACAAGACAACGGGACGTTTAATCAGGGAATGAAAATGTTAACATCGTAGTTGGAAAGAAGCAAGACTTGGCCCTAATGAAGCTTGATATAATATTTAAATAATTACTCCAAGTTTTTCCTTTTTTCTTGCCGAAATAACATGCACAGTTTCCACCCTCATTTTGAGTAATAACGCGATGAAATTATAGCGTCCATGTTTAAGATGTGTTAGTTTATTAGTAAAGAGCGCTCAGCGTCGACAAATTACCTTACAGCTGAAACTTACAGCTTCCAGAGAGGAATTAATAGGAAAAGAGCGATGTTACGTTTTGCTGTTCCGTACTTGATTTAACATCTACTTATTTTTATTAAAAACCATCAAATAAGATGACAATTTAATCTGACATAGCAAATGAGAGCAAACTGTGGACACAAAATGGGAATTCCCACTAACACAGTTTTCAAATATACACAAAATATTACAGGGATAGTTCACAAACGGTATATCTGCGAAAACATATTATATTTTGTATAATCTTTCATTCATATATTCATATATTCATATATTCATATATTTATTTATATTTTCATATATTGTATTATCTTTCATTGGTATTAAATTTACGTAATTTTATGTTTATGTAAATCCAAACCCAGTAGTTGAGCAATCCTATAAACAAAGTTTTGTTACAAAAATACCAATATTTTGGATGATCAGTAGGTAATATCTGATAATCATTTCAGTCAGTTGTTTCGTATAATTCGTATAATTCGATTTCGTATTACCAAAATAATTAATATTGGCGCAACAAAATTATTAAGCGAGCGTCTCATTTTGGCTCTTTTGGCACGGACCTCTTTTTTTCTGTTAAGGGAATCGCACGGTTCGTCATAGCGTTTTTTTGAAATTTTGTCTTCCCACTAAATAATTTTAAGAAATCAGATAGTAATGACCCGTTACAGCATAATATACTAACTAATGCCACAAACGGCAGTACTTTATGACCTCTGGTGCGACCTCAAAGTGTTAAATACGATTATTTTACTAAAAATATCGTATTTAACACTTTGAGGTCGCACCAGAGGTCATAATGAACTCCGGTTTGCGGAATACTTTAGTATATTATGCTGTAATGGGTCGTTACTATCTGATTTCTTAAAATTATTTAGTGGGAAGACAAAATTTCATAAAACGTTCTGACGAACCGTGCGATTCCCGCTCGCTTCCGTTTGCCTCTTAATAGCCGATACACAGGTCACAATGTTTCTTCGATCGAGCTAAAATTTTGCACACATGTAGTGTGCAAAATTTGTTCTGTTTTGAAACAGAACAAAACATTGAAACATTCTGTTCTGAATTTGTTCAGAACAAATTTGCACATGTTCTGTTTTGCACAACAGAACCTTTTCTGTTTGCAGACCCTAATTTTTTTTAAATCCATTTATTGGTTAAAATTTAAATAAACATCTCCTGATAGGTTGAAAAATGAAAATGGTCTTCGATAAATCTGATCAAACTCATACTTTGGCTCCTACAGGTCAATGTTTTTCTTTGATCGAGCTGAAATTTTGCACACATGTAAAACCAACCTTATCTGTTTGCACACCATAATTTTTTTGAAATCCATTATTTGGTTAAAATTTAAATAAATATCTCCTGATAGGCTGAAAAATGAAAACGGTCTTCAATAATTCTGATCAAACTCATATTTTGCATGATCATTAAGACCAATAATGTCTCTTATTTTACAAAAATTCATCCCAATTAGTTAAGAACGTATGAACGTATTGACATTTTAAATATCTGTCAGTAATGAAGTATCGAAATGAATGTTTGCCAGTGCCAATTGAATTGATTCTGATTTGCTTTATGAACCAGGTGCTTAGATGCTATTTACTAGGAAAACGCTCAGTGTAACGCGTTGATGAGCGAGCACGGGTACGTGCAAATGCTCGAACCGGAAATGCGTACACAACGCACAGAAAACATATACAACCATATTGAATTGATTATGATTAGTGCTCGAAGTAGGAATTAAATAGTGGCGGTATGGTAACATAAGAATACCACGTGCGGGGGGGGGGGGGGGTACGATATTAGATGAGGGTCCAGATTCCAGAATTACACTGACAACCATTGTCATGTCATTAGTTAGATTAGTCTTTTACCTTGATGAAACAACTAAATTAAATAATGAATTTTACTTTATCTTGTAGTGGATGTTCATAGTTCATAGTTATGCTTGAAATATGCAGTCAAAAGATAACCATGAAATACGAGTAAATTAGAATCTAAAATTACGTAAATTTCCAAGAATATCTGATTTTAAGCATTCCGTTTTTTTCTGAGAAGTAACGATATGAAATCAAATGTGTAAAGAAGTACCGGTATACCATACCGTCCCATACCGGCCCACTTCGAGCACTGATTATGATATCAACTTGAAAGTAGGTATATGCTTTTCATCGAAACTTTAAAATATCATCTAAGCACCTGGTTCATAAAGCAAATCAGAATCAATTCAATTGGCACTGGAAAACATTCATTTCGATACTTCATTACTGACAGATATTAAAAATGTTAATAAGTTCATACGTTCTTAACTGATTAGGATGACATTTTGTAAAATAAGAGACAATATTGGTCTTAATAATCATGCAAAATATGAGTTTGATCAGAATTATCGAAGACCGTTTTCATTTTTCAGCCTATCAGGAGATATTTATTTAAATTTTAACCAATGAATGGATTTCCAAAAAAATTATGGTGTGCAAACAGAGAAGGTTGGTTTTACATGTGTGCAAAATTTCAGCTCGATCAAAGAAAAACTCTGACCTGTATAGCCAAAATATGATATTGATTAGATTTATCGAAGACCAGTTTCATTTTTCAACCTACCATCAGGAGATGTTTATTTAAATTTTAGCCAATTAATAAATTTCAAAAAAAATTTGGGGTCTGCAAACAGAAAAGTTTGTCTCTACATGTGTGCTAAATTACAGCTCGATCGAGGAAAAACTCTAGACATGTATAGCCAAAATATGAGTTTGATCAGATTTGTCGAAGACTATTTTCACTTTTCAACCTATCAAGAGATGTTTATTTAAATTGTAACCAATCAGTATATTTCAAAACAATTAGGGTCTGCAACGCCCAGAGAATGTCTAAACACGTGTGCAAAATTTCAGCTCGATCGAAGAAAAACTCTGACCTGTATATCGTCAGTAACAGAAAAAAACAAACAAAAAAAAACAAACAAAAAAACAGAGGTCCGTGCCAAATGAGCCAAAAGGAGACGCTCGCTTCGCTCGCTCAATAAGTTTCGATGAAAAGCATATATTTTTAAGTTGATATCATATTTCAATTCAATATGGATGTATATATTTTCTGTGCGTTGTGTACGCATTTCGGGTTCGAGAATTTGCACGTTCCCGTGCTCGCTCATCAACGCGTTACACTGAGCCTTTTCCTAGTAATAGTTGTTCTATATATTCAATAGAAAGTGAATGATGAGTGGAATCCAGTACAGGTTAGTATCAATATTAAGTTCATTTGTATATCTCGAATCACGATTTCTGTCAATTAAATAAACAATTAAAAAATCACAAATGGTAGCAGATGTATGCCTAATAATTCACAAACGAAAATAGCTTGATTTCACGAGTGGGATAACATTTCGGAAAGGTTATAAAACAAATTGGCTTTTATTAGAGCCATCTAACTACCCAGTATAACCCTTCATTGTTCAAAAACGGAAACTTTTTGATTGAGTGTTCTTTTATACAATCAACTTTTCCCGCTACGCTTCTTTCCCTCCGAACTTTGGCGCTGTACGTTTCTATTCCTACTCCATCACATGCAGAGTGTTCGCTGTCAAATCAATCATGCAGTTTTAATAAGAGGCCCGTAGGGTTTCTAATATTGACCAGATTCTAGAACAATTGAAAATATACATAATTACATTCCACATATCCCATATTAAATCAATTAAAAACTTAATATGTATTTCATCTTTTACAAAAATCTAGTGAAGCGGTCGCTCCACGCCAGCCAAGTCGTACGGCGCGCCCACTCTCATTTAAAAAGGCTGGAGCAACCCACTTTTACTGTAAGCATCAAAGTGGCATGTTCGGCCTACTGGATCTTAAAATTAGGAAATCTCACATTGTTGCGAAATATCTTAATTTCGAGCTATGGCAAACCCCACCACATATACCAATTTTGGGAACAATAGGTTACGCACTTTGCTAGCTAGAGGGCCGTGAAAACCGTGTTTTAGGGCGGTTTTAATCTCAGTAGTAGTAGTAGTAGTAGTAGTCTCCTGGAATTCAAATCCGGTAAACAGGCCACAGCCTTAACGGCAGAACCGATTAATCTGAAATTTTTACCACGTGTGCACTTTTGGCGTCTGATTTGCCCTCCTTCCCTTGACTTTTTTTGTGCCGCCATTTTGAAACCGGAAGTAACATCATATCTCGACAACGGCTGAGCTGATTGGAACGAAAATAGCGCCAAACGATTCGGACGATCAACTTTATGGATTATAAATAGCAACAGACTAAAATTTATGTTAAAGAAACCGGAAATGACGTCATGAAATTTGAAATACATCGATTGGCATTTCGGCGACTAGGATTGATCCGATTATTTTAATATTTATGTAACGTATGTACTTTTAACATCTCATGTGACTTGATATAAAACTTACCGGAAGCCGCCATTTTGAAACCGGAAGTGACATCTTATCTCACTAACGGCTAAATAGATTTGAACGAAACCAGCGCTAAACAATTAAGACGGTCAACTTTGTGTAATATCATCAATAATATTTGCAGTTACCCATACCGAACCCGTAAAATTACGTCACTCATTTTAAAAATCTTACTAATTTTCATTTTGATGTAATAAATATACTATTTGAAACGGCTTATAACAAAATAATCATGTTTTAATTATAATTCAAGGGGTCAGAGATTTCAGCCGCCATTTTGAAACCGGAAGTAACGTCATATCTTGAAAACTGGTAGACATATCGGTATGAAACTAGCGCCAAACGATTCGGAAGGCCATCGCTATGGAATAGGAACAATTAAACTAGAATTTTCCAATTTATGAGACCGGAAATGACGTCATTCAAATTTATATATTATTATATATTACCCCCTCCTATACAATAACCAATATTCAGAAAGCTTAAAATGATACACATCATTTATAGATATAAATTCTATGTGGCAATGCAGTAAGTTCAGCAGCCATTTAGAAAACCGAAGTGTTGCCGTATCTCGGAACTGGGTTGACCGATTGGAATGAAACCTTAACTATTCTTCATGTAAGATCATTTAGAGCAAATATTTAGGACCATACGGAGTTTTTCATTCGAGATCGAAAAAGCACAAAACTTCTGGAAACACCTAAATAAGACTTTTTAAAGCGAATTAACAAAATTTACCCATCGGCCATACTAACATGCATTCATACCACATTTTCATTTGGACCTCAAATCAACTTCGTGATCAAAAAAGCACCAAACGTCTGGAAAACCCTTAATATGACATTATAAAGCGTATTAACAAAAATAACCCTTCGGCAATATTAACATGCATACATACTACATGGTCATTAGGAACTCAAATCAACTTCGTGATCAAAAAAGCAACAAACGTCTGGAAACCCCTCAAACAGACGTTAAAAAACGTATAACCTAAATGAACCCTTCGGTATATATTTACACGCATACAATCCACTTGTTCATTTGGAACTCAAAAAAACTTCGAGATCGAAAAAGCACCAAACGTCTGGAAACACCTAAATAAGAATTTTTAAAGCGTATTATCAAAATTAACCCATCGGCCATACTAACATGCATTCATACCACATTGCCATTTGGACCTGAAATCAACTTCGTGATCAAAAAAGCAACTAACATCTGGAAACCCCTTAATAAGACGTTATATAGCGTATTAACAAAATTAACCCTTCGGCCATATTTACACGCATACATTCCACATGGTCATTTGGAACTCACAAAAACTTCGAGATCGAAAAAGCACCAAACGTCTGGAAACACCTATATAAGACTTTTTAAAGCGTATTAACAAAATTAACCTATCGGCCATACTAACATGCATACATATCACATTTATGTTTGGACCTCAAATCAACTTCGTGATCAAAAAAGCACCAAACGTCTGGAAAAACTTTAATAAGACATTATAAAGCTTATTAACAAAAATAACCCTACGGCAATATTAACATGCATACATACTACATGGTCATTAGTAGCTCAAATCTACTTCGTGATCAAAAAAGAAAATAACGTCTGGAAGCAATTCAATAAGACCTTATAAAGCGTATTAACAAAAATAACCCTTCGGCCATATTAACATGCATACATACTACTTGGTCATTAGAAACTCAAATCAACTTCGTGATCAAAAAAGCACCAAACGTCTGGAAACCCCTTAATATGACATTATAAAGCGTATTAACAAAATTAACCCATCAGTCATATAAACATG
The DNA here is from genome assembly GCA_934045905.1 of Leuctra nigra. Classification (NCBI taxonomy): domain Eukaryota; kingdom Metazoa; phylum Arthropoda; class Insecta; order Plecoptera; family Leuctridae; genus Leuctra; species Leuctra nigra. The sequence continues at coordinate 10,063,820 of OW203769.1, read as the reverse complement.
CATACATACCACATGGTCATTTAGACCTCAAATCTACTTCGTGATCAAAAAAGCAACTAACGTCTGGAAGCAATTCAATAAGACTTTATAAAGCGTATTAACAAAAATAACCCTTCGGCCATTTTAACATGCATACATACTACATGGTCATTAGGAACTCAAATCAACTTCGTGATCAAAAAAGATACAAACGTCTGGAAACCCCTCAATAAAACGTTATAAAACGTATTACCAAAATTAACCCTTCGGCCATATTTACACGCATACATTCCACATGGTCATTTGGAACTCAAAAAAACTTCAAGATCGAAAAAACACCAAACGTCTAGAGACACATAAATAAGACTTTTTAAAGCGTATTAACAAAACTATCCCATCGGCCATATTAACATGCATACATACTACATTGACATTTGGACCTCAAATCAACTTGGTAATCAAAAAAGCACCAAACGTCTGGAAACTTCTTAATATGACATTATAAAGCGTATTAACAAAAGTAACCCATCGGTCATATTAACATGCAAACATACCACATGGTCATTTGGACCTCAAATCTACTTCGTGATCAAAAAGCAACTAACGTTTGGAAGCAATTCAATAAGACGTTAAAAAACGTATTACCAAAATTAACCCTTCGGCTATATTTACAGGCATACAATCCACTTGTTCATTTGGAATTAAAAAAAACTTCGAGATCGAAAAAGCACCAAACGTCTGGAAACACCTATATAAGACATTTTAAAGCGTATAAACAAAATTAACCCATCGGCCATACTAAGATGCATACATACCACATTGACACTTGGACCTTAAATCAACTTCGTGATAAAAAAAAAAAGCACCAAACGTCTGGAAACCCCTTAATATGACATTATAAAGCGTATTAACAAAATTAACCCATCGGTCATATTAACATTGACATTTGGACCTCAAATCAACTTCGTGATCAAAAAAGCACCAAACGTCTGGAAACAGTTTAATAAGACGTTATAAAGCGTATGAACAAAATTAACCCTTCGGCCATACTAACATGCATAAATGTATAAATGTATTACAAATGTGTAAATGTAAATGTGTAAATGTATTACAAATACATTTTTCTACAACTTCGGTCAGTGAGGGCTCATTAACGTTTACATCTATCTCGTAATTTTCTTTAGTTTTTAAAGATAAGGGATTCGACACATTAGCTGTGCAGGTCAGATTTAGGGGTTTTACAGAACCGACAACAGAAATTGGCAGAAAAGCCCTTAACAAAACCAAGAATCTCATCGAGTCCTTTATTGTCACCAAGAATAAGCCCTAGCTCAAAGAATATCTGGCGAGGCCCTTCCGATATTGCTACGGTTATTCCCGTGTCTTTGAGAAAGATCAGTTCTTCAATCAAGACATGAAATGTAGCAGCGTTTCCAAATTCCTCATGATCAGAAGTGTGGAACAGCGGTGCAAGCTGATATTTTCAAGTGTTGACTGCCACTGTGGAGGAAGGCAGGGAATTGACACGTATACTGCTCCAAGTTTTTGTATACCCGTCCTGGATCCGAGTACATTGTTGTGATTATCAAAATAGACAAAGAGTGGAAAAACAAGTTTGTCAGGATCTAATAATTTTGATTTCCACAAAATATCACCTTGTATGAAATTAGAAATAATGCCTTCCTCCAATGACAAACTTTGCATGTGTTTTATTGTCAAATCCAGAAATTCTTACATTTCAAAGAGTTTTTGAAAAACATTTCTCAGAGGAATGAACATTCCTTTTACTGGAACCATTTTCAATATACCATTGTCATTAGGTAGTCTCTTATCATTCATTCTGCTTCCAATAACGTAATCAACAGGAGCAATGTAAAATCCAGAATTTTCAAAATACTTCAATCGTTTGTACTCAGTGCCGAGATCTTTAAGGAGGGAGTATACTAAAAAATCTATTTTGTTTATTATATGGTCTACGTGTTGAAACTTGCTGACTTTATCATTAAACCTTCACAATTTTTTTTTTTTTAATTTTTTAATTTTTTAATTTTTTGGGGGGGGGGGAATTTAATTGTTATTTTAACAATGCTTACTAAAACGCATTTATAAAAAGGTGTAATGATATGTCACATTTTTATTTTTTTTTATTTTTCTATAATGTGTACTCAAGATTTGGGGAATGGGTTTTCCATTTCTACTTCTACATTTCAAGTTATAATTTATTTATCAATCATGATATTTCAAACGATGAAAAATTAACATTTAGCACTTTTTTTTAACACTTCTTTATGCTATATGTTCAAATGGATACCCCATTTCTTTCAAGTAACTACAAAGAAAATTCACTGGAAATTTCAGACAGTTTGAGTTAACGGTTGACTAGATATATTGGTTTTCATGGTTGAAAACATAAAGAAAGTAGTTTTTTAGTAAATCGGGGTTAAAGTTGGCAGTATATGAAGGCACTATAGCTCCGACTCACTTCTCTCTTGCTCCCTCGACTTTCAAGTGAGACAAATTCCTTATTTTTTTTTAGTGAATAATGAAAATATATACTTTAAAAAAAATTTAAAACAAAAAACAAAATTACCAAAAATTAAAAATTTTGTTATTTTTAGTATACTACCCCTTTAAATGGGTCTTGTAAGATGTCGAACATTTCTTTAATACCTTCAATTTTACTTTCCTCGGCTCCAAGTTCATTCAAAGTTGGCATTACCTCACTAGTTAACGTTGATACAAATTTGCCAGAGAGAAAATGTGTGGTTTCATCTATAACATTTTGAACATGATTCCTTGGCAAAGACGGATTTATTCGATAATTTAGAGATAAATGACAATTTCTGGTTTTAAAAGTTTACTTTTGCATCCTCAAGAGAATTTTCTGTATTACCATCATAATGTATTATCATATTCTGAATTTCTGTGTTAATATCAGTATCATGTTTTATCATGGGAAGGGGACTAGAGCTACCATTGGCATTTAAAATTAGTGGCGGTTTAGACAAAGAGTCTACTGTTGGAATGTCTTCATGGCAAGCTTTGAGATGTGTTCTGAAGGAGTATAAGTATGGATACTCTCTAGCACAACCATCTTGTGAGCACCTTATATACTGGAAGCTGTATAATTATGCAAGCCCTGCATGTGTGAAATTAATAGTCCATAAAATAATTACAACCTAAATTATTTAGCAGGCCCACGCACAAGCACCGCTTAAGTGGGAGTAACTTCTTTATTTATTTATTTATTTATTTATTTATTTATTTATTTATTTATTTATACATTATATGTTGTATTGTACCGGGAACAGATTGTTCCACTCTGTACACGAATAAATAAAGAAACTTGAAAACTTGAAAACTAATAGTTTAGAATTAAGAAATGGTGTTGGCAAACTGTACAGAGAGCCATAACTGAAAATCTAGTGGAGCGGTCGCTCCACGCCAGCCAAGTCGTACGGCGCGCACACTCTCATATAAAGGCTGGAGCAAACCCACTTTTACTGTAAGCATCAAAGTGGCATTTTCGGCATACTGGATCTTAAAATTGGGAAATCTCACATTGTTGCGATATATCTTAATTTCGAGCTATGGCCCACCCTACAACATTACCAAATTTGGGAACAATAGGTTACGCCCTTTGCACGCTAGAGGGCCGTGAAAACATTGTTTTAGGGCGGTTTTCATAATCATAATCTCAGTAGTAGTAGTAGTAGTAGGGTGGAGCTAAAATCCGGTAAACAGGCCACAGCCTAAGCGGCTGAACCGATTGATCTCACATTTTTACCACGTGTGCACTTTTGGCGTCTGATTTAACCTTCACCCATGAATTTTTTTGTGCCGCCATTTTGAAACCGGAAGTGACGTCATATCTCAACAACGGCTGGACCGATTGGAACGAAAATAGCGCCAAACGATTCGGACGGTCATCTTTATGGATTATCAATAGAAACAGACTAAAATTAATGATAACGAAACCGGAAATGACGTTATGAAATTTAATTCATCAATTGGCATTTCGGCAACAAATTTTATCCAATTATTTTGATATTTATGTAACGTATGTTCTTTTGTGATTTTATTTGACTTGATATAAAACCAACCGGAAACCGCCATTTTGAAACCAGAAATGACATCATATCTTAATAACGTCTTAATAGATTTAAACGAAACCAGGGCTAAACAATTTAGACGGTCAACTTTATGTATTATCATCAATAATATTTGCTGTTTCCCATACTGAAACCGGAAATGACGTCACACATTTTAAAAATCGCACAAATTTACATTTTGATGCAATAAATATACTATTTGAGACTGCTTATAATAAAATGATATCATGTTTAAATTATAATTCAAGAGGTCAGTGATTTCAGCAGACGTTTTGAAACCGGAAGAAACGAAATATCTCGAAAACTGGTTGACAGATCGGTATGAAACTAGTGCCAAACGATTCGGAAGGTCATCTCCATGGAATAGGTACAGTCAAACTAGAATTTTCCTATTTATGAGGCCGGAAATGACGTCATTCAAAGTTATAAATCATTATAATCCCCTCCTATACAATAAATACATATTCAGAAAGCTAAAAATGATACACATCATTTATAGTTATAAATTCTATGTGGCAGTGCAGAAAGTTCAGCGGCCATTTTGAAAACCGACGTGTTGCCATATCTCGGAACTGGGTTGACCGATTGGAATGAAACCTTTGTTTTTTTCATGAGAATAACCAAATTGTATAGGGTAATTTTTTTTTAAAGGATTTAGTAATTGTTCATGTGATATGTGTCACACGTAAGTTGTAAGAATAAACTAAAAAAAAGGAGTGATATCCCCATAAAAAAACACTCCGTGTAAAAATACCAGCCAAGTCTCTTTAACTTAAAAAAAAAATGAAATCTAAAAATTCTGCACTGAAAAGTAGTGTTATCAAAAAATTAGCCAAGTCAAAACTTTATTTGAAAATCAAAAAATACTTGGCGCATCGTTTTTTTAGGGCATTATAGGTGTACTGTATATTTCATGTATAATTTATAATTGGCTTATACTTCCAAGCTATTTATGTACACGATGCGCCAAGTATTTTTTGATTTTCAAATAAAGTTTTGACTTGGCTAATTTTTTGATATCACTACTTTTCAGTGCAGAATTTTTAGATTTCATTATTTTTTTTTAAGTTAAAGAGACTTAGCTGGTATTTTTACACGGAGTGTTTTTTTATGGGGATCTAGTGGAGCGGTCGCTCCACCCAGCCAAGTCGTACCGTACACTCACACTCACTCAACATACCGTAAATGCCTAATAAACTGAGGAGCAGACCAACCACTTTTACTGTAATTGAAATTACTCGAAAAAATGGAAAGAGGTTTTGAAACTAAATAGTAACAGTGGCTTAGCTCCCTTTGTAATGTAGATACTGATACAATCGACTTGTCCCACTTGGTCTTTATCTTGTAAACATGGAGCTGTGGCAACATCCATACGTGCTCAGACTGCACCGAATATCTGGCACGCAGAGCGTGGAAGCATTTGAAGCATGTGTCGATTGCAGATATAAAGGCCGATGCACAATTGACGCGAACGCAACGACGCAAACGCGAATAGTTCAAGAATGCCGATTCAATGATGTTCAGGATTGACGCGAACGCGAGACGCAAAGAGTTGAACATGGTTCTAGTTTTGCGTTCGCGTTCGCGTCGTCGCGTTGGCGTATCGCGTCTTGCGTTCGCGTCAATTGTGCATCGGCCTTAACTGTGTCGAAGGCGTAGCGCAGCGTGTTTACGCAAACATACACACAATCGATGTGTTGAATAGAGCGGGCCACAACGACGACGACCGGTTGGGATGTGAGCCTGAACTTCGACAGCTTTTCTCGTCGCCGCTCTAGGACCATTTCCAAGTCAGCAATTGTCTGAAATTAAAGCCAAATGTTAGGTATCTAATTTACAATATTTCTAGTGGAACAATTCATGCCAGACAGAGCAAGATTTTCCTTGGTGTGTAGCATTAATGAGCTAGCACCGCGGTACGTAGCAATGTTAATACTTAATATGTTCATAGTCATGGCTATTAAACGAGAAGATATAATGTACCAGGACTCAGTTAAAATATACGATATGAATTACCTTCACATAAAGTAGGAAGCCTTCCTGGGTCTCCAACTTAGATGGCCGCCAAATGATCTTCTTGATCCCAGGACCTGCCACCCTCGTAGATATTACAGGGAAGAGATACCTCCGGAGTTCTAGACAAAATTACAGCAAATTAATTAATCATTCTATGATGTTTATTTATTGAACATTTTTATTCAAGCTTATTTATATTCATCTTAATTAGGTACCCAGAACACTTTTCAGAATTGTCTATCTATGCAATCTATACACAATCTTACTAGATACACTCGCTAATTCGAATGAATGAAATAGTTTCATTACCTTCAGATGGATTGCTGTCCACGTAGTGCTCTAGAAGCAAGGCACTTATCGTTGCATCTGAATCCGCTCGTCTCTTTGATAAGGCAATAATTTTCCTTGCCAAATCTGGCCATTCGGCGCCTAGGCTCAATACATTCCCCGGAAATAAATGTGCATACTCCAATAGTAGCTGGAAACAAAAAGCCCATATCAGTACCTATTAGCGATTCCCCCTCAGTGTGATTTAGCGTTATGAAAACAACAAATGGTATAAATCGGTTTAGTCAATCAATATGCTTGAAGTCTTCGAAATTGCATAAGGATATTTGAGCACTCGAACGAGTGTTAATTTGTTGAGAAATTTCGAGTCTTGCACAACTCTAAATGTATTTTGAGAGATTATAATTAAATAGCCCAACATGTGTTAAAAGGAATAAGTGTTAGGTACCTAATATGATAGTAAAATGCTAGAATACATACCAGACAATAGCCCTGTGGTTGCCGAAGAGGTTTAAACTTGGCTAGATATTCCTCCACAGTTATTGAGCCGTTCACAAGCGAATTAAGGCGAGTGTTGGAAGTCTGCTGCCAATTTGTTGATAAGCACAACCACTGTAGCATCTCCTTCTCAGCATCACTTGTTACATGATCATCTGGATCTGAAAAATATATGTCGTTTTATTAGCAATTTTCCGAGATAAATTGAAATGAGACAATCCTTATCGTTTTATCCTTTATCGTTTTACAGCGATATCTCACTACCAACGATAAAATTTAAACCTTTTTATTTTGTTTCTTATAGTATTATCTACTTAATATGATAACAAAAATTATACCTTACCGACCTAACTTTTATGTAAAACGTTTTCAAAGATTGAGATTTTTATATGGCTCTTATGGGGAACAAATTAATTTTCCTACATTATTCTAATTTATTTTTAAGCCACATTTACACGGTGCAATTTCTTGAACAACTTCTGTGTCACAAAAGTTCTGCACATGTGCAGAGTCCCTTTATCATCTCAAAAATGATACTGCGCACGAGCAGAATCTCTGTGGCACAGAAGTTGTTCAAGAAATTGCACCGTGTAAATGGGGCTTTAAGCCACACAAACAATTTCAACAGAAAACTATTGATATATTCTTCGACTAATATTGAATGTATTGAAAACCTAGGCGCGTAGGAAGGGGAGGGGGGAGTGGGGGTCAATGACCCCCCTAAAATGATGCAGAAATGCACAGATTTGCTCCATTATGAGGTCGAATTCTCACAATTTTTTCAAGTTTTGCAAAACTAATTGAGCAGTGTAAAGGTTCCATCCAATAAGAAAATAAATCATTTGTCCAGCATGATCATCCGAATGAATAAAATTTAAAAATTACACGTTCAACTAGGTATACCAAAACACGTACAGATTTTCTTATTTTATAAGCAAAAGTTTCCACCGGAATATTGCACATTACACTTTATAAATTTCTTTTACAAGGATGCCAAAATAGCTATGAAATCGATACTTTTGTATCGAAAACTCAAAAAATGCCCTGCGGGGCCAATGGAAAGTCTATAAAAACATAGTTACAGATAAGGTATATTACCTTAGTCTAAAAATTTTTCCACAAAATATTGCATATCACACATTTTAAATTTCTTTGAAAAGGATGCCAAAATAGCTTCAAATTCGATTGTTTTTTTAAAAATTCGAAAAAGGCCCTGCGGGGCTAACTACTTCACATTCACCGATCCCCGATAATTTTGACCCCCCCACTCAAAATAAAGTTCCTACGCCCATGTGAAAACCTAAAATACCTACTCTTGTCACCGACTTAATTTCTGAGATAATGACATTTAAATGTTTTAAAATCTTCACATATGGCCATTTAACATCGGACAAGCTGACGTAGTCAAAACCACTTCTGTATTCTTAACAAAAATATTAAACGAAAACTTTGTTATAAAATTCTTCATTATCTCATATCATATTACATTATGAAACTATGTTTTAAAGTTTAAACATTCGATTTCTGAATTAATTTATCTCATGCAATGAATCTAGTCATTCAATGCGATGGCGTATAATAAAATTAAAATAATTTCATATCCATTAAAATCACTATGTGCGTTAAAGATCCTTTTCGTAATTGGCGTTTAAAACCTGGTTAGGTAGCAGCACTTGTCCTGTGTAGGATAGACAAGGTGTATAGAAGTAAAGTAGTGCGTAGTGTTTTCGGGTCAGAGCAGCCTTCATTGACGATTTATGAACTTATTTCAGATATATCAAAACAATATAATACAAGTCTTACCAGAGTAAAAGAAGTTCTCTGCTTTGAAATGTTCCCCACACTAACATACATTTTGGAAACCCTTTTCCCAATCTACAAAGCAGATTGCAGATGATTGTTTCTCCAAATAAAATTTCTCCAAATGAAAGGAGAGTCCATCTGCAGCTGTTGATTCTTTGTTTGAACATTGAGGAACACTACAGTATCGATTTTCTGCTTTTGGTTTGCTTTTAATTGGTAAATTCACCGGTTGAACATCCATTGAACATCCATTTAATTTTACACACATAGGCTAGTTGGCGAAGCAGCCTCCAGATGTCGACTCCTTTGATTTTAAACGCGAAAATAAGAGTATGAAATTTGACTAGACATTTCAGGAATGTAAGATGGCCGTGGTGTCCACATCAGATTCAGATCACGTAACCTAGACCAACCAATCACATGCTAGTGACATTACTAGGTTTTACTTGGCATAGTGCCCAACTTTCATTGCCAAGTGTACGAATACTGCTTTTTCTGAGTAAAGAATCAACAGATGCTCACAAAAAATGCATTCCTTATTCTTTACTTATTTGTAATACATCCAATTTGATACAATAATCCAGTCAAATCCAATAAATTAAATAGAAACAGTACATCACAAGGAAAGAAACTTCAACAATTTACATTATTATTTTCTTCTTGCACTATTTCACAAGGCCGTGAAACAAAGCCGATTAATTTCTTTCAGCATGTTAAACTGATGTGAAACTGACAAACCAAAACCGAAATATTGTTCATGTTAACAACTTCTATTATCTATTGGTTGATCCAATTTTTAGTATATATATTTAATTTTTTACTTTGAATCCATTAAGTACTAAATAGATATAGGCATATTCCCCGACACAGTAAGTTATCCCTTCTTTATGGGGTAACAGAGGAGATACTATACCTAGGTTAGGTAGTTTTTACCTATTTGATATTTGGTGAATAGGAAACTCGTTACACATAACGTTTTCCTAGTTAACATCATTTTGATAATGATGTAAAATGAGTTTTTATTAAAAAAGGAACATTATACACTTTATATAAATCAGACTGTTTGAATTATATGTTTTTAAAGAACGGAAGACATGCGGCGTTTTAATGACACGGTTTTTCTTTTAACGTTATTTAATGGTTTTATAGAGTCTCACACTGTTCTCAGATCTATGTTGTTTTACATGAATGAATATTATCTGTGATATAATGTAACTTAACTGTGATAAATATGATTATTTTCTTGTGTGTACTTAATTGATCATGTATTTCATGTTATATTATTTGCTTTATTATATTTGTATTTGTGCACGTTAGTCCGATTCAAATAATTACTCATAAGAATTCAAATTTCCATCTCAAATTTAATATTTCTTTTTAATGTATCTCATTGTCCATAATTGAATACACTCACACGTACGTACATTACACAGAGTAAAACGTATCACAGTAGCAATTTGTGGTGTTTCGACAAATCATGTTATAACACTAGGAAAACGCTCAGTGTAACGCGTTGATGAGCGAGCACGGCTACGTGCAAATACTCGAACCGGAAATGCGTACACAACGCACAGAAAACATATACATCCATATTTAATTGAAATATCCCTTACGAAAAAGTACTATTGAAAACTATTGAAACCCCAATAGTATTTCCCCCCAATGGTAAAATTGGAATACTATTAGATAAAAACTATTGGCGATTACTATTCGGGACGAATAGTTAACTATTGAAGAATGCAAATAGTATTTTACCCTTGATGTTAAAAACTATTGACAATTACTATTCATGATTAATATTTAACTATTGAAAAACTCAATAGTATTTTCCCCCAAAATTGGAATACTACCTACTATAGGAAAAAAAACTAAATTGGCAATTAATTAGTAATTAACTAATTACTACTCAGGACTGAAAGTGAATCTTCATGAAAGGAAATGAAATGATAATTTTTTTGCATTTTAACATACATTTGTGTATTTTTCAAACATGATAAGGTTTACAAATAAAAAGTTAAGAGATTAATAAGATAAAAAATTTGTGATCTTAAAAATGGGTGGCAATAATGTCTAAAATGTTAAAAATAGGTACCATAAGATCACATAAGATTTACTCTTCCACAAAATATAATTCCTCGGAATTCGCTCGGTTCGCTCGGTTGACGATTCCTCGGTGTCAAACACTGACTGGATGTAATCTATAAAGAAATGAGATTTCTACATTAAAAATGAGCGCTTGTTGAACAAGTTACATTCATAGTAAAAAACGCATAAAAAAAACGCAACATAGTAAAATAGTTGTTAACTTGTTTGTTTTGAAACTGCTGTGACACCGCTTTTTGAAACCGCCAGATATCAGCATTTGTATTATTGACAGCCATCCATCACATATCGCTTGTAAAATGACTGGAATGTGATGATTGATTAGGTGTCAACAATGGGCACCTCAAGTCAAAGCTAGAAAAATTAAACTGTATACCTACCGTAAGTCTGTCAGTAACAGTTAGCCTACACATTTTTTTTAAAGAACTTTTAAAAGTCCAATATGTACAATTAGTGTACGTATAAAATTATCGAATAGTACAAAAGTCCTAATACTACCTACTGTAAAATAAATAATTAATTTAACTTAATAATCAACTTACTAAAAATTGCATCAATCTTCCGCTGGTCAAGTTTGGGCTCGGCTGGTTTTCCCTCTGCGGTATTAGACACGTTGCCGGAAATGCTCGACATACTCAGCGTGTGCCTTCCAAAGACCATGATGAATAAATCTGACGTCAGCAGCGGAGGCTTACGGTGGTTAGACAGACGTAAAATCTAGGTTCGATATGAGGTCCTCGATTTTCAGTGGTGCTCCCTGCAATAAAGTACCATACAAAGTCATGTACTAGAATGCAAAAGTCAAACCCACTGTAAATAAGTGACTTTGAAAAACTGTATCCTCTACATCCAAACATAAAACAGTATGCTAACAAATTGGAAAGACTGCTGGTCAGATACTTTGGCAAACTATTGATATTAAACTATGTAGGTAGGTAACAATACTATAAGTCAGACAGATTGATAGCATCTGATCTGGTTTGATCTAGTACAATACAATCAAATGCATTTTAGTCCATTCACTTTCTTCGCTTACTGTATTATGTTTGGTGACCTACTGCAAGAAACTAGGTAGGTACCTAGCTGAATAATTTGCACAAGAAACATATAGGTGACTTTTATATTTCAATGAGAAATTATTGTGATATTTATTGAGATTTCCGATATTTTTATACAGACACAGGATTTGATTGAAATTTTTTAAAATATATCTACCAACAGACACACCTTGCCTACCTACCTATTGAAATATTGGCTTTGTTTACCAAGCAACTTGACCAGAGATTTGAAATTTTACAAGTACCTAGCTACACTACAAACAATGATAGGTAGGTAGGTACCTAATTCTTTTTAACCAATCAGGGTACCTAACTAACTGCAAAACTGCAATGCAGCTGGTCTTTGTGCAAAATTTCAACTTGATCAGAGAAATAATTTGATTTTTATTGCTCCAGTAAAGACAAAAAAGGAAGAAGACAGACATTGGACGGTAGCGTACAATAAGATTCTCTCTTCGTTCGCGCTTGCTACTAAATCCATTCACTGTAAGAAAGAATGATCGACATTGAAACATCAAGTCATCCATTTTTAAGATTGCCATTCAGCAATCTATTATAAGTTAACCTCTATCTATTTACCAATATTTTAGTCATTAAAATCATTCAAAAATCAAATTTGAGCTGAACGATTAGGTATGGTTTGACAGTAGATTTTAAAGTAATTATTCTTCTGGTGAATGTATTTTAATAACATTTGGGCAGTCAAGTGTCTTCTTGAAAAGTTAGATTTTGCAGTTTGCCAATCTAACCTTAGTATAGGTATCGAACAATTGATTGGGGTTTTATTACTTTGAAATTTGAATGTCTCTACTCTCTAAATGAAATTTAAACTTAAATTAACATGAGTGTGTGAATGCATACCTATTTCAAAATGTTTCTTGGAGGCTATCACACTGGCCGACAGCCTCAGTTTAGCGATTACAATTGCCATGTTAAAATCTACGGAACCTACAACTGCAATTTCATCGTAGAATCCTAGATGCAGTACTTCTTGACACCTCTATGACTAGCTATCTAGACACAAACGTCCAGGTCATATACCAACCATACGGCTGTTTGCAACAATCGTGTATACCAACCCGAGTGTTTTTTGAACGCACAATAACAAAAACCGACGTTCGAGTAGGAACGGAGCAATAGAAATCATTCTATTTTTGAGTGTTAGTATCGATGCTCGGGTTGCAAACGATCAGTGCACCTATACGATCATAGGTAGTACTACCTATCTAGTACTATACGTTTTGATTGTGCTAGGCTAATTGTGTAGAAGTGACTTTAGTATAGGTGCTTAGGTGATAGGTCGGTACACTTACAGTATGGAATGCCGTGATATGCACCTAGTAGGTAGTACTACCTAGTAGTAGGTAGTATGTCATTTCCATCCATCTGTGTGCCTTCTGCATTCGCCTCTGCTTGGTGGTCGGCCTGTGTTATCCTGTAAGAAATCAGTATAATTTAGTAGGTGTGGTAGTAGGTAGGTATGTAGTAGGTACCTAGTCTAATTATTGTATTTTTCCCATTTCAATTACTGCATTCACAAATCTGTGAGGTTGATAGGTAAGGTAGTTCACATCACAAGTGTTCTGGGTACATAAAACTAAAGTACTATCTATACACCTACATCTTCCTAGGTAGGTATCTAGCTAGGTACCTACTACTACTTGTTTAGTAATAATAGTGAAAGAAAGATTACTCACCACCATTGAGGCTGGAGACAAATATCCGTCCATATTTCATTACTTCTGTCGAATTAAATGGTATTGACCACATTGCAGAGACAAATATTTTATTGTGAAATTAATTAACTAATTAAAATCACTGATATGACGTTCAAACCATTTCAAACTACAAAAACGAGAGGATACGCAGCGGTTGCCTGCTTTGTAAACAGACCCAACCCAACCGTCACTTTCGAACCAGCTGTTTCCAGCCAGGCCCAGAGAGCGCTGAATGCAATCACGTGACTGATCGCGGGAATATTCAAACCACCGATTCAAACAAAATAATACTCCAGTCACTTAACAGAAAAAATGGGTATACAACCCCAACTAATTATTTCTAAAAATGTTTTTTGACGTTATTATTAATGTCCACCTACGTAACTCAAAAATGAAAGTTTAAGACATTTTAGGCCACCATTTTATTTTTATCAAGAGTTTTGTTAATATCGATATATATTTTTTAACTAAAGGATTTAAAGGGATATTTTACTTCCAATATATTTTTTATTTTTTCTCAATGTTTTGTGCCATACAAAAAATCAGCTTGATTGCAGGTATTGTTATACAATATTTAAATTGTTAAAAATAATTACAATGTTATTAAAACTGCTCTAGACGAGTCGTTATTTGAGTTAATTGACTTCATATTTGCATTTTTTTATACACTTCACTATGTATCTTTGTTGCTAGCTTCATACAAAATTTTTATTTTTATGTTTATTAAAAAATTGAAACAAATAAAAATGAACTAGTATATTCAAAAACTGTAACATTGCATGAATTCACTATTGGGTTGCCAATAGTAAGTATATCTCGGGATAAAAGAAATATTGGAACTCAGTAGTAAACTATTGAGTCGTTATAGATATTCCAAAACACTATTGGTTTCCAATAGTTATTTTCAAAAACTGTAAAGTTGCATGAATTCACTATTGGGTTGCCAATAGTAATTACGTGACGGGATAAAAGAACTATTGAAACTCAGTAGTAAACTATTGAGTCGTAATAGTTATTCCAAAAAACTATTGGTTTTTAATAGTTATTTTAAAAAACTATTGGTACTCAATAGTACTTTTTCGTAAGGGATGATCACTCAATCAATATAAAAGTATATTATGCTTTTCATCGAAAGTTGAAAATAGCATCTAAGCACCCTGGTAAATATAGCAAATCGGGTTCAATTCAATTGGCACTGGAAAACATTAATTTCGATACTTCATCTCAGACAGCTATTAAAAATGTCAATTAGTTCATACGTTCTTAACTGAATGGGATAAAATTTTGTAAAATTAGAGACAATGTATTGTATCCTTTATTCAAAACCACTTCCATCATTTCATGTCAAAAGCAACCGAGCACAGAACAAGACAAAGACAGTTCATAAACACTCTTCCCGGCTCTGATCAAGGTCCCACTATACAACATCTCCCCCCAAAATCTTTAAGATCTTTACTTCTTTTGTAGCAGCATCTGATCAACGTGTCGATGTACTAGTTGCCCTTGTTCTTCATCTTTGATGACGTACATTCGTGTGCCTCTTCGCTCCAATATCTTCCCATACCTCCATTTTGATTGTTTAAGGTATCCTCGGAAAGAGATCCGATCCCCATCTGAAAATTTCCTTGCTTTGGTATCGATACCACGGTCATCTTTAACTTCTGGTTTTGGAATTATCCGTCCAATGACAGTTTCCAGCTCCCTATTCATAAGTAACATTGCTGGAGTTAAACCTGTTGCTGCTGACGGAGTACTTCTCAGGGATAACAAAAGTCTCGGAATCTTTATGTACCAATCTTTCTCTTCCATCTTCCGTAAACTCTGTTTTACTGTTCCCACCATTCTTTCCACCTGACCATTCGATGCCGGATGGTAGACTGGTGCAAGTTTCTGCTTTATTCCATTCGTTCTCAGAAACTCTTTGAACTCCCACGAAGTAAATGCTGACCCATTATCTGACATAATGGTATCTGGCAAACCGTGAGTAGCAAACATCTCTCGCAAAGCCTTAATGACAGCCGTGGAAGTAGTAGATGACATTATTTTCACTTCCGGCCATTTGGAAAATGCATCTACGGCCAGCAAAAAGGTCTTACCTTCAAACGGACCTGCGAAATCCAAATGAACTCTGGACCAGGGTGCGTTGGCGGGAAACCACGGATGATCCGGTGCCTTAGGTGGATTATTCCTATTCTTCTGGCATGTTTGGCAACTGTTCACCATACTCTCCAACTCTGCATCAATTCCTGGCCACCAAACGTAGCCCCTGGCTACAGCCTTCATCTGCGTCATCCCTTGATGTATTGAATGCAACATCTGCAACACTTGTTGTCGTAACGACTTTGGAATAATTACCCTATTACCCCAAAGCAAACAATCTTGAATGACTGTCATTTCATTTCTTTTCTTGAAATACCCATCTAGACCTGGATGTACTTTCTCCGGCCAACCTTGCAGTGTATAGTGCAACACCCGTTTCAAATCTTCCTCCCCTCTTGTTTCTTGTGCAATCTCAGTTGCACTGATGGGTGCATCCAATGATGATTGTAAGAAAAACACTTCGGTTGGTTCCACATTCTTCACTCCAACATCCTTAACCGTTAGAGGTAAACGACTAAGCCCATCAGCATTTCCGTGCTGTTTCCCTGGTCTGAACTCCAGTTCATAATCATACGTTCCTAACAGCAAACTCCAGCGAAACATGCGAGGGGACATGACCTCGGGCATTCTCTTCTCTGGGTGTAACTAACCTAATTATGGTTTGTGATCCGTGATGATTTTAACTCTTCTTCCAAACACGAATTGATGAAACTTTGTTAAACCAAACATAATAGATAAAGCCTCTTTATCGATTTGAGCATAGTTTCTCTCATGTTTGTGTAACGTCCTAGAGCCATAAGCAATCGGCCTTTCACTTCCTTAAGCCATAAAATGAGCCAACACAGCTCCCACCCCGTATGGTGACG
Organism: Leuctra nigra; assembly: GCA_934045905.1. Classification (NCBI taxonomy): domain Eukaryota; kingdom Metazoa; phylum Arthropoda; class Insecta; order Plecoptera; family Leuctridae; genus Leuctra; species Leuctra nigra. The sequence goes on along the minus strand of OW203769.1, from coordinate 10,047,279 downwards.
CGTCACATGACAGAAGTAGCGGCTTTTCCAGATCATAATGCGTCAGAAGATCGTCTGATTGCAGTAGACTTTTCATATTATCAAAAGCCTCCTCATGTGATTTTGTCCAAACCCATGTAGCATTCTTATCCAGTAATCTGTGTAATGGCTCCAATAATGATGCCTTGCCTTTCAAAAACCGTTCGTAGAATCCTAACAATCCCAAAAACGCCTGTAATTCCGTTTTATTTGACGGCGCTGGAGCATCTTTAATTGCTCTAAATTTTTCAGTGGTTGGATGAATGCCATCAGCGTTTACCTTGTATCCTAAAAATACCACTTCTTCCGCTCCAAAAACACATTTCCCTTTCTTCAATCGAAGACCTGCTGAAGCCAACCTCTTCAAAACTTCAAGTACTCGTTCTTGATGCTCCTCTTCATTTTTTCCGCTGATCAAAATATCATCTAACAGCACCGCAATGCCTGGAATTCCAGCCAACATGGCCTCCATCATACGTTGGAATATTCCAGGAGCCGATTTAATGCCAAATGCCATTCTTTTCACTCTGAAGAGTCCCTTTGTGGTGTTCACCGTAAACAAGTCCGCTGCTACCTCATCAACTTTCATTTGAGTATAGGCTCGCTCCAAATCCAGTTTTGTGAAAATCTTGGCTCCAGATAACGCAACAAATGATTCATTCGCCGTTGGTAGCGGATACGTATCAGTCAGGATTGCTCTATTTAGCGTACCTTTGTAATCACCACAGAGTCGAATGGTCCCATCTGGTTTAAGAACAGGTACCACTGGTGATGCCTATCTCGAATAGGTAGCCGGTTCCAGAATACCCAATTGAACCTGCCGATCTATTTCCTTGTCCACCTTTTCCTTCATGGGAAATGGTACCTTTCGGCTCTTCATAAAAATTGGATCAAAACCCGGATCCAACTGAATAGTTACCTCCGGCCCTGTATAGGTTCCCAGACCATCCTTGAAAACTTCTTCAAATTCAGGTTTCCTGAAGAATGTAGCTGAGTTATCAAGCTGGTTCACCCCGGTAATAGCTATTCCCAAAAACGGAAACCAATCGCGACCTAACAAACTAGATCTTTCCCCTGGGGCCACCAGTAGTGTCAACATTGCCCTTTTTCCTTTCAAACCTACAGCCGTCTCAATGGATCCTAGCACCCCCAATGTTTCCTTTGTCCACGTCCTTAGAATGACATTCGAAGGTGTAAGTTTAGTACCTTTAGGCCATAGCCTCAAAAAATTAGCCTCACTAATGATACTCTTACTTGCTCCAGAGTCCACTTCCATGTCATGTTTTCTGCCATCCAATGTGACGGAAACGATCACAGCCTCCATTTTTCCCTCGATGGTTCCATTTACGTGATGTAACGTATTCAATGCAGCTACCATATCTTCCAGCTTCCCCCAGTCATCTTCCTGTTGCACCATGTTGACGTCTGATCCTGGTCCTCCAGCCGACGGTTTTCCTTTTCTTCCCATCAGACATGCCTTTCGCAAATGGCCCGTTTTCTTGCATAAGTGACAAACTATTTGTTCCAAATGTCTTGTACATTCCTTCGCAGTGTGGTTACTCTCACCACACTTGTAACAAAACCGTGTGCTTCTTGTACCAGTTGAAACAACATGTAACTCTGCATGAGATGAACTTGATGACATAGTTTTAATTTGACTCTTGATCAACTCGCTTGCCTTACACTCACGCACAGCTTGCTCAAAAGTCAAATCTGTGCAAGCCAACAACTTTTCCTGTAACCTGGAGTCTTCTATTCCACAAACTATTCGATCTCGCATCATTCTTTCTACCTCCAGGAAGTTGCATCCTTCTCATAATTTTTTTAGATCATCTAAAAACACCCCAAACGGCTCGCCCTCTCCTTGTCTTCGGGTATGAAACTGGAAACTGGCCACAATCTCATTTGGCTTTACCACTTTCAACGCAGTCAATGCCTCGATGATCTCTACGAAAGACGCATCCTCGATCTTCTTTGGTTTCAGTTCCTTCCTTGCTGTGGCGAACAACTCAGTCCCACACACAGAGAGAAATACATGTTTCTTCTTTAGCTCAGTTTTTATATCATTAGCTAAAAAATAGAAAAATACTTGACTCGCGTAATCTTCCCACGACGCACCAACCTGATATACGCTGATCTTCCCAATAGACATTATTTCTTCTTAATCCTCGTCGCCAATATTGTATCCTTTATTCAAAACCACTTACATAATTTCATGTCAAAAGCAACCCAGCACAGAACAAGACAAAGACAGTTCATAAACACTCTTCCCGGCTCTGATCAAGGTCCCACTATACAACACAATGTTGGTCTTAATATTCATGCAAAATATGAGTTTGATCAGAATTATTGAAGACCCTTTTCATTTTCAGCCTATCAGGAGATATTTATTTCAATTTTAACCAATACATGGATTTCAAAAAAAATATGGTCTGTAAACGGAGAAGGTTGTCTCTACATGTGTGCAAAATTCCAGCTCGATCGAGATTAACTCTGGCCTGTATAACCAAAATATGAGTTTGATCAGATATATCAAGACCATTTTCATTTTTTTACCTATCAGGAGATGTTTATTTAAATTTTAACCAATGAATGGGTTTCAAAAAAATTACCGCTTGCAAACAGAGAAGGTTATCTCTACATGTGCGCAAAATTCCAGCTCGATCGAAGAAAAACTCTGGCCTGTATAGCCAAAATATGAGTTTGATCAGATTTATCGAAGAAAATTTTAATTTTTTAACCTATCAGGAGATGTTTATTTAAATTTTAACCAAATAATGGATTTAAAAAAAAATAGGGCCTGCAAACAGAGAAGGTTGTTTCTACATGTGTGCAAAATTTCAGCTCGATCGAAGAAAAACTTTTACCTGTAGGGAGTTTGATCAGAATTATCGAAGACCGTTTTCATTTTTCAGCCTATCAGGAGATATTTATTTAAATTTTAACCAATTAATGGATTTAAAAAAAATTTGGGTCTGCAAACAGAAAAGGTTGGGTTTACATGTGTGCAAAATTTCAGATCGATAGATGAAACGGTGCAACCTGTGTATCGGTTAATAGCAGGAAAAAAAAAAAAAAAAAATCAGAGGTCCGTGCCAAAAGAGCTAAAAGGAGACGCTCGCTTCGCTCGCTCAATAAGTCATATTAATTGATCTAGCAGCACGGTCATTCCACTCGAACAAGTCGTACATTTCACACCCTATACCACACAACAAACTGTTAAATGTTCGACAAACACTTTTACTGTACAACACTTTTACGCGTATACTTAAGCGATGATTCTTGCACGACGCCTCCACCACAATTAACTTGCACGTCCACCACAACAAAACGAACAAACGACAATGTAAAACCCAGACAAGGAAGGAACGAGAAACCAGATCTCTCCGCTTGTCATCCGCTCGTTTCCTGTTAATTCGATGCGACGCGTCCTTTCTCTTGAGCGCGCACTCTCTCCAGTTCCTCACCGAGAACGTCGTGCAAGCCGAGCGTTGTCAACAATGACGTAGCTGGAACAAGTTGAACAGTCATCAGTGCAAGCGTAACAGCTGGAACGAACGAGACTGTAATCGAGCGTGTTTTTCTCACCTTGGCCGACGTATTCCAGCGACGGGTCTTCGGGGAACAACGTGTGAAGTGAATGCGCTTCAGAAACCAGCGATGCTCCCTGCATCGAGTTCTCTACCATGATGACGGACACGATGGCGTCCAGAACCGTCGCCTCTTCGCGGAACATGAGTCTTGCGTGTGCCTCTGCCAACCTGTAGAGTATAGACGAGATTATTGTAATTTCAATCTCGTTTGGATTTTTAAGATTGTCTGAGCAGTCGTGGTCACCTGATGATGCTCTCGAACAATCGCAATGTCGTTCGGGCAGCGTTTCGAATCCTTTGAGCCTTATAGTAGCTTGTCAGAACTAAGTTGGCATTCGCGGACATCTGAGGACTGATGCGCTGTATCGTCGAAAAGTACGAACGCAGTTTTTCTGTAGACCAAATATCGTCCGTTCCACCGTCGGCCAACGTTTCCTTCTTGAATCCTCTTGTATTGCTCAGAATGAAGTCTGATACGATTCTGCAAAATGTAACAGTGAAAACAGTGCACACTCTAACATCGGTTACCTCTGCTCCCCTCTCTCACCTGTCCCATTCTTGGTTCTGCGAATCGACCAGAATTATCACGAGATCGAATTGGCTCAAAAGCGGACTCGAGATCGCAACGTTCACGTTAGTCGGCCGGAACGGATCGTACTTCCCTTTGGGATTTGTCGCGGCGATGATCTTGCATCGGGTTCTGAGTTTGCACACGAGGCCGGCCTTGGCGACGCTAATCGTCTGTTTTTCCATTGCCTCGTGAATGGCGGTACGGTCGTGTTCCCTGATCGAGTTGAAGTCGTCTATACAGATGACGCCTCCGTCCGTCAAGAGGAGAGCGCCGGCTTCAAGCTGCCACTCTCCGTTTTCCTGCACAAAAACGATAACAGCCACCGTGAAACAAGTGCCAGATACAGCAGATTCGTTGTCACTGGCGAATAGAGCTTACTCTCACTGCTGACACCGTTAGGACAGCCGAAGTTGATCCGACACCGGAGGTGAAGGCGGACCTCGGACATAGTTCGGCCACAAAGCGCAAGATCTCCGACTTGCCGGTGCCCGGATCCCCGACTATCAACAAGTGTGCTTCTGCTCTCGTACGAATTCCAGAATCGTCGACGTGCGGCGCTCCTCCCGTGATGACGATCGCAACTGCCAGCTTCACGACGTACATCCCGTATAGCTGAAGATGTTGTGGACAGAACACATGAAAGAGAGAGAGAGAGAGAGAGAGAGAGAGAGAGAGAGAGAGAGAGAGAGAGAGAGAGAGAGAGAGAGAGAGAGAGAGAGAGAGAGAGAGAGAGAGAGAGAGAGAGAGAGAGAGAGAGAGAGAGAGAGTCTTTACAGAAGGGTTTCTAAAAATTTTTCCTTCTTTTTCAATCTGATGATTTTGAGCCTCCACCAATGCTGCGTCACACAGTGGAAGAACCGTACGTGGGTTCGAGAGAATACCGTCGCCTAGGTAAGTACTCTCTTCAAACAGATGGACAAAGCTGTAACATCAACATAATAGTAAAATAAACATATTCAAACAATACATAGGTATGCCTTCTAATGTTGCTACGCATGTTTCAAACTTTCAGTTGATTAGCGGCTAAAAAAACATTAAAAAATTATCTACATGTTAAGTAATAAATTACAAACATGATACATTTACATGATTGTCCAAAATAGATTTAATATTCCTCATTCATATGACATGTGATATTATATTTGGTAAAAGTTCTTGAACAACTTCTGTGTTACATTTCCATTTTTCAAACAATTTTGTATGAAATTATCGGTTTATATTAAAATTTTATTTTTCTGATGAGCATAAAATTTTTCAAAATCACCCAGTTCAAACTAGATTGTCTTTACTCAGCAATTTTTCAGTCCCGGCCTGGAGTAACAAAAATGGTAAACGATGACTGGATTTTATTGTTCCAGAAACATTAACTCGATTCCCAGTAATTGCAGAAATTTAGAATCCTTTTCTATTCTTAAAATTGCGTTGAAACATTGGCTTCTCTCAACCTTGTCTGAAGGTTAACAAGTGTTGAATGTTCATGTTGTTATTATCTAGTGGAGCGGTCGCTCCACGCCAGCCAAGTCGTACGGCGCGCACACTCTCAAATAAAGGCTGGAGCAAACCCACTTTTACTGTAAGCATCAAAGTGGCATTTTCGGCCTACTGGATCTTAAAATTGGGAAATCTCACATTGTTGCGATATATCTTAATTTCGAGCTATGGCCCACCCTACAACATATACCCAATTTGGGAACAATAGGTTACGCCCTTTGCACGCTAGAGGGCCGTGAAAACAGTGTTTTAGGGCGGTTTTCATAATAATAATCAGTAATAATCTCAGTAGTAGTAGTAGTAGTAGGCTGGAGCTAAAATCCGGTAAACAGGCCACAGCCTAAGCGGCTGAACCGATTGATCTCACATTTTTACCACGTGTGCACTTTTGGCGTCTGATTTAACCTTCACCCCATAAATTTTTTGTGCCGCCATTTTGAAACCGGAAGTGACGTCATATCTCAACAACGGCTAGACCGATTGGAACGAAAATAGCGCCAAACGATTCGGACGGTCATCTATATGGATAATCAAAAGCAACAGACTAAAATTTATGTTAACGAAACCGGAAATGACGTCATGAAATTTAATTCATCGATTGGCATTTCGGCAACAAATTTGATCCAATTATTTTGATATTTATGTAACGTATGTTCTTTTGTGATATTATTTGACTTGATATAAGACCAACCGGAAGCCGCCATTTTGAAACCAGAAATGACATCATATCTTAATAACGTCTTAATAGATTTAAACGAAACCAACGCTAAACAATTTAGACGGTCAACTTTATGTATTATCATCAATAATATTTGCAGTTTCCCATACTGAAACCGGAAATGACGTCACACATTTTAAAAATCGCACAAATTTACATTTTGATGCAATAAATATACTATTTGAGACTGCTTATAATAAAATGAAATCATGTTTAAATTATAATTCAAGAGGTCAGTGATTTCAGCAGCCATTTTGAAATCGTAAGAAACGACGTAATATCTCGAAAACTGGTTGACAGATCGGTATGAAACTAGTGCCAAACGATTCGGAAGGACATCTCTATGGAATAGGAACAGTCAAACTAGAATTTTCCTATTTATGAGGCCGGAAATGACTTCATTCAAATTTATAAATCATTATAATCCCCTCCTATACAATAAATACATATTCAGAAAGCTAAAAATGATACACATCATTTATAGTTATAAATTCTATGTGGCAGTGCAGAAAGTTCAGCGGCCATTTTGAAAACCGACGTGTTGCCATATCTCGGAACTGGGTTGACCGATTGGAATGAAACCTTTGTTTTTTTCATGAGAATAACCAAATTGTAAAGGGTAATTTTTTTTAAAGGATTTAGTAATTGTTCATGTGATATGTGTGTGTCACACGTAAGTTGTAAGAATAAACTAAAAAAAGTAGTGATATCCCCATAAAAAACACTCCGTGTAAAAATACCAGCCAAGTCTCTTCAACTTAAAAAAAATAATGAAATCTAAAAATTCTGCACTGAAAAGTAGTGATATCAAAAAATTAGCCAAGTCAAAACTTTATTTGAAAATCAAAAAATACTTGGCGCATCGTTTTTTTAGGGCATTATAGGTATACTATGTATATGTATATTTCATGTATAATTTATAATTGGCTTATACTTCCAAGCTATTTATGTACACGATGCGCCAAGTATTTTTTGATTTTCAAATAAAGTTTTGACTTGGATAATTTTTTGATATCACTACTTTTCAGTGCAGAATTTTTAGATTTCATTATTTTTTTTAAGTTGAAGAGACTTGGCTGGTATTTTTACACGGAGTGTTTTTTATGGGGATTTATGTTTTCATGAAGGTTGTGTATTCACTTTTTCTTATTATTCTTGAATTATTTTTATTAATTCTTTTCGAGGGGTGTTCACTTTAGAACCATTTTTGAACCTATGATTATCTCAACCTTGTATGGAAGTTATAACGTACTATGATGAATTTTCTTTTTGTGATTATTTATGTCATTATTAGGAATTATTATATATTTACTTTTTCTTTATTCTTGAGTTAATTTACACATTCTTTTTTTTGTGTTATTGTATTCACTTTTTCTTTATTCTTAAGTTATTTTTATTGATCCTTCTTTGATGGTTGTTTACTATAGAATAGAACTTTCAACCTTATTTGATAGTAGCAAGTGTTTGAATGTTCATATTGTGTGATTATTTATGTAATATTTATTTTTTATCTTATTATTCTTAAGTTACTTTTATTAAGTAATTCTGTTTTTTTATGTTCTCTATACGCTCCTAAAACATATCGTTCTTTCTTTTCATATTGTCTTTCCCCACAGATGAGCTCCCTGAGCTTTGTGGATTGTGTGATGCTTGTGTACTATGTTGTATTAAATAATAAAGGAGTTAAAAAGATTACACGACGCAACTTTCTGTCACATAACTTAGAACTTAGAACATGTTCTAATTTCTATTCAATAAGTGTGACACAGAAGTGTGGTACAGAAGTTGTACAAAGAAATTGCACCGTGTAAATGGGGCTTTAGATGTGCGGAATAGAATTGAGTGAAAGTTCTTACACTTTGGCATGTGAGATCGTAACTAGGAAAACGCTCTGTGAAACGTGTTGATGAGCGAGCACGGATACGCGCAACACCTCGAACCGAAATTCTGCGTCTATCAAAAATATCATTAAAAGCCAATAATTCTTGAATTTTTCACTGACTTGTTTAAAAATCTCCAAATATCACTCAAATATTAGTCCCAATAACCATATAAAGTTTTAAGTTGATCGATTGCACCTTTATTGAACTACGTTTCCAGTAAATATTCAAAAATCACAGAATCTCTTTCAAAAAATATACCTGACCACTCATACGATATTAGTGTGTGTACACAATATCAGATCGATCTGTTATGATCTGTTGAACGGTCATTATTAGTTTCATATGCGTTTAAAAGTTTTTGCTCAACTACCTTGGATTAGAACTGAAACGTCAAAGTAGCCGTGATCACCATTTTCGAGAAATTTGACAGCCAACACGCAAAATGTCCGGAAAATGTCAATTACTTTTGGATTTAAACACAGAATTGTCTGAAAGAAGTCAAAAATACAGATAATGTTGGTCCCAATGGCCATGCAAAGTTTTAAGTTGATCGGTCATACGGTTCTAGTTTAAATTTAAAAAAAAAACATGAAATATTTTTTTAAATTTTAACCAATGGGAGGTTTTGGATGAAATTTTGTTTGATTGGGAAAAATGTTGGTCGTAATGACTTACCAAAATTTCAAATTGAACGGGCCAACCAATCGAGAGAGATTTTTTTTAAAAATTTGAACCTATCACAGGATCCCTTTCAAAAACGATCCCAGAGACCGCATAGATTACGTTAGTACGTGTGCAAAATTTCAGATCGATTGGTTGTGCGGTTTGACCTGGGCAGTGAACACAAAACAACAACAAAAAAACACACAGAGAAAGTGCCGTAAGAGTACCGTGGTGACGCTCGCTACGCTCGCTCAATTATCAAGCAACAGATATACATACTACACATTTACTACCAATACGTTACAAATCTGAGCAGGCCATGCAGAGTGTATTACCAAAAATAAAGATGCTGTTTTCGTGTATGACTGCTTGTTGAAAATATAACGTTGAATTGCGGGATTAATATTATTTACACTCTGCACGTTTGCAGCAGTTCCCTTTTGTCGTAGTACATACTTAATTTCCACTGCGAAGTGAGAGTATTCGTCTGCCATTTGTAATATCTGCAGTATGTCTTCTCGATGGTGGGACAATGCATATTCTCTGAAGATCGCTAGGGAATAACATTATTATCCATTATTCTATCAATATAATAATAAAAGTGTGCAGCAGAATCAATTATTCTATAATTTACCTTTATATTTATTTCCCTTTTGAAAGTCCATTGCGTTCACGACAGGAGACAGCAGAATGTATACGGGTGATCACTGCTTACTCGAATGCAATCGGAAACATGCCGATCAGCATTCTAGAGCATGCGCTAATATCAGTAACTTATAATATGGCTACTTACACGAGTTAAAAAATAACAGAAAACGGTCATGATTTGGTTTGTGTTGTTACCGTGCGTCGTCAGGATCGAAGTGTGTCAGACGCCTCGTTCAGTCATGCATATATAGGTAACAGGCTTGTTTATTTCAAGGGTCAAAAGGAAAGTTTTCAATACTCGAATATCATTTTATTATCCGTAAGTCATGCCGACAACACGAGCAGCTAGAACGAGCGAGAAGACATTTACGCATACATAAATAATTGAATAGATAATTGATTCAACAACAAATATATACACCGAATAGTGTATTTCACCCAAAACATAAAACATAATACATACACCATAGTGAATTGAAATTCGATCCACTCGATCAAAATAAAAAACCACGTATACCACACACTTTCAAACCGCTTTGAAACCGCATTTGCCAAATCGGTTTGACTCAAATCGGTTTGGACATGACCGTATATCACGCAAGTTCGACAAATGCAATCGAATTGAGATCAAATTTCCGCCAGTAAGTACACCCAACAAATCATAAATCGGTATTTGAACGAAACAGATTGGCTGCTGGTCAGGTTCATGGACAATCAATCCTTGTTATTATCAATGAAATCAGAGCTCACCTACTAGAGGTAGAATGACGAGTAAGTATAGACTTCATCAGATGATGCCATCAAATTTTTTTCAGACAATCCATTTCTTTCAAATACCGTTTTATGAATTGTCGAGTGTACATAAAACCATTCTTACCGTTTTCCGTCCAATGCTTTAAATGTGGTTGTAATAAATGGTTTGGGTTAAAACAGTAAAAACCAATACTTCCTGGACACTCCAAATTGATCTCATATTAAATATATAATTCATTTTAGACGTTTTTATCCATCAAAAACGTGAAAAACTAAACAAATGACAATCAAGTAATTGACAACTACCCACAGCCTGCTGGATGACGTTTCTGCGTGGAAACAAATGCGCGTACGTCTTCAATGTGGATTGAATGCGAATGGAACTTTATATCACGCCATTTGGAATCGGTTTGAAACTTCCAATTCGATTTCAGAAGCGAATCGAATCGAATGCGATTTGAGTTCAATTCGATGTGTATATCACAGGTTAAAAGTCGAACCGATTTGGCTAAAGCGGATTCAATGCGGTTTGAAAGTGCGTGGTATTCGCGTTTTCGAGCAAAGGGGGCACACTCTGGTGTGAGAAAGTATAAGTGCTATATCGGAATCGTTTTCGTATCGTCCGTCTTTTGTTTTTGATGTTATCAATGTCATTTTGATCAGAAAGGCAGTATTTATTATCTTCGGAAATGAACCACAATGGTAAGGAATCTGGTGGAAATGATAAAATGAAGTAATCACAAAGTAATAACGTAGGTAAACAACACAACTCACAAGTTATTCCACCTTCACTGACACTTCGATACCGCCATGACGCCATGACACCAAACAACGTAAACAAACCAATGCGCGTCACTGCGCAGTGTCATGGTGGTTATAGCGGCCTGGAAAGTGCTGCCATCTGGTCAGCCCGAAAACGCGAATACGTCGTTGTACCTACCAAGATTCATGGATCATAGCTTAGTTCACATTAGTAAGACACGTTCTCTCACTTGACCAATGAAAGTGAAGCCTTTCCAGGTACCCAGAATTTTCGTCATTCTGACGGAATAACGCTTATATCAGTTACTGGTGGTAAAAATATGAACTAATATTAACATTTACCCATTGATAAAGTAGTTCACTATGGAGATAAAAGATGGAGCTGCGCCGTCAGAAAAACGAATTTCAGGGTCTGAAAAGGCTTCACTTCAGCCAATGTTATCGGTATAGGAGTAAAAAATCCTTGCCTTAGTAGTATGAATGTAGTAATGATGTCCATGAATCTTGTACCTACCGTAACGTGGTGTGTATTTGACCAGTGAGGTGAATTTGAACAATTTTTCAGAAGGGTCTTAACTCTCCTTTTTTAATTTTGTCCCAAAAATTTATATTCACGTGAATATAAATGTTAATGCTAACTTTAGCAAGAGGTACAAAAACTGGCCCTTAAATGGACGCTTTCATCGCCAATCATCACTAAACGTACAAATTCTGATAATAAATACCAACTGCATTGTGAAAAGATTTTCCTCGAGTGGGACTCGAACCCACGACCTTCCAATATCCAATCAGAAGCTCTACCAGCTGAGCTATCGAGGCAGTTCACAGTGCAGCGGCTGTGTTCCAATATAAGCTGCGTTAGCAACTTACCGACTTTGAAGATAGTGAACTATATATTTGAAGATAGGGCGACTTTGAAGACAAATTCTGCTTTCAGTGAATAATGAAATTACCGAATCACCTATGACTCACTCATTATCCTGTTGTATTTGTAGCAAATGTACCTATTTTAAAATAGAATAACTGCCCAATTCAATACATTACCTACCTTGAAAAATGTTCTCACGGCAAGAAACTTCCAACTTTTTCTTTTGTATTTTCTTCTTGCTCTGAATTTCTAGAGGGCCGTGAACCATCAAACCAAAGCCGATAGAGTTGTTTAATATATTTTCTGAGGAAATAATAGACCAAAGCAAAAACTAAACGCGCATGCCCAATCCGCCATGTTGTTAGCAGTTATGCATGACATTTAGGCAAGGCACTTACATGTCAAATGTATACCGATAGTACAATAAAAGTTCTAACTACATCGCGAAATAACAGAAATTGATAAATACCTCAGTGTCAACATTCAACTACAATCGGCATATTTAATTTCAGCACATTTTCATTCAAATTCTTGCGAGAATAAGATGTCTTTTCACCAAAATCGCCATTTGACAGATTGCAATTGTTTTGTACGAGGCTTTAGAAAAATGTGTCAGACGCCTCATTCAGAAATGGTTCAGAAGGCCGCGATAAAAACAAATGCGATATGTCAAATGGTGATTTTGGTGAATAGACATCTTGTTTTCACAAGAATATGTAGGTATGAATATGAGGTGCGTGAAGTTGACCCCCCCACCCCAGCACAAATTCTGGGACCATGCGCAAAAATTTATGCCCAATTTGTGCTGCAACCCTGTTAATTTTTAGAATTTGTGCTCTGCTAGTTTCCGAGATATCAACCCTTGAAAGTAGGGGGGGTCAACTTCACGCTCCCCCCCCCCCCCCACCCCAGCACAAATTCTGGGACCCGGCGCATAAATTTGTGCCCAATTTGTGCTACAACCCTGCAAATTTTTAGAATTTGTGCTCTGCTAGTTTCCGAGATATCAACCCTTGAAAGTAGGGGGGGTCAACTTCACGCCCCCCCCCCCCCCCCCCAGCACAAATTCTGGGACCATGCGCAAAAATTTATGCCCAATTTGTGCTGCAACCCTGTAAATTTTTAGAATTTGTGCTCTGCTAGTTTCCGAGATATCAACCCTTGAAAGTAGGGGGGGTCAACTTCACGCGCCCCCCCCCCCCCACCCACCCCAGCACAAATTCTGGGACCCGGCGCATAAATTTGTGCCCAATTTGTGCTACAACCCTGCAAATTTTTAGAATTTGTGCTCTGCTAGTTTCCGAGATATCAACCCTTGAAAGTGGATGGGGGGGTCAACTTCACGCTCCCCCCCCCCCCCCCCCACCCCAGCACAAATTCTGAGACCCGGCGCAAAAATGTGTGCTCAATTTGTGCAACAACCCTGCAAATTTTTAGAATTTCTGCTCTGCTAGTTGTCGAGATATCAACCCCTAAAGGGGGTGTGGCTCCCCCCCCCCATGTCTTCAAAAATTCTGGGACCCGGCGCAAAAATTTGTGCCTAATTTGTGCTGCAACCTTGCCAAATTTTAAAATTTGTGCTTTGCTAGTTTCCAAAATTTCAACCCCTAAAGATGGGGGGGGGGGGGGTCAACACGCTTACCCCCCCCCCCCCCCCCATGTCAGCACAAATTCTAGGACCCGGCGCAAAAATTGGGTAACAGTACCCAGCTGTCTCTAACTGTCTCTAACTGTCCGCAACTGTCCTCAACTGTCCCCATCTGTGTCCAACTGTCCCCAACTGTATTTAACTGTCCCCAACTGTCCCCAACTGTCAACAACTGTCTCCAACTGTCTCCGCTACTATCTTGAACTGTCTCCAACTGTACCCAAATGTACCCAATTGTCTCTAGATGTCTCCAACTTTCCCCTACTGTCTACAACTGTCCCCAACTAAACCCAACTGTCTCCAACTGTCCGCAACTGTCCTCAACTGTACTCAACTGTATCCAACTGTCTCATATGTCTCCCCATCTGTCTCTAACTGTCCCCAACTGTCCCCAACTGTCAACAACTGTCTCCAACTGTCTCCGCTACTATCTTGAACTGTCTCCAACTGTACCCAAATGTACCCAATTGTCTCTAGATGTCTCCAACTTTCCCCTACTGTCTACAACTGTCCCCAACTGAACCCAACTGTCTCCAACTGTCCGCAACTATCCTCAACTGTACCCAACTGTATCCAACTGTCTTAAATGTCTCCTCAACTGTCTCCAACTGTCTCCAACTGTCCACAACTGTATCCAACTGTCTCTAATGTCTTCCCAACTGTCCCCCACTGCCTCCAACTGTCTAAACCTGTCTCCAACTGTCTCCAACTGTCTAAAACTGTATCCAACTGTCCGCAACTGTCCCTAACTCACCCCAACTGTCCCTAACTCTCCCCAACTGTCCCCAACTGCCTCCAACTGTCTCCGCAACTATCTCGAACTGCCTACAACTATCCCTAACTGTCCCGAAATGTACCCAACAGTCTCCAGATGTGTCCAACATTCCCCTACTGTCTACAACTGTCTCAAACTGAACCCAGCTGTCTCCAACTGTCCGCAACTGTCTCCCATTGTATCCAAATGTCTCTAAATGTCTCCCCAACTATCTCTAACTGTCCCCAACCGTCTCCAACTCTCCCCCACCGTCTCAACTGTCCCCCACCATCTCCAACTGTCCCCAAATGTCTCCAACTTGTGGTGGTGACTTTTGGTGGTGACAGTTGGGGACTGTTAGTGACAGTTAAGGACAGTCGGGGGCAGTTGGAGACAGTTAGAGACAGTTGGGAGAGTTGGGGACAGTTGGGGACAGTTCGACCAGTTGGAGACAGTTGGGGAGACATTTAGACACAGTTGGATTCAGTTGGAGACAGTTGGGTTCTGTTGGAGACAGTTGTAGACAGTAGGGGAAAGTTGAAGACATCTGGAGACAGTTGGGTACAGTTGGGGACAGATGGGGACAGTTCGAGTTAGTTGCAGAGACAGTTGTTGACAGTTGGGGACAGAAGGAGACAGTTGGAGACAGTTTTAGACAGTTGGGGACAGTTGAGAAGAGTTAAGGACATTTGCGGACAGTTGGATACAGTTTTAACCTGTTGGAGACAGTTAGAGACAGTTGAAGATAGTTGAGGACACAGATGGGGACAGTTGAGGACAGTAGCGGACAGTTGGAGACAGTTGGGTTCAGTTGGGGACAGTTGTAGACAGTAGGGGAAAGTTGGAGACATCTAGAGACAGTTGGGTACAGTTGGGTACAGTTGGGGAAAGATGGGGACAGTTCGAGTTAGTTGCGGAGACAGTTGTTGACAGTTGGGGACAGAAGGATACAGTTGGAGACAGTTGGGGACAGTTAAGAAGAGTTAAGGACAGTTGCGGACAGTTGGATACAGTTTTAACCAGTTGGAGACGGTTAGAGACAGTTGAAGACAGTTGAGGACACAGATGGGGACAGTTGAGGACAGTTGCGGACTGTTGGAGACAGTTGGGTTCAGTTGGGGACAGTTGTAGACAGTAGGGGAAAGTTGTAGACATCTAGAGACAGTTGGGTACAGTTGGGGACAGTTGGAGACAGTTCGAGATAGTTGCGGAGACAGTTGGAGACAGTTGGGGACAGTTGGGGAGAGTTAGGGACAGTTGCGGACAGTTAGATACAGATTTAACCAGTAGGGGACAGTTAGAGACAGTTGAAGACAGTTGGGGACAGTTAAAAACAGTTGGACACAGATGGGGACAGTTGAGGACAGTTGCGGACAGTTGGAGACAGTTGGATACAGTTGCGGACAGTTGAATACAGTTGGAGACAGTTGGGTACTGTTACCCAATTTTTGCGCTGGGTCCCAGAATTTGTGCTGACATGGGGGGGGGAGCGTAACCCCGGGGTGGGGGGGGGGGGGGAGCGTAATGACTCCCCCCCCCCGGGGTTAAAATCTCGGAAACTAGCATAGCACAAATTCTAAAATTTGGCAAGGTTGCAGCACAAATTAGGCACAAATTTTTGCGCCGGGTCCCAGCATTTTTGAAGACATGGGGGGGGGGGGAGCCACCCCCCCTTTAGGGGTTGATATCTCGACAACTAGCAGAGCACAAATTCTAAAAATTTGCAGGGTTGTAGCACAAATTGAGCACAAATTTTTGCGCCGGGTCCCAGAATTTGTGCTGGGGTGGGGGGGGGGGGGGAGCGTGAAGTTGACCCCCCCCCCCCCACTTTCAAGGGTTGATATCTCAGAAACTAGAAGAGCACAAATTCTAAAAATTTGCCGGGTTGTAGCACAAATTGGGCACAAATTTTTGCGCCGGGTCCCAGAATTTGTGCTGGGTTGGGGGGGGGAGGGGAGCGTGAAGTTGACCCCCCAACTTTTAAGGGTTGTTATCTCGGAAACTAGCAGAGCACAAATTCTAAAAATTTACAGGGTTGTAGCACAAATTGGGCACACATTTTTGCGCATGGTCCCAGAATTTGTGCTGGGGTTGTGGGGGGGGGGGGGGGGGGGGGGTCAACTTCACGCACCTATGAATATGTGCTGAAATGAAATATGCCTATTGTATTTGATTGTTGACACTGAGGTAAGCATATCTCAGTCGCAGTTGAACATCGGTGTGAACGCAACGCAATCGAGTTCAACCGCGATCGAAAACTCGATCGTGTTTCTAGAACTCAGTTGAGATCTGAACTGCAGTTGGCCAAAGCAGTTCACAGGAAATATGCGCGCACCACTATAAAATCTTTGGACATTTGACAGCTAACCTAGTCATACCTGACATTTTCGTCATTGCAGAATGCAGACGGTAAGTTAACTCGTGTGTTTACTTAGTAATTTGTTGATTATAGTTCATTTTCGACATATCTTCCTCGTGTGCATACTTAAAGGGCCTATGTCATCTTGTGGCAAGTGATCTTTAATCGGTCCATCTTCCTTCTCTCAACACGGGACGGCGCTTTGTTCCGCCCGCCATCCTGTCTCCTGGGCTCGGGAGCGGTTCGACCGAAATGAATAACTACGTCACTCTGTGCAGACTACATGCCCGCAGACTACGCGCTAGCCCATTGCTACAGCTTACTTTTGCAATATTTCAATGTTCTAGAAGAGTTAATAGTCCGTATGCGTTAATCATTGTCTGAGAAGATGTCTTCCAGGGAATATTGATTGTACGGATAAACTTAATAGTTGATTTAATTGGTTTTCATTGAGACATTCAACGTTATAATCGAGTGATTGTTATTTGTTTGGACTAAGTTCTAGATGACGTTGGGTGCTAGAGAGTTCAAGTATAAAAACCAAGAATTTGAGTTTTCAATAGAAAATTAGATTATATAATTCAGTAAAATCTTTTCCTAAATACATTGTACATTTTCATTATGATAGTGTTACAGCTCTTTGCAAATAGCGTCGCTCACGCCTAATCCATTTGTTTGATGATTTGTTTCTAAATATCAGTTCTTCCGAAACGTTTCAGGCCCTTACTTCGTGTTTACAAAAGCAATAATACATATATCAAGGAAAAAAATCAACTACATTATGTATAAGATTTTGTACAAAGTAAAGTAGGTACTCCGAAATGTACACGGAGTTGGGCTTCATAAAATGCACCGCCTTACTTTGTTCCGAGTCCATTTATGATTGCTCTGCACATTCGTAGAAAATGGATTTGAAGGTTAGCCTGTAATAATAATTCGTCAATTCTTTGTTTACACCACCCAAAAAGTAACCCAATAAACAAAGGATTTATATGCAAAAAATCGCCAGACTTTGTTGGACAAGAAATTTCAGTTTCGTTTTTGTTCCGTTCTACCTAGGCAGCAGTATGTACAATTAAATTATATCTCTGCAATAGACAATTGATCTTCCGTGTCGTGTTACTGTTTTTTACTATGTATGTATACTATGAAGTTATTACTATGTATGCATACTTTGTATAGAAAGTAATTGTAAATATCAATATTTTTATTTTAAAACAAATTAACTCATTCATAAATATTTCATTAGTTATTAATTTTAATGTATTTTATATTGATAAGTAAGCTGGATCTCAATGGTCAACCATGTATTGTGGACAGCAGTCAATAAAATTTGAATTTCTCTGTATTTATATATATGATATGTATTCGCTATCAGTCTTGATGAGTCCGGCATACGGCAATAATTTTTGAATTACAGAAATAATATTCCACTTCATTGTTCATGGCGAAACAATTAAACAACAATTACTCCACAATGCATTGCTAGCACGGTAAATTAAACTTCAATATTTCTGTGCAGATTCTGTCAGTTTTAAAATATGTTTCGAAATGTCTGCAGCTAACGGAATCTTTCACTGCATTCTTAACTTTCGATTGTTTACTAATTGTCAGGTGTATTGTGCACCGGCAGTGGTGCGAGAGAAGGGTTGAGCGGCATCAGCGGGCGTGATCTATCCCCCCTTATTCACGCTAACCAATCAGCGCTGCGCACAGAGTGACGTAGGCATTCACGCGCGCCAGGTTCAAATTTCGCACAGAAAATAATTAATAATTAATTCAGGGTACAATTAATTTAGATTATGCATGTCTTATATTGCCTAAATACATGGTAAGAACACATAGTAAAAGCTTTATTCAAGATGACATAGGCCCTTTAAGAAATTTGTTGTTTATATTTTCTTTTCAATATAGGTAAAAATGGAAGCCGCTAATAGTATTGCAAGTGCCAGAAAAGTGTGGTCGGACCAGGAAACCCTTCTTCTAATTAATGTCTGGGGGGATCATCTTCAAGCATTGCGAGGAGTCAAAAGGAATATGCCAATTTACGTAAAAATTGGCCAAAAACTTGTTAGTGCGATGGCCAACGTAGGTGAGGATAATTGTGAAGAAGGAAGAACAGGGCTGGAGGTCAAGAATAAAATCTCAAACCTGACTCGTCATTACAGCTAAAGGTATAGGCAGGTACCTACCTATAGGTAGTACCTAGGTAGGTAGTATTTTTCTCTGCGAACGTATTATTGCACTGTTTTGTACACACCTCAGAAAAGTGAAGTGGGGAAGGTCGGTCATGGGAAAGCCAGGTAGCTGTCGGTGAATACAATTGAAGGGACGCTAAAAACGTGGGGTTTTGATAGACCGATTTTGCCAAGCGTGGTCTAATACGTTGGGAGAGAAAAATACAGTACTACTTAAAGGATGGCTGAGTCGGTGTATTCTACCTGGGGATTTTATTCCGCTAGCAATGAGAATTTGCCATAAGCTTTATACATACACATTGTGATTCCGCTAGCAATCAAAAATAACTTTGTAGAATCAGAACCCTGGACAATCAATTTCAGTTTATAAATGTATAAATATACCCAGGTAGGAGCCTCTGCTAAGCCTGGTTCCCATACTTCACATTTGCTTTGCTTTTGGTTCGCTTTTGTTGGCTCAATTTTGCAAAATTGATATACCTACCTTTTCACTGAAAAATAATACTGGGAAAATTCACAACAACAATTCTAATGAATCCGCTAGCAATGAGAATTTGCCATAAGCTTTATACATACACATTGTGATTCCGCTAGCAATCAAAAATAACTTTGTAGAATCAGAACCCTGGACAATCAATTTCAGTTTATAAATGTATAAATATACCCAGGTAGGAGCCTCTGCTAAGCCTGGTTCCCATACTTCACATTTGCTTTGCTTTTGGTTCGCTTTTGTTGGCTCAATTTTGCAAAATTGATATACCTACCTTTTCACTGAAAAATAATACTGGGAAAATTCACAACAACAATTCTAATGAAGAATCCATAGTTTGTTCTGGAGTCGTGCCTAGGGAGCTTATTATACCCGAAGCCGTGCGTCTACTCTGTAGTTCTGGTAAAACCAATACTCAGGTGGAACGTTATGTCCCAAAGGTAAAATAGGTGAATATTCGGAGGTGTTCATTCACACTGTAGAATTTGTTACCAGTTACTCGGAGGTGTGTGTTCAACTCGGGATATAATTGGTAGGTAGGTAGGTAGGGCGATGTTAGCTAAATAGAGATAGTCAGCAAGTGATCGATGTAAATGACAATTGTAATTATGGAATTAGTAGATATAATAAAATAGTTACAAGGAAAGATTCTAGTTGTCAGTGAGATATCCCAGAGTTACTTCCAATCCTATTCTCCTTATCATTTGTAATATATTCACAAAGTAACTGAATAGTAAAAGACATTATTATCATCAAGACAAGTTTTTCTGGTGCTGGCACAAGAGCCGCCCTAGTTTTTAAAGATAATCAGTTGGTCAAAGCAGTACAAGTTCCATCCACGGGGAATATAGCTCTGTATCCCTGGTAGCAGTGTACCTCATTAACGCAACGGTAAAGTAAATATCTTTGACATCATCAAGTATCCACGAAACTTTCGAGATAGTTGGGAATGGTGCACGCTTAGATCTTGATTGAATCACTTCCCAACAGAACCTACCGACAGTACCAGCTGTTCAAAATTCAAACTTGGGGATGAGCCCCCCGCACCCCCTTATAGTGGCGCACTACATTTTCCTCGCCTCCATCGATCCCCAATAGTTTTGAACCCCCGACTCAAAATAAAGTTCCTATAGCTTCGTAATGTTTCAGAACACATAATATTAGATAAAATAAACTGTACGGTATTAGTTCTAGGTATTTATTATGAGCGACGTTTCAAGTGAACTGTGTCACCCCTCATCAGGCTCGGAAATGTAACATTTAAAAAAAAAAGAAAACAAAACTGATACATCATAAGAGACTTATAAAAACAATTACACATAGAATTAGAAAGCAGAGTCAAAAATCATCGGGCATGCGTAGTTATCATTCCAAAACTAGCTGCGTCCCATGCGGCTCCTCGTGCAGAGTGCAGGAAGGTCTGAATCGCATTGAAGAGGATGGCTCAAAGCAGCTGGCTGGGAAGACGTTGCAGGTTCAGTAGGCTGCACCCTTATTCTTGCCAACACTGGCTTCCAAGCATGAGGCAGGTAGATACTATCTTCTCTCTTGTTGCAGTTGTGAGGCCTTCTCTCAATTTCAATCGCCTCGCGGATAGACCGTATGGCACAGTTCTCAACTGCAACAAGAGGCCTCATAGCGTCGAAATTGATGGAGTGTCCAGTGTTCAGTACATGTATCGCTAACGATGACGTGGTAGTCTTGTTCTTGACGTCTCAACGATGTTGTTTAAGCCGAGTGGACATATATCGACCTGTTTGGCCAACATATCGCATCCTTATTGTAAAACAGTGACAACTGCAAATTCACAAATACTGAGTAATCACGGTTTCACGGTTTCAAAGTTTTAGGTCAGTAGGATAAATCTGGATTTGAGAATATGATGTTAAAAACAGATGGAAATGATAACCTGGTTATTATATTCAGTATTAATTGATTATGTTCTTCTGCAACACAATTTTGATTTATGCTCTTTTATATGAGCTTTTAATTTGCATTTTAGCAGATGCCTCTCTTTTACACTTTGTTATTTTTCTTCATATGCAATTGTCTTCAACTTCATCCTGGTATTCAAGCATGTAATTAAAATGATGAGTGTTAAGTTATATATTTTTAGTATAAGATTTGATGAGTTTTACTGTAGGAAATACTTATATCATCAGAAATCCTACTCGGAATCATCGGAATCAGTGTAAAACCGAGACATTTGCAGATACCTTGGTTTTACACTATGCTTCATGTCAAAAGCAGTAATTGTCATATGCATTTATGTGCCATCTCTCGTGAATTCGTGAAACTACAGTTGTCACTGTTTTACACTATGTAGAATGTACATTTCACCAGACAACTGCATAATAAAATGAAAATAATTTTTTTGCAGTTGTCACTGTTTTACACTGAGGGTGCGATATATTCGAATACATTCCGAGCAGGGAATTTCATAAACCCCCTTCTTCTCTAAATGTATTTGATCCTTGACTGGCCTCAGCATCGCCCCTATCTTCCTGTCTGTGTTGAAGATGGTCTTGATGTTTACTTCTGCAAGAAGGCGGCTCACCCAGTCCGTCACTCCTCGAATGTATGGCAGGAAGGCTAGTTTCGGACTTTCCGGTTGAGCTTCAGAAGAGGCCTCCTCTTCTGACGAAGCCTCCTCTTCTACAACGTCCTGCTCTGCTCTTGGAACACGATTCCAAGCTTTATGAAACACGCGGTTTGGGTAGCCATTCTGGATAAGTTCATCCCGTAGAAAATGAGCCTCAGCACCAATGGTGTCGGCATCTGCAATCCTCTTCGACCGGGTAGCCAACGTGTAAGCTACAGAGCGGATCTGCGCCGGATGATGGTGGGATGATGCATTGAGATATCTGTTTGTATGCTGTCCTACCTCCTGTCCTGTTTATCTTTAGAAAAGAAAAGCGCAAGTTGGTGTCCGGTGTTTCACCGTCACAATGAAAGTTCTTCGCTCCGGTTAACGAGCTGTTGGGAAGCCTACCTTCAAATGATGACACCTTGACAGAGGAGAGCCTCCCAGTCGAGGTCATTATTGATGATGTGAGTTGTACTTACCTCTACTTCAAATTCAATGCATTCTAATTTGAAAAATATACCTAAATTACTATTTTTGAATTTCTCTCCAAAGGAATTATTCAGCATGGAAGATTTTGTCGACATGGAGATGTTTAATGAAGAAGGAGAAGTGGTGAATATCACCCCTTCACCGTCCAACGGCAGTGCTAGTTCCAGCAACTCCATTGGAGGCACCATCAATAGACGCACGAGTGAGCTTGGGAATGGCAGACCCCAGATTCCTGCAGCGCCAAGTAAGATAGACTATTAATTATTAAATTATTTCATATTCACTTTATTTTACAATACTTCATTAAATTTAGATTGGTTTTGTTTTATGGCGCGTTATTAGCACTCTTCAATAATCTTTAATGTCAATTGTATTTTGCAGGCAAGGCAAAAAATTTGAAAAGAAGTGCGGATCAGGAATTCTTAGATGTAATGAAGGACATGGTGACAGAACAGAAAAGGGCCAACCTGTAAACGGAACACTTTCAGAAGAAAATGGAAGAAGGTTTCAAAGAAGACCGTGAATCATTGCAAAATTTCCAGACCAAACTAGATTTATTGTTGAGAACCTTGGCAGAGAAATAAAGTAAAGAAGGTATTTATTGAGCATTGTACTATATACATAAATGCAATTGAACATTTAAAATAAACAACATTACATGCTTTGAAATAACTGAAACTTTTAATGATCTCGCTCCCAGATATGCTGCATGAGTGCATGCATCACTCTAATACCACTTTCAGTTTGTATTATTGTAGTACTTGCAGGCATTGCCGTTGTACTTGGCACACTGTCCAACCATTGCCGATCAACAGAATCGTTCAAATCCTCGCACATGTTATGCAGTATACATGCGGTCTGTACAATTTTATTAACATTATCTATATCATATTCAATTCTCTTTCCTAACAATCTAAACCGAGCTTTAAGCCGACCAAAGCAATTCTCTATTATTCGCCAAGTAGCTGACAATCTATAGTTAAATTCTTTCTGGCAGTCTGTCAAGTTGCCATTGTCTTAAAATGGCTTCATCAGTGTGTCTGAAAGAGGAAGCGCCGAGTCTGACAGCAAATGTACGGGAACTTTGACATTGTTCATTTCAACAGCCAACTCATGATCTTCGAGAGTCGACCATTTTTAAACAAGTGCGCATCATTGTTTCGACCAGGGGCCCCGATATTAATGTACGTGAATCTATAATTGTAATCATATACAGCAAAGAGAACCTTACTAACCACCCTTTAAAGCTATGATAATCAACGGCATGCAATTTGGGTGGCGAGACTGGGATGTGGCATCCATCGACAGCCCCCAAACATTGAGGATAGTTCCATGTATCATTGAAACCATAGACAACTGCTTCCACTTCTTCTCTGGTTTGTGGAAATTTGATGAATTTAGACATTAAGGTTGAAACTACTTCTTTGCAAACGGAATGAAAAATCTCACACGCGGTACTCTTCCCAACGCCGAATAAATTTGAAATTGTTCTCATTTCGGCCGAGGAGGCGAGCATGTACAGAGCGATTGAGCACCTCTTTCGAACTGGTACACATTTTCGCATATGTGTGTCCTGACGGCTCAATGCTGGCCCGATTTGGTCTAATAAAATCTCGAAAGTTTCGATCTTGATACGAAAGTTTTCCTTAAAAACTGCGGGAGGCCAGTTCGGCACAATAGTGTCCCGCACCAATGTGTTGATCTTGGACACATCCACATGCGGCGGGGACGAGAAATACGTATGCTTCGCTGTCGCGCTCTTCGATAACTGCAATCAAAGCATACATGTACATGTAAATCAGTGCAC
Organism: Leuctra nigra; assembly: GCA_934045905.1. Lineage (NCBI taxonomy): Eukaryota > Metazoa > Arthropoda > Insecta > Plecoptera > Leuctridae > Leuctra > Leuctra nigra. Next base: position 10,022,979 of record OW203769.1, on the reverse strand, counting down.
AAAGGTCCAAGATATTGAAGTGTCTGCCGAGGCCGGTATTTACGCTGTTGATTATGAAATTGGTAACGTTGCTGTCACCCCCTGACTTGCCCCTTTTCCAGAAGTATCAGGAAAATTTAGTTAAAATGGGTTTAGATTAAAACTGAATAAATACACTTACCTACTTTTCACTTGTATTATGCACTTGTCCACGGGATGATAATACAATACATACAATACAATAGAGAGGTCCGCGTAGGTTGAGTCCGGTGGACCGATCTTTGGAGTGTAGTACCTAACTGTTATCTTCGGCTGATGATCTTGAACTCTAAATTATATACATACCTAGTTTCAAATAACTTTCTTGAAGTGCAGAATGCTTTATATGTAAATGTGTGGCAGGATCTTGGATAGAGTATGATCTTTTGGGTTCTTTCATAGGTATCCTTTACTATTAATGTACAGTTTTGACCTTGAGCTCGGAAGTTGCGTTAGGATAGACCTATATAGAAATCGTCATTTTAGCCCATTTTCAATCAAACCCGGACTCTTCCTGTAGATAATTTTGAGCCAAATAAAGTGCACACAATTTCAATCGAATCCGTTGAGTATTTCGAGAGATATTGCATGGAATGCACAATATCATGGAAAAACACACTTTTTTCGAAACTTTGAAACTTCAGGAAGCCGTGAATCTATTGGCAGTGAAGAAAATACAATTTAACTCTGTGGACCTTGACTCAATAGAACCACATGAAAAGCAACATTTAAATGTAATTAGATGTTATTTTGGGGGTTGAGAATGTTGTGTAGGGTGGGTGGAGGGGGCGCAAGAGAATTTTCTGATATTGGAAATTTTTCTCAAGTGTACCTCCTTACGTCACATCGCATTTTGAAAATGATTTGAGTATATTGAAAACTGACAGTACCATTTAGGAATCAAAATTCTATTGTTGTGATTTCTGCAGAGATGCGTACATTTATATAATCAGGTTGAATCTTATTATGTGGAGACCTGAATAAAGTCGCATTAAATGCTACTACACAGTCTTGACCATGGGCTTCAAGTATACTTTGTGCTTCTTCGATCATGACCAAATAGCAGTGAGGAAAGTAAGGTCACTTGAGAGTAGTCAGACAAGAACAGAAATGCTCTTCACTCTGCTTTCATATAAACTTGATAGTGTGGCCCGTGTTATCTTAGCATATATTTTTTAATGTTGGAAATCTTTCATTGTGCTGTAATTTTTTATGTTGCGTATTTGTTTCGTATAATTAACTCAATTGGGTATGATTTTGGATTCAGAATTTGGATTCGTTTAGATTCGTTCATAACCTTTTCAGTTGTTGTTTTCAATATTCTAAGTAATTAGTATATTAATTTGGAAACTGCCACTCTGGGTTAATTCTTCACTGAACAGATCCATTCATATTAAATTATTGTTTCGGTTTGTTTTGAAAAAAGATATCAAGATTTAGAATTGAGTTGCCATTGAGATCGGTAGTTCTGTGAGGGTCAAGTCAATTGTCACGATCAGTCAATTCGTCAGCAAGCGTTGTTCAAGGGTTGCTCTATACCTTGACCAGAAAATATTGTGATTAGGTCATGTGTCTCAATAATGTAGATGTTGGTTGAGATTCACTGATTTTATTATATTGTCAAAAAATCCTAACGCTTGACACTGCTGTTGACTAACACATTGAACACAGATTTAAAATAATAACTCTTATACTAGTTGTGAATTTAATTGTGATGTGACACTGACGATTGAAGATCGAAGATGGAGGTGTTGGATTTAGCAGAGGAAATCAAGTAGTAGGTAGTTATCTACTGTACTGAGGCTGGTCAAGATGCGATTCAGTATAAGTTTGCTGAAGAGATTAAAATGATTAAGTTCTAGATTTAATTTTATTCGGTCAAAGACACATTTAGAATAAAAATAGAGAGATAGGAACAGTCATCAAGAGTAATCTGGTCAGAGACACATTTTACTTACTTTGATTTCATGTGAAAGTTTGAAGGAACTAGGTACCTAGCCTACACTTTTGTTTGGTCACAGACATGATACTTGAATTGATAAACATAGAGAGGTCCTTGATCTGACATAGGTGCCAAAGCTTTTGTGAGGAATTTAGTACTACCTACCTCCTACCTACCTAGGTACCTATCTCATGAAAGGTTTGCAGCACGACACAGAACGATAGAATGACAGTGTTCAATTGTCAATACAGTCTCTACATGGTAGCTAAATAATATCATCTTAACCTTAATTCACAATACCTACCTACTACCTAGTCTTGTTCTTCTTGAGGCTTGGGCGAGGGGATTGATCTAGTATGAATGAAGGATAGAGAATGATGAATCCTTACTTCTGCATCATAAACGCCATCCTCTGACTCAGCAGGGCAGATCTTCTTCTTGATTCAGTGTAGTTGTGCATCATTATCCTCATATTTCGAATAAAATTGATTCGTTTGACAAAAAATGGCATAATAATTTGGGTCAAAGCAAATAAATAAATCGTTTCACTTTCGGTGAGCGCCATGTTGTTGATAGTTCAAAAACAGCTGGTAGTCACGCGGGTTGCATAGATTACAGGGTTCAACTGCAATTGAGCTTGATTCTGTGTGAACGCAAGTGTTAGTTTTGGTAGATCAACACAGATCAACGTCATTTTTATTTGAACTGCAGTTGAGGTCAACCGCGGTTGAAACTGTAGTGAGAACGGGGTACTGTTATTTCGCGATGTAATTATAACTTTTACTGAACTCGTTTAGATTGACATAAAAGTGCCATGCCCGCATGCGTACTTAGAGGTCATACATAGTGCCCTGCCCCCTTTTAGTTCGCTTTGAGGGCGCCTTTAGTTTCTGTTTTGGTCTATTTTCATTCGTTTCTTATTTAATACATAGAGTGGTGTGTAATGAGTCATGTTATCGACGTCAAGTTGCTGCTGATAATTCTTTAAACATCAATGTTTAATTTTTACATTGTATACTTATAGGCACCTTAGAGGTTAGATGGGCGGAAGTTAATTTCAATAATTCTTTGAGATCAAAAACCAGTAATTCTGACTTCATCCAATCATATTTGAAATGGTAACATGGGCCATTGTGTAAAAGAATACTTAAGTATAAAGTATTTTTTAACTTCAGTGAAATGAGGTAGTTGATAGAGCTTGATTATATCATTCCAAAAGTATGCGCCGAATAATCCAAAACATGGCCTTCCTGTATTGGTATCACAAATGAAGAATATTTCGTGTGCGTCGGGTCATGGTATAAACGTCACGTATAACATTCTGATGCTATATTTTTTCTTAATTTTACTTACCAATGCTCTGGTTTACATTTGTAAACTTATATGAAATTGTTTTGACATAATAGATATGATAAAATTGATTTCCATCGTTTCTCATTTACGTATTTTGTTGGGATTTGGTCAGCTAACGATGTACGATATCCTCAGTCCTTGCACCATCGCATTTCAATTTGTATTCGCACGATTTACCACCATCAAGAGCGAGACGGAATTATCACATTTAAACGTCATGCTACAATATTCTAAAAATGTCCCCTCATGTTTCATCTCTTACACCCTCTTCTTGACGTTGTCCTCTTGTTCACAGAGATCTCGAGCAAAGTTCGAGAGCGCTTGAAGTCGCTGTCGAAATGGATGACTCGAACCGAGTCGACTGTAGCAGGATACGAGAGACCTCTGCAAAGACGGTAAACGATCTGCTGGAACAGCAGAAGGTAAGGTCCTTCATCCCTACAAGTTAGGGATATATTTTCAATTGATATTAAGCAATGTAATTTTGAATAGGGGTAGATTCGAGTGACGTTTTGAAGATAAAAAAGAACACATTTTGACATTGAGAATTGTGTCCTCCACCGATGAGGAGATGCCGCAGTGGATCAGGGAAGAGGACGTGTGTGTCGTTGTCTCTTCAACGTCCCAACTTTACATTATGTATCTGTCATGATACCAATATGTTTTGAGGGGGAAGGGGGAGAAGTTCCCCAGTTTTAGTCCCGCAGGTCGTTTTTTTAGAATTTAAAACATTTAAAGCGATTTTGCGGTTCTAAAATGCTCAAACTGAAGCAAGAACCCCGTAATTGTAGCCCCGCAGGGCATTTTTAGAACATAAACATTTTAAAATCTATTATGGGATTCTGGGATGGGCTCCAACAACTCAGTATTGTTTATTTTTAGAATTTAAACAATTTTTCAGTGATTCTCGGAGGCTAAACTTAATTTTATGCTGAATGGGGGGTCAGCCTGCTTGGGTGGGGGGGAGGGGATAATCCCCCATCCCCACCCCTTTTCGGTCGTACCTGTACGTTGTTAAACTCTTTGGATAGAACATCTTTGTAACGTCTTCAATGCAACTTCCGTCAATTTTACTTTCACAAATATTAGTCCTCTTGGTTATTATTTTCCTACTTTATCAATTTCCTCCCTAGAAGTGTACAACATGAATGTAACAATAATGAATTGCATCTAAGATTTCCTACATGGAAATTGAAATTTTTTTCAATTGAATTTTTTTTCAATTTTTCATTGAAATTTGGGAACTGAACAATCTCGCCAAATTCTCGATGGAAAATGTAGAGAAAGACGATGCCACGATTGTAGCCGTTAAATTGAAGAACGCTACTGATAGGTAAGATAATCATATTGTTCTTGCCTACTAGTCAACAATCGTATACAACTTTTCATTACTAATACAAAATTGCTTCAACAAATCTTGACGACGACTGTGTGTTTGTTTGTTGCAGGTACGAGCACCTCATCAGTACAACGAGAGCTTGATCCAGAGCTTGAAGGACTTGCGTCAGCCAGTGCATTCGAAACATGCACAATACCTACAGCAAGGTATGTCAGTATACGTGACTGCGGGTATTCTGAACCGATTACGTAAATGAAATAAGCAAAGGAATACAGCAAAACCCAACAATTATGTGAATAGTAATAAATTTCCTGTATCTTCTGTGTTTCAAGACAGAAATGTTCAAGTCAACCAATATATTATTTGACATCGTTTTGACGACGTCTTGTTTTAAAAATCCGAAAACGTATAAATTAAAAGTGGCATTCACAATAGTGCTGAAACTTCTGTGTAAGATTCATAATTGTTCCGTATTTCGCAGTATCTTTGTATCCCAGAAAAAAACACTCCTTGTAAAAAAGGCAGCCAAGTCTCTTAACTTTAAAAAAAATCAGCACTGAAAAGGAGTGATATCAAAAAAGGAGCCAAGTCAACGAATTTTCCAAATTTTAATCGTACCATTGAAATAAAAATATAGACCCCCGAGTAATACTTAAAAAAAGGACTTGGCGCATCGTTTTTTAAAGACATTTTTCTATTCACAAGCTTATGCCACTCACGTAGTTCAGAAATGCCTATGAAAATTGGGACAAAGCTGTCAAATTAAATATTAAACATTCTGGATGTTTAATTGAATGTTTAAAAATGTTTGATTGATGTTTAAATATTAAACATTTCAAAAAAGGAAGCAAAATGAATTTTTAATTCTGTAAAATATTTTAAATTTAAATATAAGTACTCAATGAAACATATATTGCATTTGTCTTACAAGCAATAAAATACAGAACAGTTGTGTTTGTGATTGGTATACCTATAGTTTCGTGGTACATCAACATACCTACTACAGCATTATACTTTGAACCTTCTCGTCGTGTCATAATTTGCTATTAATTAACATTGTATACCAATAAATTTCATAAATTACATAACGTATTACTTTAGATAAAAATCTAGTTAGTAATTATTTGAGCAGCATGGCTCAGTGCACTAGTCACTTATACAAATCCCATTGACAGCCTTCTTGTAATAAGCACTTTCGTTATTTCCCTCAGTCACGATGTTGAGAAGTCTTCTATTAATATGACCCTAGAAATAGTGGCAATAACGAATATACTAGGCCGCTTCCGTGTCAAACAAACAACGACATCACCAAGAAATATTTCTTCTGAATATTGACAAAATACCAATACTGCCAGTAGGTAAGAGTAAAAGTGAACCGTAGTATGATTCGTCGATAATGAATGTGATATACTCAGGAAAATATACTTGAAGAGTTCTTCCTTCTTTTAGGATAGAAAAGTGTCTTTAAAAAAACGATGCGCCAAGTCCTTTTTTTAAGTATTACTCGGGGGTCTATATTTTTATTTCAATGGTACGATTAAAATTTGGAAAATTCGTTGACTTGGCTCCTTTTTTGATATCACTCCTTTTCAGTGCTGATTTTTTTTTAAGTTAAGAGACTTGGCTGCCTTTTTTACAAGGAGTGTTTTTTTTCTGGGATATCACTTCTTTTTTTGGTTGATTTAATGTTAGTTTTTGTATTTTTAATATGACTTTAAATTAGATGATATTACTATATAAGAATACAAATTTTTTAGTAATCTAATGTTAAGAAAATAATGCTTTGATTGATTTAGATAATAATATCAATAAAAGCGATATTTCGTGGTTAAAATGAAATTAATTAAATGCGCAGTATTAATCACATTAAATTTATTTCAATGTCAGTAAAATTCACAATTAATCAAGATGCTACTATCCATTGCAAGAGAGCACTTCATTTGGTTTAGAATACATTTCGTGAGAGAGGTGTTTGGACGATCTTCTTTCTTCAATGATGTTTAACGTTCAGGGACAGTTAAATGAATACATTTTCACAATGTACACTTCACTTTTCTTCTTGATTGTATCAGACGTAATGTTTGAGAGTTACATGCACCACAGATGTGTAGACGTCGTCGTGGCAGCATCTGCACAAAGGAATATAATAATTAATTAGAAGTATGCAGTTTATTGTCTATTTTCTTGGAAGTGAACGGAATAGACGTGCATCTGTTTATCAAAGATACATATAAATGTAACTCAATGTGTTACTGAGGTAACTCACATGAAAATTGACTTGTAATCAGGATGGATGGTCAGGATGGTACTTGGATTCCCGAGTGACAGTTCGGAGATGTCCATTGCTTATGTCATTCGTTTGATGTTAATGATGAGCTATTGAGGGGATGCCGATGATCTTCTAGTCTCATCTGGTGCATCGAAGTATGACGTAGATTTGCAATTAGAGCCGACCGTTTACTTGATATTATTGACGGATCGTCTTGGATGGATCATTGATCTTGGTATTCTTTTGTTGCATACTTGAAGATTCTGAAGAGAAGATGTTTATTAATTGAATTGTTCAGTGAAATAAGTAATTAATTTGTTAGCTTTCTTGTTGTCTACTTACTTGATATTTTGAGTCAGATTGCACATGTCCATGAAGACCTCCAAATTGATTTGTGTAGGTACTATTGAAGACAATTTCTTCTCCATGAAAATTTGTCTCTCACTCGCCTCTCTTCTCCATATTTCTCTTTCTTTCTCTATTTGCTCTCCATTATTGTGATTGTATTGTTTTGGTGGAAAATTTTGTCCACTTAATTTCAACCATGATCTGAATAAACTTAATGTCACATTTCAATTTTATGAAAGCATACTGTGTATTATTCCCTGTATGGTTTATTTATTATTACCATTGTTCTTGACAATGGGTATTTAATTTTAATGTCCATTACAAGCAACTACAATTCATCAACAATTTTCTAAATGTGATAATTTGTCCGTTGAATTGATGTAGTTGTATTGTAATAGTACTAGATTTATTAATTAATACATTAAGGGGCTGTGCTGATCGGGTATGTCTCAGATTTTCTAAACGTTATGTGTTCATATTGATAATCATGCTGTGGACAATCCCACGAAAAGTTAAACACTTCTCGAGTCTAGTTTCTCATCTAAGTTGAGTTTCCTCCCCATGTTATTTTATGGTGACCAAGTGAAATAGCGTGGCATGTTTATGCAAATATTGCATTAATATTTTTTTGTATTGCTAGATTTGAAAAAGAATCTTGTTTTCTTGCTGACAGAATTGGCATGCTAGTAGGAATAATTGATTTAATTGACAAGGAGGGATACTTTAAAAGTTCGAAATTAAAATACAATGGTTTTCATGTATGCACAGAGTTAAGTTCAGTTGTTTTCTGTGACATGCAATTGAAAATTCGTTATAAGACGGGAGCTGCAAGGTACAAAACATTTTACGATTTTTTTTTATGTTTAAATATAGTTGAAATATAATAAGTATACTTTATGCTTTTTTGGGGTGGAAGGGGGGGGGGGGGGGAGGAATTCGATCAGCTTAGCAACCTTAACGTACCTTTTACAACCAAGTGATTTTTCTTTATCTTGGTATTGTGTGCACCTGTTTTAGGTGGATTATACCATGGTATTGAAGCATCTATATCTATTTGTTGCATATAGATATGCGTCATAAGGGCAAATAGCAACACATGTCCAATTTGTTGGATCATTATTTGCCCAAAGTCTGTTCTATGAAATAGAGTAAGATGGACCTCCCACGTACCACCCTCCCATCTTACCATAGCATTTGTATGTAGCTGAAAACTTGGTGACAAATTGGTAATTATTTTCACTGAACATGTAATGTTATGTACGAATAGTAATAGACTTAGTAATCTACTCATGCACGTACCTTTTGCAAGCATATGTCTTACCTTTAACTGGGAATTAAGTTAACCAGTTTGAGGTAGTTGATGCCATTGAATCACTTGGTTGCATTTGTAATATCAGTTATTGATATTATTCAAGTGTAATAGCAACATATTGTGTAGAACGATCCATTTGGTTGGAATCGTTTTGTTCCAGAATATGTTCTGTGAATGATAGTAAGGTGGTCCTCCCTCGTTCCACCCTCCCACCTTACTATGCAATTTGTCAGTTGTTGGGCGACAAATTGGCTGATCTTCACAGAACGTGCACTGTTTTTTTCGAGTCGCATCAGCTCGCATTTTCATGGATTACGTTATCATGTATTGCCTTAAGATTTCCGCAGAATCAACATGTACATATCTTTTGCAAGTGTTGGCCACTTGCTGGACTCGACGATCTCGTCATTGGCATGTTGCCATCGAGACCCGTGTTTCAGGTGACATGTGTAATGTCCCTTGCTGATTGAAGAGCCGTGGTGAAAAACAGCGGCCATGGGAACGTTGGATGTGTCGTCAATCGTAAGATTGGTTTTAGGCACATCGGCCACTTTCACGTTCCTTTTGTTCATGCCATTAGTGAACAACATGAGTTGCAACACTATCAAGTCACTGGCTCTTGTGACGTTCGTGCGTTTCTTTTTCGTCTCTTGGTTACACTCTGAACAAACGTAAGAGTGTTCTTCCCATGACGTTGACATGTCGTACAACTTTTGCACAGTGTACCTTTCCTTTCGGTTTTCAGGAACGTACAGCCGAAGCAATTGATGTGTTTCGCTTTCTCCAACTGAACTGTAACCACAGTGTTGCGAAAAGCATCTTGTTTCACAAGTCACCTTCAATTCTGTAGCATTTTGCACAGAGCTAGACAATCGTGCCAGTGTCTCGAAGAAGTCAGCAGCACATTGATGTCCTCCACCAGGTGTGAAATAACCACCGGCTAGTTCGCGCACCATGGTGGAGCTCATTGTAGAGTTTCCCTCGGAATACTCAATGGCAAGTTGTTTGATTTCTCTGGGGTTGACGTCTTGTTCGTCAGTTGCCAGCTCGAATCTCAGAGACTCACAATGTAGCAAGCTCTGTAGGACTACGTTTGCGTAGCACGATTCATTATCTACATTGTTGAACCCCCGTGAGATTCGTAGTGGGCGTCTCGACACAGCTGCAGCTGTTTGTTCGGCAGCAACAGCGTCCTGAACCAAGTCTGCTTGGATGTTTGTAGTCCACGGTCTATCCATGACTCTACGTCTGTTGGATGGACTGTTGGTCTCCAGAAGACACAGATCTGGCCTGTATTCACGTCTCAGGCGATTGTATTCCACAATTGCGCTCGGGAGTGCTTTGATTTCCCTCGGATCGAAATTAATTAGATGAATTCCATCCAACTTAGTGACGCGGGACAGAGCGACATATGCCTGACCCTTTGTGAACACAGACGATCCGATGTCAGTCATTGCAGAACTCAGGCTGAGTCCTTGACATTTATGTATGGTGATTCCATACGAGATTGTGATTGGGAATTGTCGTCTCATCACATAAGCTCCATCAATGGGCTCAAATTTGCTGCTCACCGGCTCAATATCATGGATTTGGCCGGATGAAAATCGAGTATTGATGGATTCGACCTCGGCATTGTTGTCAATGCTCCGTTTGACAGACAAGACAGTGCCTATGGCGCCATTCACCAAGCCGAGAGTCACGTCAATGTTTCTACACAGCATGATTCGACAACCAATTTTGATGGTGACGATCTTTTCAAGACCGGCTGTTGTCGAGGAGTCATCCTCGTTCTTGTCTATCCACGTGTCACTCTCTTTTTCAGATAGGTTTTCACACATGACAGATCGTCCTTGGCCAAGAGTTTGATTTCCTCTGATTCGATCGTGTCCAGCATTGCCTTGTTCAACACTTTGCACATGTTGCGCTTGGGCAACATAGTGGAGTCAAGATGTCCTATATAATGGCAAATTAGTGCGTTTGCGATACTATTCGTGAAAATTGGTACCTTTACTAATTCAAGTATGAGGAATCCAAAAATCGATGGCACCAACCTGAGTTATTAATACTTTCTGCGTAATTAGCATAATTAGCATAATTAATAAACATGGATAAAATAATATATAATTTTATAATATGGTCTATATGGGTATCCATCAAAAGCTCGTCATGTCAACAATCCATATAAATCATAAAAAGTAAAATTTTTTCATTCACATAATAATAAACCGTATAATTAATTATTTTATAAAAATCGCCATTCAACAAAAAGCTTAAAATGACCCCTCAGATTTTGATAAAACTTGGTAGGATTGGTCACAAGCCCAAAGTAAAACAAACGTATTTTTTGGTTTGTCCATTTATTGAGTACTTTTGGATTTCCAGACCCTCAAAAATCGAAAAATCGAATTTTGATCAAAATTTTGTGTTTAGTTCCTAATTAGCATAATTAATTATTAATTGATTGGTCACAAGCCCAAATTAAAACATACGTATTTTTTGGTTTGTCCATTTATTGAGTACTATTGGATTTCCAGGCCTTCAAAAATCGAAAAATCGAATTTTGATCAAATTTTGTTTTTAGTTCCTAATTAGCATAATTAATTCTAATTAATTATGCTAATTAGTTATAGATAGATAATTTATTATAATTTATTATGCTAATTAGGAACTAAACACAAAATTTGATTAAAATTCGATTTTTCGATTTTTTAGGGCCTGGAAATCCAAAAGTACTCATAAATTGACAAACCAAAAAATACGTATGTTTTACTTTGGGCTTGTGACCAATCCTACCAAGTTTTATCAAAATCTGAGGGGGTCATTTTAAGTTTTTTGTTGAATGGCGATTTTTATAAAATAATTAATTATACGGTTAATTATTATGTGAATGAAAAAATTTAACTTTTTATAATTTATATGGATTGTAGAGATGACGAGCTTTCAATAGATACCCATAAAGACCATATTATAAAATTATATATTATTTTATCCATGTTTATTAATTATGCTAATTATGCTAATTACGCAGAAAGTATTAATTACTCAGGTTGGTGCCATCGATTTTTGGATTCCTCATACTCGAATTAGTAATGGTACCAATTTTCACGAATAGTATCACAAACGCACTAATTTTAGACATCTTTACTCCACTAACAGGCACACCGTGTCCACAGGCAGTCTGTTTATGTAGACACAAATCTCTTTCAGGATTTCTCCGGGCGTGGAGCCAGCGAATGGAATCTTCCTCAGGAAGGAATTCCGCGTACCAATATGTACAACTCTTGATCCCTCATTATGGGATCCAGAGGTGATGACAGCTTCTTTAGAGTTTCCTCTAGTGGCAAAGGCAAATGAAAGGTCCTGCCCTTCACCTTCTTCACCCCATGACTATGAGGCACGTTTCTACGAGCGACTGTACCCATGCTCGTTACGACTTGGAAAGCTTTCGCGCGTTGTATCAGTATCTTCTCATAATCGTTGAGATCTGTTATCTCTTTTGGACGTGGCTGAACGACAAGGTCGTTTAAGACGCACGTCGACGGTAATTCACGCTTTCTGAACTTTCCCACACAGAAGTGACAAATGAACTCACTTGGATCCACATGTCGGCTCTCATTGAACTCGAGGAAACGCTGCCAATGAGGTAACGTTTCGGGGTTCAAAGGCTTCTTCATGTTACTGAACGCGGTGACATCGCGTTTGTAGCAAAGCTTTTCACAAGAAATGCACGCGTACTTGGGCAAGTCCAGTGAATGCTTGGTGAAAGCTTTGAATGCATTCTTGTACGTATCAAGGATGGCAGACTCACTTATTTCGTGCTCACATGACATATGCTGAAAGGCATTAGCTCTGCCTTCAGTGAGTGCAGCCAGCGTTCTAAGTTTCGACACCTCACAAAACTTAATTGCTTGGTCAAGCTCTCGCCTCTCTTTGTTTGCGGTGCGCAATTTGTAAAGAGTGTTCACTATGAAGCGTACCTCGTGATAGTGAGGCGCAAGTGTTCTCAAGAACAAGAGCTTTGATGCACAACACTTGTGCGAAACGTGACAATCAATTGGATGACCCTGTTTGTCAAACCGTATGAATGTAGATAGCGATATTAGTGCTAGTAGATGAAGATAGTTCTTATTGCAAGAACCTAAGTCAACGACTAGATCTACGGCCATTTTCGGAGTGCAAGCTGAGAAAGTTTTCACGATCTGTTGCATTCGATTCGTAATGACCACTTGGTCATCGTTACACAAGTCTTTGCTGCATGACCAAATGTCAGCAGAACCTTGTGGGTGTTTTTTCGTAAAAGCGGGCTTGAAAATGTTCGCTGCCTCGCCTTGTTCGTTAATGGCAATTGGCTTAGCACTATTCTCGTACACGTTGTACGTGTATTCGTAGAAATAGGGCTCGGAGTACACCGTGTGCAAAGATGGTCCGCACAAGGCGGTCATCTTGTCTGCATTGACATTAGATTTGCACTCGGCGAGTCTTGTCATGGTGACTGTGCAAGCCTCTCTCAACTTTGCCAGACACTTTTTGAATGTCGCGACATACTTTTTGCGTGCAAACATGCACCATTTCAGTATATTCTCGGCCTCAAGGCGTTTATCAGCCGCGCTGTTTCCACGCAGCTTTGATGCAAGTTCGACAGTGGCCCGTTCAATCGAGCCCCTGTATCGAAGGCAATCAACCCTGCGAGTGTACTTTTCGCGAATATTATTACACGCGTTATTACACCTCATTCTGACGTTGATTGCGTCTCTTGCGGCACGATTTTGCTGCAAAGCAACGGTTCGTCTTTCAGATTGTTTAGCTTTATAGGCCCTCATCTGTGCCCTCCTAAGTACAGGATTGGCATTGTATGTTGAACTTGCTCGCTCCTTCCTTGGGACAGGATTGGCTTTGTAGGCGGCCTTTGTGTACTCCTTCATTGGGACAGGATTAGCTTTGTAGGCTGCCTTTGAGTGCTCCTTCATTGGGACAGGATTAGCTTTGTAGGCTGCCTTTGAGTACTCTTTCCTTGGGACAGGATTAGCTTTGTAGGCTGCCTTTGCGTACTCCTTCATTGGGACAGGATTAGCTTTGTAGGCTGCCTTTGAGTACTCCTTCATTGGGACAGGATTAGCTTTGTAGGCTGCCTTTGAGTACTCCTTCATTGGGACAGGATTAGCTTTGTAGGCTGTCTTTGAGTACTCCTTCATTGGGGCAGGATTAGCTTTGTAGGCTGCTTTTGAGTGTTCTTTCCTTGGAACAGGATTAGCTTTGTAGGCTGCCTTTGTATGCTGCCTCACAGGAATCGGATTTACTCTGTAGGACGCTTTGGCATGCTGTTTCCTGGGAGCAGGATTAGCTTTGTATGCTGATTTGGATCTGATGCGCATTGCTTTTGCTCGCGCATCGACACGCATCTGTTCTATTGATACAGATGCATTCTTTGCCACTTTACTTGGGCTGCACTGACTTGATGCGTCTACGTGAACGTCACTTGACTTTCGCTTCTGCCCATGAGCTTGTGAAGCGTTTGCTGAATCAAGCGAGTTATCGAGAGACACATCAGTACTTATACTAAGGATTGACGTATTGAGCTCTTTACGAGCACAGAAAGCCATTCTCTTTTTTTGTAGTCTTGCGTATCTTTTACTAACCATTTTGTATTGTTAGTATACAAGACCGCAAAATGAATCAATAAGCGGTAGCTGTATTAATTACAGTCTAACTGGTATATTTCACAAGGAATTATTCAGAGAGACTGATTTTGTTCGATACTTTCGTTTGAAAGTAACTCTGCAGAGTCAAGTAGTCAACTGTGCAGAACACCAGAAGCAAATATATGTTTCAATCTCCCACAGTTGTAATTCTTGTATAAGAAAACAATAAGTAGTCGAAAAGAACTTTGCAATTTGGTTATTTATACACAATACAGTTGTGCCTACTTTTTACTCTGAGGACAATAGGTCGACCGCACAATGCTTGAAGAAGAGACACTTTACGGTCACTCACACAAATCTATCTAGAGTCCAGCTAGTATGTACCAGAGGACTCACACACTTATGCAACGAGTGAACGCTCTTCCCGCTAAGTGAAGTTCAATTGTTCCTAATTGTCCTGCTAAAGACTCAATAAGTCGACCGCACAGTGTATACGTAGGGTCACTTCTGTTAAAAGAAGCCAATAGATCTAGAGAAGTGCTAATACGAGCGTCTTAGTGCGAAGTACCGCAAGACTCCACTATTGGACGACTATATAACCAGCGCTCTATCCACACTGTGCAGCTCGGTTATTCCTATCGAGTCTGTTTGTACATCCCTGTTCCTCCCCACACGTCCACTGACTCGTCTCGTCGACGTCGTTCCCCTCTTGTCGTCAAGTCGTGCTTGGTCCGTCAACGCGTACGCCTCGTTTTGGATTTCAGGTCTGGCGATGTCGATCCTCTCTAACTCGCTTGTCGTCCAAGACACCTTGTCAAGGTTGCCTTAGATGGTGTCGATGATGTCGTTTATACTCTGCTATCTCGAAGGCGCAATGCTGAACATTACACATACTTATTTTAGAAATACAGTGACAAAATTATTAATTACATGCAAATAAATGTTATTTCAAGTGTAGAAAGTCCACATCTAATTAATTATAACACTTCCAATACATATACAAACTTATATTATACTAATTACAATATTTTTAGATAGATTATGAATAAAATTAACATACCTTTTCGAAATCCCACGGGTTAAATTTTTATCAATATTTTCATAGACCTCCTGAATACTAAGGCGCATCAAGGAGGCAGTGATCACGGCATCTTCTATGCGATTTTACAAGGCGTGTTGATTGAAATATTGAAAACGTGATCTTATATGAACCCTTGATAAATTAAAATAAGTATTTATGAACCTCAGAGGAAGAAGGGCAGAAGTCCATTTCAATAATTCTTGAGTGATCCATGATTCTCGATCAAATAAGTAATGAATGCTTATTGCTTATACTTATACATATTTGTTTTTGTGTGTATAATATAATATAATATAGGATTGTAGATATATGTATGTATACATTGATTTCTGATTATTTATACACGATGCAAAAAGTATGTTATTGATTTTTTTAAATAATGCCTATTTCCTTTTTAAAAAATACGCTATTTCCTATTTGGTTACTAATAAGTTGGTTACTTAAAATGATATTCCATGAAGAAATGGGAAAGTATCGCCCCAATTGGTCGTGCCATTTTCGAGATATGTCATCACTTCCGGTTTTCAAAATGGCCGCTGAAATCACTGCTACCAATAATCATTACCTGGTATCATTATAAGCCTTCTGGATATGTAGTTATTGTAATAAGAGGTGATTTTAGTTAAATTTGGCATATTTATGACGTCATTTCCGGCTTCAGTAATACTACATTTATGTTTTGTCTATGGATATTCCACAAAGATGACCATCTGAATCGATTAGCGAAAATTTCGTTCCGATCGGTCCAGCTGTTTTCTAGATATGACGTCACATCCGGTTTCAAAATGGCGGCACAAAAAATTCGTAATAGCAAGGTATCATCAGACGCCAAAAGTGCACATGTGGTAAAAATTTTAGATCGATCGGTTCAGCCGTTTAAGCTGTGGCGGTGACAGCGGGGTTGCCTGATATCAGAATCATTATTATTGAGCGAGCGTAGCGAGCGTCACCACGGTACACTTATGGCACTTTCTCTGTGTTTTTTTTTTTTTTTGTGTTCACTGCCCAGGTCAAACCGCACAACCAATCGATCTGAAATTTTGTACACATACTAACGTAATCTATGCGATCCCTGGGATCTTTTCTGAACGGTATCCTGTGATTGGTTCAAATTTTATAAAAATTATCTTTCGATTAGTTGGTTCGATCAATTTGAAATTTAGCAAAGTCATTGCAACCAACATTGTACCCAATCAAAAAAAAATTCAGCCAAATCCTCCAATTGGTTCAAATTTGAAACCATTTTTCCTGTGATTTTTGAAATTTAAACTGGAACCGATTGACCGACCAACTAAAAACTTCGCATGGTCATTTGTACCAACATTTAAGGTATTTTTGCCAATTTTCACTCTAATCTGTCGTTATTTTCAAAAGTTTTTGTCATTTTAGGGACATTTTGCGTGTTGGCTGTCAAATTCACGGTGACTTCGAATCTTCAGTTCAAGGCAAGGTAGTTAGAGCAGAAAGTTTCAAACGAAATGAAACTAATAATGACCGTTCAACAGATTGATCTGATATTGTGTACACACACTACATATCATATCGTATGGGTGGTCCCAGGTATATTTTTTGAACGAGATCCTGTGATTTTTGAAAATTAACAAGGAACCGTTCAATCATAAAGGTTTAATCGATCAACTTAAAACTTAGCAAGGATTGGCACCAATATTTGTGGAGATTTTGGAGATTTTTATACAAGTCTGTGACGAAACTAAAGAATTGTTGGCTTTTAATGACATTCGATAGACATAATTTCGGTTGCGTGTATCCGTGCTCGCTCATCAACGCGTTACACAGAGCGTTTTCCTAGTAATAATAATAATAATAATCAGATACCTTTAAGAAGGGGTGAATTTCACGGTTTTCACGGCCCTCTAGCACGCAAACAGCATAACCTATTGTTCCCAAATTTGGTATATATAGTGGGGTGGGCTATAGCTCGAAATTTAGATATTTCGCAACAATGTGAGATTTCCCAATTTTGAGATCCAGTAGGCCGAAAATGCCATGTTATTGCTTACAGTAAAAGTGGTTGGTCTGCTCCTCAGTTTATTAGGCATTTACGGTATGTTGAGTGAGTGTAAGTGTACGGTACGACTTGGCTGGGTGGAGCGACCGCTCCACTAGATCCGAAGATAGTAACAATTATAATGACCACTGCAGTTGCTACGAGCCAAATCACTGAGTACACAAACCAAACTTTAGATTTAACATATTGGTAAGATTCTTTGTGCATTTTAAACGGAGCCAAAGCGAATAGTTTCAAAGTGTTGATGAGCGGACTTATCGCGTGGTTAAAATCCATGACGCGTCTTGCCTCGTCGTTTGTTGACGCGACAATGACGAGTATAGAAGAGTTCCGTAAATGTTTAGTTCCCGAATTATTAATGTGGAGCAATTTCGGAAATTACATGAGAATATTTACTTATCAACTATATTTTAGGAGATCTTTGACAGCGATCCATCAAGTTGCATTTCTAATTACTAGGAAAACGCTCTGTGTAACGCGTTGATAAGCGAGCACGGATACGTGCAACACCTCGAACCATAATCAATAAAATACGTAAAACAATTGAAATCTAGAAGCACGATCCATTAAATTATATTAAAAAAATGAATTTGCTTCTCATTGCAAGTAACACTACACTCATGTGTATTTATTGGAATATTTAGGTATTATGGATTAATACAAAATAAAAAAAATACATAGATTCAATCCACAAAATAGACCATTATCTAAGTGCTAATATGAGCAAACCTAATTTAAGAAATATTATCCAAACAGACCGTTCCGTTTAATAGAGCTTACCTAACACATTGCTTACCTAACATAAACCTAACTCGTTGGATCTATAAGAAACATATCGACTAAATAAATAAAATATTTTATAAAATTAATTTCAATTAACAACTTACCAAACTGTTTCTACAATCAAGCAGACTTGCCGGTCTACAAATAATTAGCTCAACCTTTAAAAGGATTTAAAGTAAGACTGCATGTTAAAACTCTTATAATAACCTATACCTACATTAATTACATCTTCTTCAAGAAAATAATATAAAACCTAAGTAATACCATGAGTCTAACCTAGCAGGTATTGCTATAACTATATATCATACCGTAAAACGTATTCTAACAATAAAATAGATAGGCAGCTGCTTGCTTCCGAGCTGTTTTGAATGGGGCGCATCGAGCGGCCGCAACGGACTCCTCGAACCTACAATGCTATTTATATGGGAACACATGATTTTTTTTTTATTTATGGACGGATCTTTCTCAAAAACTATACAGGTCTAAGTTAGTATGAGATGAAGGTGTGTGCAAAATTTCAGATCGATACGTTGACCGGTGCGACGTGGGTTGAACCAGCAAAAAAAAAAAAAAAAAAAAACAAACAAACACACACACAGAGAAAGTGCCGCAAGAGTCAAGTGGAGACGCTCGCTCCGCTCGCTTAATTAGTGACCGGCAATCGATGGCAATTTTAAATATGCATATATAACTATACTGTTACTATCACTGGCAATAGGTTATGGTTTGGATTATAATTATTGGTTATGGTTTAATTCATGGTTGGGATTATAGGTTATGGATGTTCATATTGCGACTTTACACATCGTCTTACGCCTTCAAACCCATTCAGTTTTATTGAATGTAAAGGTATACATTTAACAGGTGATGACACAATGTTTTCATATTCAATTTTAAGCCAACCACGTACCAAATACTGAAGTTTATTTTAAGATTTTCAAAATTCCTAAAAACAATGTCAATGTATTGTTGCCCGCAAGCTATAACTGCTTTACACATTAGACATCATGATTAATTATGATTGTATCTTGTCTCTTTGGATTGTCAATGATGCTTGGTGAAACTGAATCAGGATGACGAGGTATGTTGTAATTCCCCCGGCAATCTGTGAACAAAGTCAACGTCACTCGCAGTTCAGCAAGATTCTGTCGCCGAGTTGTTCTCGCTTGAGCATTGTGCAGTCTGTCTCTGGCCATGCTAGACGTGGAAGACCGTAGAGACATGGTGACTATTCAATAACTTTGAAATACACAATTCGACCAGAAATGCGATTCCGTGTAATATTGATCCATAACCATGAATCGAATTCGGGCTGACGAATCGGCAATTTTGAAGCTATATATAGAAATAGCCCTGGGGCCTTATTTTATAACTGCATTTTTATATAATTTCAAAATAAATTTGTTTTTGCGTGATGATTAACAAAACGATGGCATTAAAACGAATCCTGCTGAATGCAGGTCAGAAATAGTTATAGAATATGAAATGCTCATTTGTGAACAACTTTTTACGTGTTATATTCCTAGGTTTATTTAATTTCCTGATCGCACGTACAGTGATCGACAAAAGTTGCCCGCCAGAGGTTCTCATGATCTCGCATACGAACGCAATCCCGCAATACACAGATGGCAGTTGTGTTGACCAACTTTCCGGATTTAAGAACAACTAGAGAGTCAGTGAGCCAGATCATGTCGTATAATAACAATAGATAACAACTCTATGCCGGAGGTTTGGCAACACAGCTGCTCACTATGTAATGCGGGTTGCATCGAGTCTGGACTGCTAAGCAATGAACGTGGATCTTCGTGACTCTGCACTGCGAGTGACATATTACAGATAAGTGAGCTTCACAACAACATCGACCAGCGCTGTTGTTACCGAGTAGAGCAGAGTCGTGTCGATTGGGAAGAAGCCGCAAGCTGTGAACTCAACTCTACGATGAAGCAGCTGAGACGAGAATCTATCCATCTGTAAATGAAACATCATATTAGTTGGCCAATGTAACAGGTTCGAATGTGAATGCCATGCTGAGGCAACACAATGAGTGTGACTCACTTGTTCTCTGAGTTGCGGCGTCCGGGCTGTTGTCTGGAGCTTGGACACGGCATAAGCCAGCTCATCAGCCTGTGTGAGACAAGTCATTAGGAACAATTACATGACAACAAAACTGTCATCACTTCGGCATGGACGATATTTTACAAATCATTATTTGTGATAAAGGCTTACTATCGGGCTACAGTTTCCTTTACGGTTTTTGGGCGTCGAATAATAATTACATCGGTATTTATATAATTATTATAGTTTAATTTCACAAGGACATTACATTTTATCAAACTTCCATTTCAAGACAACTTGCAACAATTAACTTTTCTCTCTTCTTTTGTTCTTCAAAATTACTACAGCTTGCAAACCTAACAAACACATGAACTACTTTATCGACATACAGTCTGGCCAACATTAATAGCTAACACTCGGCCAACCTGAAATTGATCGACCTCGATCAAGAAAACATGTCCATTTTTACAAATTATGAAGTTAAACACAATAAAATAATCAAATTAACCAATAACATAATCTTTCAAATAATCTGGCTGTCTACGAACTCGCTTTTCATTTACTGGATTAGTTTCTACGTCGTCTTCTTCTTCACTTTCATTTTCTTCCTCCATACATTCATTCTTCCAAGGCTTCAACTGAGAAACATGTGCAGTTGAACTATAAAAATAGCCTGTTTTTCCTTCTTCCAAATCCGCAACTTTGTATGTATCTCCCGGCAATACTGCTGTTATCACTAGGGGTCCGCGATACTTTGCTTGCGTTTTTGTCGGTTGTCCTGTCGCTGTTGGGGCTTTCTTCATAAATACAATTTCTCCCGGTACGTACTTGATTCCTACGAAATGTCGCTTGTCATAACGATCCTTCATGTCACCTTGCATTTCAATAATTCTTGCTCGGGCTGACGTTTTTAGTTCAGCGGAACTTTGCCAGGTGTCGTACTGATCATCAGTCGTCAGGGTCCTCAGAAGCCCATCATGAAATATCGGCGAATAACCATGCAGGAGTTCAAAGGGACTCTTACCGGTGGTTTTGTTGGCGGCGGTGTTCACGTCTCTCTCGATTCTCTTGATGCTTTTGTCCCAATCTCGTTGAGCATGATCCTCAATCGCGATGGAGATCAGTGGTATTAGAGTACGATTAACACGCTCTACCTGACCATTTCCGTGTGGATGTCTCGGCGAATTTAGAGTGTGATGAATCCCATTGTGCTCACAAAAATCTGTAAATTTCTGAGCAGTGAAACATGATCCTCGATCTGTTATTACTCTGGTCGGGTAACCTTTGTCCATGACAAATTCTTCCATTGAACGTAAAACATTCTTCTACTATGTCGGCTCGCGTCATGCATTGATCTTTGCGAACTTGTTGGTCTTCATTTGTCATGTTTACTACAGGAATAGTAGTTTTACCGGATTTCAATTCAAATAAAGCATGACTTGTGTCATACTTAGCGTTACCACAGACTATGAACGAATTATCATAATCTGATGCAGGGGCTTGTACATTGATAAAACTAACCGAGTTTCGTGGAATTAGTTCATCATTTACAGCTTTCAATGGTAATCGGTTTGACGTAATCGAAAGATTGAAGTTGCGAAACATTTCATCTTCTCGATATGCGATGACAAAATCGTTGTCGACTTTCGCATACGCAATGTGCGGCAGGTCAAGCCATGTTCGTCCAATCAGCATACTGACAGAGAGCGCTGTGTCAGGCACTACTAAAATAGTAACATTCTCTGCAGTTACACCATCAATAGTAATTTTACGTGTTACCTTTCCTAAAGGCTGCGTTGCTTTGTCAATATTTCCGAAACCATACAAAGACGATGTTGATTCTTCTAGAACCATACCACATTTCAGTGCTGTTGTTGCACGCATTATACCTACAACTAGAAGAACCTGAATCCATAAATACCGTGATTTGATGATTATCAATGATAGCATTCTTCAAGTACTTGCTTGAAGTGTTACCATCTTGCATATTATTAACTTGGCTTACTACGTCATTAGCTGAGCTTGCGGAAGATGACGATTTAACTGATGCGCTTCCGGATGAAGTGACTTGACAGTGTTTCTGCGTGTGTCCCGTACCACGACATTTCACACAGAAAAGGGTC
Organism: Leuctra nigra; assembly: GCA_934045905.1. NCBI lineage: Eukaryota > Metazoa > Arthropoda > Insecta > Plecoptera > Leuctridae > Leuctra > Leuctra nigra. The sequence goes on along the minus strand of OW203769.1, from coordinate 10,000,688 downwards.
CTCTTGGGATCGGGACAGTCCTTACTAAAATGTCCGTACCGGTTGCAATTGAAGCAAAGCGATTCTTCTGATTGATTTTTAAGGGGTAATTGCTTTTTATCGCATTGTTTCGATTTAGTCGGTGACGGAACTTCGGTCTTTGCTCTGTCTTGAGAATCATTTTTTTGCGAAGTTTGCGGATTTTCTGTTCGCAATGGTGCTTTAAAATCTCTTGGTTTTGCAAATTTGTCATATCTGTCGTTTTCAAGTTTCTCAAATTTTTTTAGATCATGATACAATTCGTCAATATCATAATGATTACAACTCATTAGCATTGCGCTAACACTCTTAGACCACAGTCCTACTAAGATTTGGTGTTTAGATTCTTCAAAGGATAGTTCTAATTGCATACAAAATTGTGATTTTTTGTGAAAATACGAAGATGAGCTTTCTCCTTTCTTTTGACTCAATTCTTGGATTTTTTTCCAAAGATCAGCTTTACTGCTAGTTGATGTTATGAATGTTTTTCGGAAACGGATTTTAAACTCTTCCCAGTTAGGAATATCAGCTTTTCGTGCATTATACCAATGCAGGGCGGATCCTGTTAAATAGCTCTTCGCATTTTCTAGTGTAAAACTTGATGGCCATTTGTGTAACATTGCAGTCGTTTCAACAGACTCTAACCAATTCTTTGCTTTGAAACTCGTGCCCTCTTCGAAAACTTTGATATTCTTTGTAAGATCTGGCATTACATGATAGTTAGTGGATTGCGAACTTACAGTTTTGCTGAGAATGTTCATATACATTTCATCTCGTCGTCTGTTCTCTTCCAACATAATCTTGATGAAATCTGTGGCATTCATGTTGTTGTCAGGTGTATTGATGTTTTCGGTCAAATAGTTGTCGGTAGAAGTTTCATCGTAGGTTTCATTTACTTCTTGATCATCAGCATTTTCATGTTGCAAAGCGGCTGCATTTGCCAGAATCTCCAACGGTGTAGACATCGAGTTATGTCTTTTCTTGAATATCCGAATTAGATAAATTTACCATCCAGATATACCACCAGATATATTTACTACATATTTACTGTAAGCATTTTTAATTAGAAATTTTAAAATAATGCGGTTTGTTCTGTTCAGTATTTTATTAACGTTTCTAATATGATTGATTCTGAAGCTGCATTGAAATAAAACTGCAGAGGTTAGCTACTTCGTAAATATTTAAATATTATTCAATATTGTGTATTTTCTGTTAAAAACTTAATATACACAATTGTATGCATTTAACAAACCCGCGTTTTTATATATTTCTAAACTAATCTCGTATTTTTCTCTTATCATAAATTTTAATTAATGTTGTCCAGTCTCCAATCGTACTTGAGGAAAGTATCTGCAACACAAGTATCTGCTTGTGGCACATAAAACTTGTACTTACCTTTGACTTCGCTCCCGAGCACGCCCAAATCATGCAGCCCACTCTCGGAACTCGCGTGGAGAAATCCAAGATCAGCGCAAGGACAATCATTGGAGTTATGTTGGCGCTGGCAAGCCCAGCAAGTCGGATGATGAGGAGTGAGTGGCACACATTGAAACTTGTACTTACCTTTGACTTCGCTCCCGAGCACGCCCAAATCATGCAGCCCACTCTCGGAACTCGCGTGGAGAAATCCAAGATCAGCGCAAGGACAATCATTGGAGTTACGTCGGCGTCTGTCAAGCCCAGCAAGTCTGATGATGAGGAGTGAGTGGCACACATTGAAACTTGTACTTACCTTTGACTTCGCTCCCGAGCACGCCTAAATCATGCAGCCCACTCTCGGAACTCGCGTGGAGAAATCCAAGATCAGCGCAAGGACAATCATTGGAGTTACGTTGGCGTCTGTCAAGCCCAGCAAGTCGGAGAGCGTGTAGTAGATGGTGAGGACGACGTAGAGGAAAGTAGTGAGAGTGGAGAGGAGGTTCTGGAGCCCGAACAGAGAGTTGACCGTGGTGGTGACGTCATACATGATGCTGTGCAGCTGGGAGATGTGGACCATGCTGAGAGATGATCTGGAGGCGATCTGGCTCACTCGGTGGCCCGTGGTGTGTTTAATTGTGCTAGTTCGAACAACTCCGAAGTAACTGCGAAAGGAATTTGTTTAGATTAAACCGAGGACTCATCGACTTAGTTTATCGTTGTAAGGTGACTTGGTGACGGCTGGCATTTTTAGCCGTCGTTATCATTCGCGGGGGAAGCGGGGGAAAATCGGGGTGGTGGGGTGGGTTTAGAATAGAAGAAATAATACTTGACTCAGGTAAGTTTTTACATATGTTGGCTTGAAGAGGGCAGGTGAAGCGCTGATAAAAATTGCTCTTCTAGATTTTAATTTGTTTTTTCACTGAATAATACCGGTGTTGTCCAGAGTACCTCATGCGTACAGATTTCTGGTGATTTTAGCTGATTATAAATTGCTGTACTTCAGAGGTAGAAATGTCTGTATTTTCCGTTGCACCACTTTTGGAACAATGTTTATTAATTGCCATTTGTCTGCTCATTGTTATATAATATTGTTATATTGTTATTACATATATGATTGGATGAATGCAGATACTGGTTCATCAGCTCACTTCAACACAACAATCGTTGAAAATAACTTTCCATTTAAACACCGATTATTTTACTGGTGTTTTCACGATAATTGTGGCTATACATATGTATTTTTGTGCAAAAATATTGTATTTCAAAAATTTTTTGCGGCAAAAGCTAATATTTTGTTCATTAAAAAAATTCCATACATTTTGACTCCATTTTTACCAGAATTATTGAAAATTATTATAATTTGACAAACACTGTCTCAATTTTAATGTTGGGGCCAGTGTTTTTTTTTGTAGCAGATTTGAAATTAGTTTAAAAATGCTAAAAATTACGTGCTCAAGCAGTTATTCGCGGTAATGTTATTAAGTTACGCTTAGTTTCATAGTAGTCCACAAATTCAAACTTAGATCATTTTTTTCTCACTACTTTCGGGAGAAAAAATTGGATGCATTTGAGTGAATACAAAATTGAAATACATAGATGTCTACTTTTTTAGTAATTGCGAAGGTGAATAACCAGGTAAACCTGGTTAACCAGGTTAATTTACCAGGTTTATTATTGGTATAATAAACCCCAGTAAAATCCCAAAATTCGAGGGAAAACCTTTTGCCACATAAATATAATTCAAAATATGTAAATTCATTATAAAACAATGAGAAGAATATAACACCAGGTACACTATTAATGTCAACAGTTTGCGGACTTTCTTCCCTGGTATTGTCAACGACATTCAACACAACACGTTATATGATATTTTACCCGTGCATTCTACGCGCTTTGTCATGTATGAATGAATATCGTTTATATGTCTTATCTACTTGACAATACCAGAGAAGAAAGTTCACAAACTGTGTATTCATTTCATTACCTTGTTACATCAACATCTTCACAGCTTTTCTCCAGTTTCTTCCTTAGAGCTTCGTACATTTCTCCCAGCATAAACACCGCATAGCTAAACTCCAAGTCAGCCAGTGTATTTGAAATATGCACAATACATATAGCAAGATATGTAGGAATAAGTGACGGCGAGTATTCTGTACCGATTCCGTAAATTAAATATGCAAAGGAATACACCAAAACCCAACAAATAACATGAATAAAAATAATTTTTCTGTATCTTCTGTGTTTCAAGACAGAAATGTTCAATTCAACCGATATGTTTGACATTGTTTTGAAGACGTTGAGGATATCGTCCTGTTTTATAAATGTGAATACGTGAACGTAAATAAAAAGGGAGTATTCACAATAGTGCTGAAACTTATGAGTGAGATTCATAATTGTTTCGTAGTTCGCAGTATATTGGTATCCGAATATAGAACAAATTATAATGAACACTACGGTCACTACGAGCCAAATCACTGAGTACACAAACCAAACTTTAGATTTAACATAATGGTTTGATTCTCTGTGCATTTTGAACGGAGCCAAAGCGAATAGTTTCAAAGTGTTGATGAGCGGACTTATCGCGTGGATAAAATCCATGACGCGTCTTGCCTCGTCGTTTGTTGACGCGACAATGACGAGGCTCGAAGAGTTCCGTAAATATTTAGAGTTCGAATTATTAATATGGAGCAATTTTGTAAATTATTTGACAATATTTACTTACCAATTACATTATCAAGCTGGTCTTTGACAGCGATCCATCAAGTTGCATTTTTAATAAGCGTACCACCAGTCGACGGCTCCGAAAGTCGGGATTTTAAATATGCAAAGGAGCCGTTCTCCAACAGCTAAGTTTAGCGGTGGGGCTTGTGTTGGTCAGTCATCTGCTTGGTTAGGCCGGTGAGCATTTATACACGCCATACGACTTATTCTATAGTTAACAAGTTTATATGTTGTCTGGTGGGCCATACTCATTTGAATACATTTCCCAATGAGGTTAGAATTCTATTATTGATACCAATTTGTTAATTCTTATAGTAACATGATGTTTATTGAACCTTAGTGTTAGTAAGTCTATAGTCAGTATCGGAAACGACTTAGCCGAACGATGCTTCACAATACTAAAAAGCTTTGAGTTAGAGACATGTTGGAACAGAAAAGTAACCTAAAGCTGGTCTTTCATGAATGCGATATCGTGCGTAACTCTAATTTGTTAAAATTTAGTAGAGTAGTTAATTCTATACTGTTACTATCACTGACTAAAGGTTCTGGTTTGGACGGAATAGATAAATCATAATGCAGCTTTACACATCTCCTTCTTATGACTACCAACACATTAATGTTTATTGAATGTATAGGGATCCACACTATGGTTTTATATTTAATTTTAGGTCTACGACGTGCCAAATACAGAAAATTACTTGTAGATTTTTGATATTCCTTAAAACAATTTTCTTTATTGTTACCCGCTAGCTATAACTACATCACATTGAACATCATGGTTGTTATGTTGTCTTGTCTCTTTGGATTGTCAATGATGCTTGGTGAAACTGAATCAGGATGACGAGGTATGTTGTAATTCCCCCGGCAATCTGTGAACAAAGTCAACAGTCACTCGCAGTTCAGCAAGATTCTGTCGCCGAGTTGTTCTCGCTTTAGCACGGTGCAGCCTGTCTCTAGCCGCTAGACGTGAAAGACCGTGACTATTCCATAACTTTGAAATACCCAATTCGGCCAGATATGCGATTCGGTGCCATGTTAATCCTTATTATGACCAACAATGAGTCGGATTCGGGTTGAATCGGGAATTTCGAGGTTTATAGATAGGTCCTGCGTCCTGCGGCCATCCCCAGTACCCCAATTGAATTTGAATTGGCAATTCAGGACCGTGATTTGGAAGCATGTGAAGATGTTCTAAGTTCGGATTTACGCATACTAGCTGAATATTATAGAAAGTGGCGACTCTGTCCAAATCCGACAAAAACGGTAGTTTCTGCTTTCCACTTAAACAATCAAGAAGCAAATCGTCAACTAAACGTGATATTCTGTGACAAATTGGTGAAGCATAACTTCTTACCAACATATCTCGGGGTCCAGTTAGATCGTTCACTCACATTCAAGCAACATCTAGAAAGAACGGGACAGAAATTGAAGACTAGGAATAACATCATCCGTAAGTTAGCTGGGACAACTTGGGGGAGCGATGCTGCCACGCTACGTACATCAGCTCTCGCTCTGGTGTACTCAGCAGCAGAGTATTGTGCTCCAGTGTGGCGCAATAGTGCTCACACTAACAAGGTGGATGTGCAGCTGAATACCTCCATGAGGATTGTTTCTGGGACGCTGAAGTCAACTCCCATTGCTTGGCTCTCCGCGCTGTCAAACATTGCACCTCCTGATCTGAGGCGAACAGCGGCAGCAAAAAGAGAATGGCAGAAGTGCTTCAGGACCAACTGTGAAAAAGATCTACCAATACGTCTCGAATTAGACAACATCCCAATAAGTCGATTGAAGTCCCGCCATCCAATATGGGAGGACGCCATTCTCCTGGACGAAGAGAATACGAACACGGCATCAGCTTGGCGATCGTACTGGACTTTGCAGTCCGTTCATAATGGCGGACTTGTAGATGACCCAACTGAGTGGCCAAGTGGGTTTGATCTGCCTCGGAAGACATGGACTGCTCTGAATCGTCTGCGAACCGGCCATGCCAGATGCAACTCCATGTTGTATAAATGGAAAATGGCAGCATCTCCAGCATGTGATTGCGGCGAAGAAGAGCAGACGACAGACCACATCGTAGACCATTGCCCAAGAAGAAGCTTTCCTGGGGGGTTGTTAGCACTGCAATCGTTGACCCCGCCTGCAGTTCAATGGCTGAATGACCGAGATATTAGTTTTTAGAATTAAATGTTAATATTTTTCAATTGTTATATATATATTCTTATGTTGCTGTTATGTAGTATTTATTAATGAAAGCAAATAAAAACCATACGAAATAAATAAATAAAAATAAAAATAATGACTTCAATTCCTGAAACTCGTTCTTGATCCACAAGATGAAATTCTGGCTGAAATATCTTCTTTTTTATATCACTTGTGACAATTCTTGTTCAGTAGTTTGGGAGATGAAGCACCATTGTGAAAAGTACTAAACAAAGTTATACTTGATGACGTCTAGGGATGCATGGAATCATTGAAATAACTCCAAAATTGCTGTATGCATGCTGTAGGGTAATACATAGAATATAACCGTAAAATCTAGGTGATACATTATTACTATATTTTTTACTTTATGGCCATCCTTTGCGAGTTTTTAGGTAGCACCTCGTTTACACAGATAAAGAGATAAATGCCCTGATCGCACGCATAGACACTCTGCACTGCAATTGACATATTACAGATAAGTGAGCTTCACAACAACATCGACCAGCGCTGTTGTTACCGAGTAGAGCAGAGTCGTGTCGATTGGGAAGAAGCCGCAAGCTGTGAACTCAACTCTACGATGAAGCAGCTGAGACGAGAATCTATCCATCTGGAAATGAAACATCATATTAGTTGGCCAATGTAACAGGTTCGAATGTAAATGCCATGCAGAGGCAACACAATGAGTGTGACTCACTTGTTCTCTGAGTTGCGGCGTCCGGGCTGTTGTCTGGAGCTTGGACACGGCATAAGCCAGCTCATCAGCCTGTGTGAGACAAGTCATTAGGAACAATTACATGACAACAAAACTGTCATCACTTCGGCATGGACGATATTTTACAAATCATTATTTGTGTTAAAGGCTTACTATCGGGCTACAGTTTCCTTTACGGTTTTTGGGCGTCGAATAATAATTACATCGGTATTTATATAATTATTATAGTTTAATTTCACAAGGACATTACATTTTATCAAACTTCCATTTCAAGACAACTTGCAACAATTAACTTTTCTCTCTTCTTTTGTTCTTCAAAATTACTACAGCTTGCAAACCTAACAAACACATGAACTACTTTATCGACATACAGTCTGGCCAACATTAATAGCTAACACTCGGCCAACCTGAAATTGATCGACCTCGATCAAGAAAACATGTCCATTTTATCAAATTATGAAGTTAAACACAATAAAATAATCAAATTAACCAATAACATAATCTTTCAAATAATCTGGCTGTCTACGAACTCGCTTTTCATTTACTGGATTAGTTTCTACGTCGTCTTCTTCTTCACTTTCATTTTCTTCCTCCATACATTCATTCTTCCAAGGCTTCAATTGAGAAACATGTGCAGTTGAACTATAAAAATAGCCTGTTTTTCCTTCTTCCAAATCCGCAACTTTGTATGTATCTCCCGGCAATACTGCTGTTATCACTAGGGGTCCGCGATACTTTGCTTGCGTTTTTGTCGGTTGTCCTGTCGCTGTTGGGGCTTTCTTCATAAATACAATTTCTCCCGGTACGTACTTGATTCCTACGAAATGTCGCTTGTCATAACGATCCTTCATGTCACCTTGCATTTCAATAATTCTTGCTCGGGCTGACGTTTTTAGTTCAGCGGAACTTTGCCAGGTGTCGTACTGATCATCAGTCGTCAGGGTCCTCAGAAGCCCATCATGAAATATCGGCGAATAACCATGCAGGAGTTCAAAGGGACTCTTACCGGTGGTTTTGTTGGCGGCGGTGTTCACGTCTCTCTCGATTCTCTTGATGCTTTTGTCCCAATCTCGTTGAGCATGATCCTCAATCGCGATGGAGATCAGTGGTATTAGAGTACGATTAACACGCTCTACCTGACCATTTCCGTGTGGATGTCTCGGCGAATTTAGAGTGTGATGAATCCCATTGTGCTCACAAAAATCTGTGAATTTCTGAGCAGTGAAACATGATCCTCGATCTGTTATTACTCTGGTCGGGTAACCTTTGTCCATGACAAATTCTTCCATTGAACGTAAAACATTCTTCTACTATGTCGGCTCGCGTCATGCATTGATCTTTGCGAACTTGTTGGTCTTCATTTGTCATGTTTACTACAGGAATAGTAGTTTTACCGGATTTCAATTCAAATAAAGCATGACTTGTGTCATACTTAGCGTTACCACAGACTATGAACGAATTATCATAATCTGATGCAGGGGCTTGTACATTGATAAAACTAACCGAGTTTCGTGGAATTAGTTCATCATTTACAGCTTTCAATGGTAATCGGTTTGACGTAATCGAAAGATTGAAGTTGCGAAACATTTCATCTTCTCGATATGCGATGACAAAATCGTTGTCGACTTTCGCATACGCAATGTGCGGCAGGTCAAGCCATGTTCGTCCAATCAGCATACTGACAGAGAGCGCTGTGTCAGGCACTACTTAAATAGTAACATTCTCTGCAGTTACACCATCAATAGTAATTTTACGTGTTACCTTTCCTAAAGGCTGCGTTGCTTTGTCAATATTTCCGAAACCATACAAAGACGATGTTGATTCTTCTAGAACCATACCACATTTCAGTGCTGTCGTTGCACGCATTATACCTACAACTAGAAGAACCTGAATCCATAAATACCGTGATTTGATGATTATCAATGATAGCATTCTTCAAGTACTTGCTTGAAGTGTTACCATCTTGCATATTATTAACTTGGCTTACTACGTCATTAGCTGAGCTTGCGGAAGATGACGATTTAACTGATGCGCTTCCGGATGAAGTGACTTGACAGTGTTTCTGCGTGTGTCCCGTACCACGACATTTCACACAGAAAAGGGTCCTCTTGGGATCGGGACAGTCCTTACTAAAATGTCCGTACCGGTTGCAATTGAAGCAAAGCGATTCTTCTGATTGATTTTTAAGGGGTAATTGCTTTTTATCGCATTGTTTCGATTTAGTCGGTGACGGAACTTCGGTCTTTGCTCTGTCTTGAGAATCATTTTTTTGCGAAGTTTGCGGATTTTCTGTTCGCAATGGTGCTTTAAAATCTCTTGGTTTTGCAAATTTGTCATATCTGTCGTTTTCAAGTTTCTCAAATTTTTTTAGATCATGATACAATTCGTCAATATCATAATGATTACAACTCATTAGCATTGCGCTAACACTCTTAGACCACAGTCCTACTAAGATTTGGTGTTTAGATTCTTCAAAGGATAGTTCTAATTGCATACAAAATTGTGATTTTTTGTGAAAATACGAAGATGAGCTTTCTCCTTTCTTTTGACTCAATTCTTGGATTTTTTTCCAAAGATCAGCTTTACTGCTAGTTGATGTTATGAATGTTTTTCGGAAACGGATTTTAAACTCTTCCCAGTTAGGAATATCAGCTTTTCGTGCATTATACCAATGCAGGGCGGATCCTGTTAAATAGCTCTTCGCATTTTCTAGTGTAAAACTTGATGGCCATTTGTGTAACATTGCAGTCGTTTCAACAGACTCTAACCAATTCTTTGCTTTAAAACTCGTGCCCTCTTCGAAAACTTTGATATTCTTTGTAAGATCTGGCATTACATGATAGTTAGTGGATTGCGAACTTACAGTTTTGCTGAGAATGTTCATATACATTTCATCTCGTCGTCTGTTCTCTTCCAACATAATCTTGATGAAATCTGTGGCATTCATGTTGTTGTCAGGTGTATTGATGTTTTCGGTCAAATAGTTGTCGGTAGAAGTTTCATCGTAGGTTTCATTTACTTCTTGATCATCAGCATTTTCATGTTGCAAAGCGGCTGCATTTGCCAGAATCTCCAACGGTGTAGACATCGAGTTATGTCTTTTCTTGAATATCCGAATTAGATAAATTTACCATCCAGATATACCACCAGATATATTTACTACATATTTACTGTAAGCATTTTTAATTAGAAATTTTAAAATAATGCGGTTTGTTCTGTTCAGTATTTTATTAACGTTTCTAATATGATTGATTCTGAAGCTGCATTGAAATAAAACTGCAGAGGTTAGCTACTTCGTAAATATTTAAATATTATTCAATATTGTGTATTTTCTGTTAAAAACTTAATATACACAATTGTATGCATTTAACAAACCCGCGTTTTTATATATTTCTAAACTAATCTCGTATTTTTCTCTTATCATAAATTTTAATTAATGTTGTCCAGTCTCCAATCGTACTCGAGGAAAGTATCTGTAACACAAGTATCTGCTTGTGGCACATAAAACTTGTACTTACCTTTGACTTCGCTCGAGAGCACGCCTAAATCATGCAGCCCACTCTCGGAACTCGCGTGGAGAAATCCAAGATCAGCGCAAGGACAATCATTGGAGTTACGTCGGCGTCTGTCAAGCCCAGCAAGTCGGATGATGAGGAGTGAGTGGCACACATTGAAACTTGTACTTACCTTTGACTTCGCTCCCGAGCACGCCCAAATCATGCAGCCCACTCTCGGAACTCGCGTGGAGAAATCCAAGATCAGCGCAAGGACAATCATTGGAGTTACGTCGGCGTCTGTCAAGCCCAGCAAGTCGGATGATGAGGAGTGAGTGGCACACATTGAAACTTGTACTTACCTTTGACTTCGCTCGTGAGCACGCCTAAATCATGCAGCCCACTCTCGGAACTCGCGTGGAGAAATCCAAGATCAGCGCAAGGACAATCATTGGAGTTACGTTGGCGTCTGTCAAGCCCAGCAAGTCGGATGATGAGGAGTGAGGGGCACACATTGAAACTTGTACTTACCTTTGACTTCGCTTGCGAGCACGCCTAAATCATGCAGCCCACTCTCGGAACTCGCGTGGAGAAATCCAAGATCAGCGCAAGGACAATCATTGGAGTTACGTTGGCGTCTGTCAAGCCCAGCAAGTCGGATGATGAGGAGTGAGTGGCACACATTGAAACTTGTACTTACCTTTGACTTCGCTCCCGAGCACGCCCAAATCATGCAGCCCACTCTCGGAACTCGCGTGGAGAAATCCAAGATCAGCACAAGGACAATCATTGGAGTTATGTTGGCGTCTGTCAAGCCCAGCAAGTCTGATGATGAGGAGTGAGTGGCACACATTGAAACTTGTACTTACCTTTGACTTCGCTCGTGAGCACGCCCAAATCATGCAGCCCACTCTCGGAACTCGCGTGGAGAAATCCAAGATCAGCGCAAGGACAAACATTGGAGTTACGTTGGCGTCTGTCAAGCCCAGCAAGTCGGAGAGCGTGTAGTAGATGGTGAGGACGACGTAGAGGAAAGTAGTGAGAGTGGAGAGGAGGTTCTGGAGCCCGAACAGAGAGTTGACCGTGGTGGTGACGTCATACATGATGCTGTGCAGCTGGGAGATGTGGACCATGCTGAGAGATGATCTGGAGGCGATCTGGCTCACTCGGTGGCCCGTGGTGTGTTTAATTGTGCAAGTTCGAACAACTCCGAAGTAACTGCGAAAGGAATTTGTTTAGATTAAACCGAGGACTCATCGACTTAGTTTATCGTTGTAAGGTGACTTGGTGACGGCTGGCATTTTTAGCCGTCGTTATCATTCGCGGGGGAAGCGGGGGAAAATCGGGGTGGTGGGGTGGGTTTAGAATAGAAGAAATAATACTTGACTCAGGTAAGTTTTTACATATGTTGGCTTGAAGAGGGCAGGTGAAGCGCTGATAAAAATTGCTCTTCTAGATTTTAATTTGTGTTTTCACTGAATAATACCGGTGTTGTCCAGAGTACCTCATGCGTACAGATTTCTGGTGATTTTAGCTGATTATAAATTGCTGTACTTCAGAGGTAGAAATGTCTGTATTTTCCGTTGCACCACTTTTGGAACAATGTTTATTAATTGCCATTTGTCTGCTTATTGTTATATAATATTGTTATATTGTTATTACATATATGATTGGATGAATGCAGATACTGGTTCATCAGCTCACTTCAACACAACAATCGTTGAAAATAACTTTCCATTTAAACACCGATTATTTTACTGGTGTTTTCACGATAATTGTGGCTATACATATGTATTTTTGTGCAAAAATATTGTATTTCAAAAATTATTTGCGGCAAAAGCTAATATTTTGTTCATTAAAAAAATTCCATACATTTTGACTCCATTTTTACCAGAATTATTGAAAATTATTATAATTTGACAAACACTGTCTCAATTTTAATGTTGGGGCCAGTGTTTTTTTTTGTAGCAGATTTGAAATTAGTTTAAAAATGCTAAAAATTACGTGCTCAAGCAGTTATTCGCGGTAATGTTATTAAGTTACGCTTAGTTTCATAGTAGTCCACAAATTCAAACTAAGATAATTTTTTTCTCACTACTTTCGGGAGAAAAAATTGGATGCATTTGAGTGAACACAAAATTGAAATACATAGATGTCTACTTTTTTAGTAATTGCGAAGGTGAATAACCAGGTAAACCTGGTTAACCAGGTTAATTTACCAGGTTTATTATTGGTAATAAACCCCAGTAAAATCCCAAAATTCGAGGGAAAACATTTTGCCACATAAATATAATTCAAAATATGTAAATTCATTATAAAACAATGAGAAGAATATAACACCAGGTACACTATTAATGTCAACAGTTTGCGGACTTTCTTCCCTGGTATTGTCAACGACATTCAACACAACACGTTATATGATATTTTACCCGTGCATTCGACGCGCTTTGTCATGTATGAATGAATATCGTTTATATGTCTTATCTACTTGACAATACCAGAGAAGAAAGTTCACAAACTGTGTATTCATTTCATTACCTTGTTACATCAACATCTTCACAGCTTTTCTCCAGTTTCTTCCTTAGAGCTTCGTACATTTCTCCCAGCATAAACACCGCATAGCTAAACTCCAAGTCAGCCAGTGTATTTGAAATATGCACAATACATATAGCAAGATATGTAGGTATAAGTGACGGCGAGTATTCTGTACCGATTCCGTAAATTAAATATGCAAAGGAATACACCAAAACCCAACAAATAACATGAATAAAAATAATTTTTCTGTATCTTCTGTGTTTCAAGACAGAAATGTTCAATTCAACCGATATGTTTGACATTGTTTTGAAGACGTTGAGGATATCGTCCTGTTTTATAAATGTGAATACGTGAACGTAAATAAAAAGGGAGTATTCACAATAGTGCTGAAACTTATGAGTGAGATTCATAATTGTTTCGTAGTTCGCAGTATATTGGTATCCGAATATAGAACAAATTATAATGAACACTACGGTCACTACGAGCCAAATCACTGAGTACACAAACCAAACTTTAGATTTAACATAATGGTTTGATTCTCTGTGCATTTTGAACGGAGCCAAAGCGAATAGTTTCAAAGTGTTGATGAGCGGACTTATCGCGTGGATAAAATCCATGACGCGTCTTGCCTCGTCGTTTGTTGACGCGACAATGACGAGGCTCGAAGAGTTCCGTAAATATTTAGAGTTCGAATTATTAATATGGAGCAATTTTGTAAATTATTTGACAATATTTACTTACCAATTACATTATCAAGCTGGTCTTTGACAGCGATCCATCAAGTTGCATTTTTAATAAGCGTACCACCAGTCGACGGCTCCGAAAGTCGGGATTTTAAATATGCAAAGGAGCCGTTCTCCAACAGCTAAGTTTAGCGGTGGGGCTTGTGTTGGTCAGTCATCTGCTTGGTTAGGCCGGTGAGCATTTATACACGCCATACGACTTATTCTATAGTTAACAAGTTTATATGTTGTCTGGTGGGCCATACTCATTTGAATACATTTCCCAATGAGGTTAGAATTCTATTATTGATACCAATTTGTTAATTCTTATAGTAACATGATGTTTATTGAACCTTAGTGTTAGTAAGTCTATAGTCAGTATCGGAAACGACTTAGCCGAACGATGCTTCACAATACTAAAAAGCTTTGAGTTAGAGACATGTTGGAACAGAAAAGTAACCTAAAGCTGGTCTTTCATGAATGCGATATCGTGCGTAACTCTAATTTGTTAAAATTTAGTAGTGTAGTTAATTCTATACTGTTACTATCACTGACTAAAGGTTCTGGTTTGGACGGAATAGATAAATCATAATGCAGCTTTACACATCTCCTTCTTATGACTACCAACACATTAATGTTTATTGAATGTATAGGGATCCACACTATGGTTTTATATTTAATTTTAGGTCTACGACGTGCCAAATACAGAAAATTACTTGTAGATTTTTGATATTCCTTAAAACAATTTTCTTTATTGTTACCCGCTAGCTATAACTACATCACATTGAACATCATGGTTGTTATGTTGTCTTGTCTCTTTGGATTGTCAATGATGCTTGGTGAAACTGAATCAGGATGACGAGGTACGTTGTAATTCCCCCGGCAATCTGGAAACAAAATCAACGTCACTCGCAGTTCAGCAAGATTCTGTCGCCGAGTTGTTCTCGCTTTATTTATTTATTTATTTATTTATTTTTATTACAGTTTATAACACAAAACAAATATTTTGTAAAAACCACGTCATTTATAAGCATATTAAAAAAATTTACAAGTCATACATCACAATCTAAACAATATAATAAATATAATAATACATTCATCATACATTAGCTAATATTGAGATAAAAGAAAAAACACTCACAAATAATAACAGATAAGCTATTAAAATGTTCTTGACATAACAGTCAATTGGCACATAGAAATTCATTGGTAGAATAGAAACACCTATCGATGAGATAGTTTGTCAGAGTTTTTTTAAAAATGGCCCTGTTATGAGCCTCTGTAATAGCTAGCGGAAGCGCATTAAACAGTCGACGTCCCATTTGTACAACACCTTTAGTGGTAGCAGCTAGCCGGCAGTAGTCGTGCTTGATCTTCATGGAGCCTCTTGTGTCATGAATGCTGTCGCTGCCATTGGGAAACAATGGACTGTTGTCCCAGGTGAACATGCACACCGACAATATGTATAGGCTGGGCAGCGGCAGTATTCTATGTCTGCGAAAGATTGGCCGGCATGATTGCATTCTCCGCGCAGAAGTCATGGTCCGAAGTATTCTCTTCTGGGCTATGAATGCTCTTGCTGCAGCCGGTGCTGTGCCCCAGAAGATGACACCGTATGCCAGCAGAGACTGGCAGAGCGCAAAGTAAACGCTCCGAACAGTTAAGAAGTCACATTGACTTGCTAAAATCCTCAAGATGAAATTGGTTCTTGCAAGTTTTTGTACAAGATGGCTAATGTGGGGCTCCCACCGTAGCTGACAATCGACTGTCAAGCCAAGAAATCTGGTTTGAGACACAAGGGTAATGGAGTTGGAAGGCAGCTTGACTTCACTCCTCAGAGAAAATATCATCGCTTGCGTCTTATCTTGATTGAGCATCAGTTTGTTCGGACTAAACCATTTAGCCAGATCGTCAAGAACAGTTGTGAGCTCGAGCTGCAGGTCCTGAACACTTTCCGCCTCAACACAAGCGCTGGTGTCATCCGCGTACTGTATTATGCTACGATGTGGATTGCCGACAGAAATGCAAGGTGCCAAGTCATTCACTAGAGCAGAAAATAAGAGTGGCCCCAAAATAGAGCCTTGGGGGACGCCGCAGGTTACAACCTCCCAGCTAGACGAGGCATGCTGATCCATTTTGACGCATTGCGATCTATCAGTTAAGTAGGATTTGAACCAGTCAGCGGACGTGCCAGTCTGTCTCTGGCCATGCTAGACGTGGAAGACCGTAGAGACATGGTGACTATTCCATAACTTTGAAATACCCAATTCGGCCAGAAATGCGAATCGGTGCCATGTTTATCCTTATTACCTACCATGAGTCGGATTCGGGTTGAATCGGGAATTTCGAGGTTTATTAATAGGTCCTGCGTCCTGCGGCCATCCACAGTACCCCAATTTGAATGACTTGAATTCCTGAGACTCGTTCTTGATCCACAAGATAAAATTCTCGCTGAAATATATTATTTTTGATATCCCTCGTCTCAATTGTTGTTCAGTAGTTTGGGAGATGAAACACCATCGCGAAAAGTACTAAACATAGTTACACTTGATGACGTCAAGGGATGCATAAAAGCATTGAAATATCTCCAAAATTGCTGTATACATGCTGTAGGGTACTAATTCAAATATGACGGTAAAATTAGATGATTTTTATTTTTTTTACTTTACAGTCATCTTTTGCGAGTTATTAGGTAGCACCTTGTTTACACAGATAAAGAGATAAATGCCCTGATCGCACGTACAATCTGCACTTCAGGTGACATATTACAGATAAAGTGAGCTTCACAACAACATCAACCATAAATATAAACGCGCACCCAGACTGGGAATCGAACCCAGATCCTTCGAGTTACCGGCCCTATGCTTTAACCATTAAGCTACCGTGGCGCATTCTTAACCAGCAGGTTGGCTTGCCATACAACTCTTGCGAGTCCGAGTATCTTACCTATACACGAAGACTGAAGGACTTTGACTTCCTTTGACAACGTGAATACATCTCTCTCGAATGGCTATGCTCAATACGCCTGAGCTAGAAGTGGATTGTTTGATAATGATCTGGGTTCGATTCCCAGTCGGGGTGCGCGTTTTTATTTAGCAGGTTACCTCTGAAACACCATCCCTAAGTTAGAGATTCACTAAAATATCCATCATTATCAAACAATAATCGCTTATTGTTACCGAGTAGAGCAGAGTCGTGTCGATTGGGAAGAAGCCGCAAGCTGTGAACTCAACTCTACGATGAAGCAGCTGAGACGAGAATCTATCCATCTGTAAATGAAACATCATATTAGTTGGCCAATGTAACAGGTTCGAATGTGAATGCCATGCTGAGGCAACACACTGTGTGTGACTCACTTGTTCTCTGAGTTGCTGCGTCCGGGCTGTTGTCTGGAGCTTGGACACGGCATAAGCCAGCTCATCAGCCTGTGTGAGACAAGTCATCAGGAACAATTACATGACAACACAACTATCATCACTTCGGCATGGACGATCTTTTACAAAACATTATTTGTCAATTGTTTCTTTTCGTAATGCTGTGTTTAATAGTCTTCATTGTTGGGTGTTAACATTTGGTGCTGTGTTTTGTGGGAACTGTGGATAGAAGAGGCTGAAGAGGAAGATAATTTAAGTTTGGTTTAACTGTCTTTGAAGCCAGTTCTTGCTATTTTTAAACGATTAGACAATGTTTATTTGGTGGGTTTAATATTCGATATCCCGTTATCCAAACCGTTGAAAAAAGGTTTCCTATTTCTGCAATTAAAGTTGAATTAATATTACTACAGGTTAATAAATATTTACTACATATTTACTCTTAGCATTTTTAATTAGAAATTTTAAAATAATGCGGTTTGTTCTGTTCAGTATTTTATTAACGTTCCTAATATGATAGATTCTGAAGCTGCATTGAAATGAAACTGCAGAGGTTCGCTACTTCGTAAGTATTTAAATAATATTCAATATTGTGTATTGTTCTGTTAAATACCTAATAAACACAATTGTATGCATTTAACAAACCCGCGATTTTAAATATTTCTAAACTTATTTCGTATTTTTATCTTACCATAAATTTTGATTAATGTTGTCCCGTCTCCAATCGTACTCGAGGAAAGTATCTGTAACACAAGTATCTGCTTGTGGCACATAAAACTTGTACTTACCTTTGACTTCGCTCGTGAGCACGCCTAAATCATGCAGCCCACTCTCGGAACTCGCGTGGAGAAATCCAAGATCAGCGCAAGGACAATCATTGGAGTTACGTTGGCGTCTGTCAAGCCCAGCAAGTCTGATGATGAGGAGTGAGTGGCACACATTGAAACTTGTACTTACCTTTGACTTCGCTCCCGAGCACGCCCAAATCATGCAGCCCACTCTCGGAACTCGCGTGGAGAAATCCAAGATCAGCGCAAGGACAATCATTGGAGTTATGTTGGCGTCTGTCAAGCCCAGCAAGTCGGATGATGAGGAGTGAGTGGCACACATTGAAACTTGTACTTACCTTTGACTTCGCTCCCGAGCACGCCCAAATCATGCAGCCCACTCTCGGAACTCGCGTGGAGAAATCCAAGATCAGCGCAAGGACAATCATTGGAGTTATGTTGGCGTCTGTCAAGCCCAGCAAGTCGGATGATGAGGAGTGAGTGGCACACATTGAAACTTGTACTTACCTTTGACTTCGCTCGTGAGCACGCCTAAATCATGCAGCCCACTCTCGGAACTCGCGTGTAGAAATCCAAGATCAGCGCAAGGACAATCATTGGAGTTACGTCGGCGTCTGTCAAGCCCAGCAAGTCGGAGAGCGTGTAGTAGATGGTGAGGACGACGTAGAGGAAAGTAGTGAGAGTGGAGAGGAGGTTCTGGAGCCCGAACAGAGAGTTGACCGTGGTGGTGACGTCATACAGGATGCTGTGCAGCTGGGAGATGTGGACCATGCTGAGAGATGATCTGGAGGCGATCTGGCTCACTCGGTGGCCCGTGTTGTGTTTAATTGTGCAAGTTCGATCAACTCCGAAGTAACTGCGAAAGGAATTTGTTTAAAATTAAAAAGAGCCGAGGACTCAATTTATCGTTGTAAGGTGACTTGGTGACGGCTGGCATTTTTAGCCGTCGTTATCATTCGCGGGGGAAGCGAGGGGAAATCGGGGTGGTGGGGTGGGTTTAGAATAGAAGAAATAATACTTGACTCTGGAATGTTTTTACATCTGTTGGCTTGAAGAGGGCAGGGAAAGTGCTGATAAAAATTACTCTTCTTGATTTTAATTTGTGTTTTTACTGAATAGTACCGATGTTGTCCTGAGTTCCTCATGCATACAGATTTCTGGTGATTTTATCTGAATATAAGTTGCTGTAACTCAGAGGTAGAAATGTCTGTATTTTCCGTTGCACCACTTTTGGACCAATGTTTATTAATTGCCATTTGTCTGCTGTCATTGTAACATAATATTGTTATATTGTAATAACATATATGATTGGATGAATGCAGATACTGGTTCATGAGCTCACTCCAACACAACAATCGTTGAAAATAACTTTCGTTTTAAACACCGAGGCAGAGATATTATTTTACTGGTGTTTTCACGATAATTGTGATATACATTTGTATTTTTGTGCAAAAAATATTGTATTTAAAAAATTATTTGCGGCAAAAGCTAATCTTTAATTCATTAAAAAAATGCCATAAATTATAACTCCATTTTTACCAGAATAATTGAAATTTTTTATAATTTGACACACGTTCAGTCGCAATTTTAATGTTGGGGCCCGTGTTTTTTTTTAGGTAGCAGATTTGAAGTTAGCTTAAAATGCTTAAAATGACGTGCTCAAGCACGTTGTAAGTTCCGCTTGGTTTCATAGTAGTCCACAAATTCAAATATAGATCATTTTTTTCTCACAACTTTCGGGAGAAAAGAATTGGGTGTATTTGAGTGAACACAAAATTGAAAAACTCAGATGTTAACTTTTGTAGTAATTGCGAAGGTGAATTACAATATTACATGTGTTTTTCTATATCGCGTCTAGTCGCATGCAAGTAACTTCAGTAAAATCCCAAAATTCGAGGGAAAACCTTTTGCCTCAAAAATGTAATTCAGAATATTTCATTACATTATAAAACACTGAGAAGAATATTACACCAGGTACAATTGTCAACAGTTTGTGGACTTTCTTCCCTTGTATTGTCAACGATATTCAACACAACATGTTACATGATATTTCGCCCGTCCATTCGACGCGCTTTGTCATGTATGAATGGGCGAAATATCGTGTATATTTTTTATCTACTTGACAATACCAGAGAAGAAAGTTCACAAACTGTGTATATTAATGTCCTTACCTTGTTTCATCAACATCTTCACAGCTTTTCTGCAGATTCTTCCTTAGAGCTTCGTACATTTCTCCCAGCATAAACACAGCATAGCTAAACTCCAAGTCAGCCAGTGTATTTGAAACATGCACAATACCAACAGCAAGGTATGACGGTATAAGTGACTGCGAGTATTCTGAACCGATTCCGTAAATTAAATATGCAAAGGAATACAGCAAAACCCAACAAATAACATGAATAAAAATAAATTTTCTGTATCTTCTGTGTTTTAAAACTGAAATGTTCAAGTCAACCGATAAATTTGACATCGTATTGACGATGTTGAGGATATCGTCCTGTTTTATAAATGTGAATACGTGAACGTAAATAAAAAGGAAGTATTCACAATAGTGCTGGAACTTATGAGTGAGATTCATAATTGTTTCGTATTTCGCAGTATCTTGGTATCCAAAGATAGAACAAACTATAATGAACACTACGGTCACTACGAGCCAAATCACTGAGTACACAAACCAAACTTTAGATTTAACATAATGGTTTGATTCTCTGTGCATTTTGAACGGAGCCAAAGCGAATAGTTTCAAAGTGTTGATGAGCGGACTTATCGCGTGGTTAAAATCCATGACGCGTCTTGCCTCGTCGTTTGTTGACGAGACAATGACGAGGCTCGAAGAGTTACGTAAATATTTAGTTTCCGAATTATTAATATGGAGCAATTTTGTAAATTATTTGAGAATATTTACTTATCAATTACATTATCAAGCGGATCTTTGACAGCGATCCATCAAGTTACATTTTTAATAAGCGTACCACCAGTCGACGGCTTCTAAAGTCGGGATATCCAGTCGGGATTTTAAATATGCAAATGAGCCGTTCTCCGACAGCTACGTTTAGCGAGGTTTTTGTTGGTCAGTCGTCTGCTTGGCTAGGCCGGCGAGCATTTATACACACCATACGAATTAGTCTTTAGTTGGCAAGTTTATATGTTGTCTGGTGGGCCATATAATAATTTCAATACATTTCCCAATGATGTAAGAATTGTATTATTGAGTTCAATATGTTAATTATTATAGTAACGTGATGTTTATTGAACCTCAGTGTAAGTAAATCTAGTCAGTATTGGAAACGACTTAGCCGAACGATGCTTCACAATACTAAAAAGCTTTGAGTTAGGGACATGTTGGAACAAAAAAGTAACCTAAAGCTGGTCTTTCATGAATGCGATATCGTGCGTAACTCTAATATGTTAAAATTTAGAAGTGTAGTAAATTCTATACTGTTACTATCACTGACTATAAGTTCTGGTTTGGACGGAATAGATAGTTGATATTGCAGCTTTACACATCTCCTTCTTACGACTACCAACACATTCAATTTTAGGCCTACGACGTGCCAAATAGAGAAAATTACTTGTCGATTTTCGATATTCCTTAAAACAATTTCTCTTTATTGTTACCCGCTAGCTATAACTACATCACATTGAACATCATGGTTATGATAGTGTCTTGTCTCCTTGGATTGTCAATGATGCTTGGTGAAACTGAATCAGGATGACGAGGTACGTTGTAATTCCCCCGGCAATCTGGAAACAAAATCAACGTCACTCGCAGTTCAGCAAGATTCTGTCGCCGAGTTGTTCTCGCTTTATTTATTTATTTATTTATTTATTTATTTTTATTACAGTTTATAACACAAAACAAATATTTTGTAAAAACCACGTCATTTATAAGCATATTAAAAAAAATTACAAGTCATACATCACAATCTAAACAATATAATAAATATAATAATACATTCATCATACATTAGCTAATATTGAGATAAAAGAAAAAACACTCACAAATAATAACAGATAAGCTATTAAAATGTTCTTGACATAACAGTCAATTGGCACATAGAAATTCATTGGTAGAATAGAAACACCTATCGATGAGATAGTTTGTCAGAGTTTTTTTAAAAATGGCCCTGTTATGAGCCTCTGTAATAGCTAGCGGAAGCGCATTAAACAGTCGACGTCCCATTTGTACAACACCTTTAGTGGTAGCAGCTAGCCGGCAGTAGTCGTGCTTGATCTTCATGGAGCCTCTTGTGTCATGAATGCTGTCGCTGCCATTGGGAAACAATGGACTGTTGTCCCAGGTGAACATGCACACCGACAATATGTATAGGCTGGGCAGCGGCAGTATTCTATGTCTGCGAAAGATTGGCCGGCATGATTGCATTCTCCGCGCAGAAGTCATGGTCCGAAGTATTCTCTTCTGGGCTATGAATGCTCTTGCTGCAGCCGGTGCTGTGCCCCAGAAGATGACACCGTATGCCAGCAGAGACTGGCAGAGCGCAAAGTAAACGCTCCGAACAGTTAAGAAGTCACATTGACTTGCTAAAATCCTCAAGATGAAATTGGTTCTTGCAAGTTTTTGTACAAGATGGCTAATGTGGGGCTCCCACCGTAGCTGACAATCGACTGTCAAGCCAAGAAATCTGGTTTGAGACACAAGGGTAATGGAGTTGGAAGGCAGCTTGACTTCACTCATCAGAGAAAATATCATCGCTTGCGTCTTATCTTGATTGAGCATCAGTTTGTTCGGACTAAACCATTTAGCCAGATCGTCAAGAACAGTTGTGAGCTCGAGCTGCAGGTCCTGAACACTTTCCGCCTCAACACAAGCGCTGGTGTCATCCGCGTACTGTATTATGCTACGATGTGGATTGCCGACAGAAATGCAAGGTGCCAAGTCATTCACTAGAGCAGAAAATAAGAGTGGCCCCAAAATAGAGCCTTGGGGGACGCCGCAGGTTACAACCTCCCAGCTAGACGAGGCATGCTGATCCATTTTGACGCATTGCGATCTATCAGTTAAGTAGGATTTGAACCAGTCAGCGGACGTGCCAGTCTGTCTCTGGCCATGCTAGACGTGGAAGACCGTAGAGACATGGTGACTATTCCATAACTTTGAAATACCCAATTCGGCCAGAAATGCGAATCGGTGCCATGTTTATCCTTATTACCTACCATAAGTCGGATTCGGGTTGATTTGGGAATTTCGAGGTTTATTAATAGGTCCTGCGTCCTGCGGCCATCCACAGTACCCCAATTTGAATGACTTGAATTCCTGAGACTCGTTCTTGATCCACAAGATAAAATTCTCGCTGAAATATATTATTTTTGATATCCCTCGTGTCAATTGTTGTTCAGTAGTTTGGGAGATGAAACACCATCGCGAAAAGTACTACACATAGTTACACTTGATGACGTCAAGGGATGCATAAAATCATTGAAATATCTCCAAAATTGCTGTATACATGCTGTAGGGTACTAATTCAAATATGACGGTAAAATTAGATGATTTTTTTTTTTTTACTTTACAGTCATCTTTTGCGAGTTATTAGGTAGCACCTTGTTTACACAGATAAAGAGATAAATGCCCTGATCGCACGTACAATCTGCACTTCAGGTGACATATTACAGATAAAGTGAGCTTCACAACAACATCAACCATAAATATAAACGCGCACCCAGACTGGGAATCGAACCCAGATTCTTCGAGTTACCGGCCCTATGCTTTAACCATTAAGCTACCGTGGCGCATTCTTAACCAGCAGGTTGGCTTGCCATACAACTCTTGCGAGTCCGAGTATCTTACCTATACACGAAGACTGAAGGACTTTGACTTCCTTTGACAACGTGAATACATCTCTCTCGAATGGCTATGCTCAATACGCCTGAGCTAGAAGTGGATTGTTTGATAATGATCTGGGTTCGATTCCCAGTCGGGGTGCGCGTTTTTATTTAGCAGGTTACCTCTGAAACACCATCCCTAAGTTAGAGATTCACTAAAATATCCATCATTATCAAACAATAATCGCTTATTGTTACCGAGTAGAGCAGAGTCGTGTCGATTGGGAAGAAGCCGCAAGCTGTGAACTCAACTCTACGATGAAGCAGCTGAGACGAGAATCTATCCATCTGTAAATGAAACATCATATTAGTTGGCCAATGTAACAGGTTCGAATGTAAATGCCATGCAGAGGCAACACAATGAGTGTGACTCACTTGTTCTCTGAGTTGCGGCGTCCGGGCTGTTGTCTGGAGCTTGGACACGGCATAAGCCAGGGGGGTCATTCTGGTAGCGGTTGCAAATAATGGTTGCAAGTATCACTTTACAACCATGGTTGCAAAAAGATGCAACCACGCTATAACCGGTTGCAACTTTCTTGAATCGGTATTCTTGTACGCGGTTTTAGTGTGGTTGCAAGTCGGCAGTGGAATTTCCAAATAACTTGTACAAAAGATATTCCGTTTTGAAATTTCGCGGGTAAAATTTCAAATAATGGAATGTTCTGCTCGTGTTACAGTCCTGGTTCAACATTGCGGATAGGTATTTAAAAATGTTCAATGAAAATGGGATTCATTTGTAATTACCTATAAAAAGGTATTTCTTTAGCTGAAATATTAAACCTATGTGTACATTATCAGAGTTACCTACCTACCACCAAGTGTGATTTATATTTTATTGTCCCTTATTAAATAATCAAAATATTATTAGTGCCTCTATAATGTCTGAAAAAGAGAATAAAAAGAAGCGATACCTTTTAAAAATAAATAGCCAACTGGAGATGTGATTGATAATTTGTGAAGTGAACAATGAATAGAGAGGCAACTCTTTTTGGAGATTTTGGGCCTGAACTCATACAAAATGATAAGAAGCAGCCATGGAGCTAATCAAGTCAACGCGGTCCCATGTCCACCGATCAGTATAGCCGAGGTAAGTTGGAATTACTATTGTTGTACATACCAGCATTGCCGAGGATTTTACTCGGTACTGCTAGAAAAGGACCTGACCACCTAATAAAAATTTGGTACTAAATGCATTGTAATATTGATAACTCTTGTTCATTGGTCTTGTTCTACCTATAAATTACATGAAACTTCACTTACATTTAATTTTCTATTGTTAGATAAGGAGCAAGTTCAAAGATTTGAAATGCCAAACTAAAAAGGAAGCTTCAGCATACTACTTGAACATGACTTGCACAAGAGACGGCCCATCGAATTATTAACCATTAACAGCCGCTGAGGAAACAATGGTCGAAAAGGCCATCGGAAAGAAGAGCGTTGAAGGTTCGGAGGCCCCCGACACTTCTCGTCGAATGTTCCGTTTAAGAGGTGCATTGACAATCAATATGTGACAGTGAATAATAAAGTTGTGACAATTTTCATTATCAACATTATCAGATCGCTGTAAGATTGGAAAAATTAAAGATGGGTACCATTCAAGTCATTCAAAATTTATTTTTTCAATATTTATTATTTTATTATTTTATGAGGGCAGCAATACTTTTAACTAAAAAATAATAGGTAATACCTATAAGGGACAGGCGTTATATTCAGCCTGATACAGTTGCTAACTATCAATGTAAAACGTTTGGCCATCCTGAAACAATTTGCATTTCATTCATCGATACCTAGGTATTGCCTGAAGTGATGCTGAAAAGCGTATAGTATTGATAACAATCATATTTAACAATCCAGTGACATCATACTAGGTACCTAAATTGTATAATTGTAGGTAAATACTTTGATTATTTTTATGTGTGATATGCGTGAAGAATCAGTTTGCACTCAATCGACCAATTCAAAAAGAATACTATTTTTGGATTGTATTTAATAGTGAAATTTTTAATTCCCATACAATTGACATCAATAAATTAAGAATTAAATTTACATAGTCTATTGTATTCATTGGTAATACCCTAACTAGTAACCTTTTTACATAACAAAAATATGAAGCGAATGTTTAATTAATCAACAATTTTTCTTTAAACACCAGAATAATGTGCTTCACTATCTAAATGGTCCAAATCCTTCATCCATGCCTCAAGCCACAGCTCCATCAAACACTCTTCCGGCTACAAACTCACAAGTCCATTCTAAATCCAGGCCATCGATTATTCCACAAACATATTTGGCCTCAGTCACAAACATCCGGCAGTTTTTCAATGCAGTTTTCAACGCTAACACTGTGCGGTCGACATCCACGTCACTCAAGACGAAGTCTAGGCCATGTTGTGGAGGACGAACACAGTCGTGAAGATCTGGCAAGCCATTGTAGGAGAGTGGCAGAGTGCATCGCCAGTCCGGTCCAATGCAGCGCTCAACGATGTTTGGAGTGCTGCGAGTTGTAACGCTCTTCCGCTTCACTTTGGGGTCGTTCAATCGAATTCATCAGCCACAGTTTGAAGGAACATCCACTGCCCGCTGTCGAGCAACAAATATAATGTCACATTAGCTATTAGTGAGATACGTTAGGGTTTCTTTGCAAATTAAGTTGAAATAGGTACCTATTTTATATTTTTAACCAGACAATAATTTCAATTGGGAAATTTTAACTAGGTACTTTTTTTTTATTTACTTTATCTCATTTCTTTATTGATGCATATAATTAAGATTTTAGTACTAGTACCTAGTGGTTCTAGTACCTCGGTTTACCTACTTCATTGCATTGCAGTGAAAATAAACATTCATTGGAATGTAATGTGTGTTCCTAGTCCTACTACTAACTAGGTAGGTACTACTATTTCTGCTAAAATTCAGACTATGGAAAATATGTGAATATTTTTTATTGACTCACCGATGAGCACGCCATCTGGGATTAAGCCGCTGGTCAACACTTTAGCAGGTTGCTTCATAGGAATCAGATGTGCTTGTCGTGATTACATCCTGGGAAGTCGCCGAGCACATCGATGACTCGCAATGTCGATTTGCACGTGATCTGCACGTTGATGATAATTTGCTTTCCGCTGGGTGGTTTCTAGGTTCTTGGTGGGTTTTCTGATGTGGACATGTGTGACATCTACTGCACGAACTACATTGGGGAACTTGGCTACACTGTAGAGAATCCTTGCTTCGTGTCCAGTCTCTCTTGATCTGTTACGTAGATTGCATTGACAACTGCAGTTATTATGCGACTTGCAGATGATTGTGACAAATGACAATTACTTCCAACTAGCCACTGAAAGCCGCCACTAGCAAAAACTGTGTCTGCAGGTAGGGCATTATATTTTCGTTGTGTCTTTTTCGAGGTTAATGTGCGGTTGAAGCGAGTGCAACGTTTGACATTTTCATTTTCGTCTGTACAGTCCGTGGATTTCAGTCGAGGAAATGTGACAGTATCTTCATCATCTCACTCACAAAACACGCCAAACACAATGTCATCAAAGATGTCATTATAATACGAAAAGTAAACGATATTATTATGATGCTTTCTGGCAGAACTTGTGGGTGGTGCCGTGCTGTCACTTTAGTTGTTCGACCTTGACGTTGTTTGTCGCTGCTCGCGTAAGCCCGCGATTATTTAAAAGAGCCACATTATTATGTTTTCAACTCACTATGTTATTAACGAGAATATTTTCATCTTATACGACAATTAATGACAAAAGCAATGGAAAGCACTTACTTTCAACTAATATCGACGCCATTTGTATTGGTTGCAACTCACTTAAAACCACAAATAGTTGGTTTTAAAGTTGCAACCAATATGCCGCCATTTTTTCTGCTAAAACCGCTTCCAGAATAAGGATGCTACCGGTTGCAACTATACAACCGGTAGCAAGTACTTACTACCGGTTGCAAGTAGATAAAACCGCTACCAGAATGACCCCCCAGCTCATCAGCCTGTGTGAGACAAGTCATCAGGAACAATTACATGACAACACAACTATCATCACTTCGGCATGGACGATCTTTTACAAAACATTATTTGTCAATTGTTTCTTTTCGTAATGCTGTGTTTAATAGTCTTCATTGTTGGGTGTTAACATTTGGTGCTGTGTTTTGTGGGAACTGTGGATAGAAGAGGCTGAAGAGGAAGATAATTTAAGTTTGGTTTAACTGTCTTTGAAGCCAGTTCTTGCTATTTTTAAACGATTAGACAATGTTTATTTGGTGGGTTTAATATTCGATATCCCGTTATCCAAACCGTTGAAAAAAGGTTTCCTATTTCTGCAATTAAAGTTGAATTAATATTACTACAGGTTAATAAATATTTACAACATATTTACCATTAGCATTTTTAATTAGAAATTTTAAAATAATGCGGTTTGTTCTGTTCAGTATTTTATTAACGTTCCTAATATGATAGATTCTGAAGCTGCATTGAAATGAAACTGCAGAGGTTCGCTACTTCGTAAGTATTTAAATAATATTCAATATTGTGTATTGTTCTGTTAAATACCTTATAAACACAATTGTATGCATTTAACAAACCCGCGATTTTAAATATTTCTAAACTTATTTCGTATTTTTATCTTACCATAAATTTTGATTAATGTTGTCCCGTCTCCAATCGTACTCGAGGAAAGTATCTGTAACACAAGTATCTGCTTGTGGCACATAAAACTTGTACTTACCTTTGACTTCGCTCGTGAGCACGCCTAAATCATGCAGCCCACTCTCGGAACTCGCGTGGAGAAATCCAAGATCAGCGCAAGGACAAACATTGGAGTTATGTTGGCGTCTGTCAAGCCCAGCAAGTCTGATGATGAGGAGTGAGTGGCACACATTGAAACTTGTACTTACCTTTGACTTCGCTCCCGAGCACGCCCAAATCATGCAGCCCACTCTCGGAACTCGCGTGGAGAAATCCAAGATCAGCGCAAGGACAAACATTGGAGTTACGTTGGCGTCTGTCAAGCCCAGCAAGTCGGATGATGAGGAGTGAGTGGCACACATTGAAACTTGTACTTACCTTTGACTTCGCTCCCGAGCACGCCTAAATCATGCAGCCCACTCTCGGAACTCGCGTGGAGAAATCCAAGATCAGCGCAAGGACAATCATTGGAGTTACGTTGGCGTCTGTCAAGCCCAGCAAGTCGGATGATGAGGAGTGAGTGGCACACATTGAAACTTGTACTTACCTTTGACTTCGCTCCCGAGCACGCCTAAATCATGCAGCCCACTCTCGGAACTCGCGTGGAGAAATCCAAGATCAGCGCAAGGACAAACATTGGAGTTACGTTGGCGTCTGTCAAGCCCAGCAAGTCGGATGATGAGGAGTGAGTGGCACACATTGAAACTTGTACTTACCTTTGACTTCGCTCCCGAGCACGCCTAAATCATGCAGCCCACTCTCGGAACTCGCGTGGAGAAATCCAAGATCAGCGCAAGGACAATCATTGGAGTTACGTTGGCGTCTGTCAAGCCCAGCAAGTCTGATGATGAGGAGTGAGTGGCACACATTGAAACTTGTACTTACCTTTGACTTCGCTCCCGAGCACGCCTAAATCATGCAGCCCACTCTCGGAACTCGCGTGGAGAAATCCAAGATCAGCGCAAGGACAAACATTGGAGTTACGTTGGCGTCTGTCAAGCCCAGCAAGTCGGATGATGAGGAGTGAGTGGCACACATTGAAACTTGTACTTACCTTTGACTTCGCTCCCGAGCACGCCCAAATCATGCAGCCCACTCTCGGAACTCGCGTGGAGAAATCCAAGATCAGCGCAAGGACAATCATTGGAGTTATGTTGGCGTCTGTCAAGCCCAGCAAGTCGGATGATGAGGAGTGAGTGGCACACATTGAAACTTGTACTTACCTTTGACTTCGCTCCCGAGCACGCCCAAATCATGCAGCCCACTCTCGGAACTCGCGTGGAGAAATCCAAGATCAGCGCAAGGACAAACATTGGAGTTACGTCGGCGTCTGTCAAGCCCAGCAAGTCGGATGATGAGGAGTGAGTGGCACACATTGAAACTTGTACTTACCTTTGACTTCGCTTGCGAGCACGCCCAAATCATGCAGCCCACTCTCGGAACTCGCGTGGAGAAATCCAAGATCAGCGCAAGGACAATCATTGGAGTTATGTTGGCGTCTGTCAAGCCCAGCAAGTCGGATGATGAGGAGTGAGTGGCACACATTGAAACTTGTACTTACCTTTGACTTCGCTTGCGAGCACGCCCAAATCATGCAGCCCACTCTCGGAACTCGCGTGGAGAAATCCAAGATCAGCGCAAGGACAATCATTGGAGTTATGTTGGCGTCTGTCAAGCCCAGCAAGTCGGAGAGCGTGTAGTAGATGGTGAGGACGACGTAGAGGAAAGTAGTGAGAGTGGAGAGGAGGTTCTGGAGCCCGAACAGAGAGTTGACCGTGGTGGTGACGTCATACATGATGCTGTGCAGCTGGGAGATGTGGACCATGCTGAGAGATGATCTGGAGGCGATCTGGCTCACTCGGTGGCCCGTGTTGTGTTTAATTGTGCAAGTTCGATCAACTCCGAAGTAACTGCGAAAGGAATTTGTTTAAAATTAAAAAGAGCCGAGGACTCAATTTATCGTTGTAAGGTGACTTGGTGACGGCTGGCATTTTTAGCCGTCGTTATCATTCGCGGGGGAAGCGGGGGAAAATCGGGGTGGTGGGGTGGGTTTAGAATAGAAGAAATAATACTTGACTCTGGAATGTTTTTACATCTGTTGGCTTGAAGAGGGCAGGGAAAGTGCTGATAAAAATTACTCTTCTTGATTTTAATTTGTGTTTTTACTGAATAGTACCGATGTTGTCCTGAGTTCCTCATGCATACAGATTTCTGGTGATTTTATCTGAATATAAGTTGCTGTAACTCAGAGGTAGAAATGTCTGTATTTTCCGTTGCACCACTTTTGGACCAATGTTTATTAATTGCCATTTGTCTGCTGTCATTGTAACATAATATTGTTATATTGTAATAACATATATGATTGGATGAATGCAGATACTGGTTCATGAGCTCACTCCAACACACCAATCATTGAAAATAACTTTCGTTTTAAACACCGAGGCAGAGATATTATTTTACTGGTGTTTTCACGATAATTGTGATATACATTTGTATTTTTGTGCAAAAAATATTGTATTTAAAAAATTATTTGCGGCAAAAGCTAATCTTTAATTCATTAAAAAAATGCCATAAATTATAACTCCATTTTTACCAGAATAATTGAAATTTTTTATAATTTGACACACGTTCAGTCGCAATTTTAATGTTGGGGCCCGTGTTTTTTTTTTAGGTAGCAGATTTGAAGTTAGCTTAAAATGCTTAAAATGACGTGCTCAAGCACGTTGTAAGTTCCGCTTGGTTTCATAGTAGTCCACAAATTCAAATATAGATCATTTTTTTCTCACAACTTTCGGGAGAAAAGAATTGGGTGTATTTGAGTGAACACAAAATTGAAAAACTCAGATGTTAACTTTTGTAGTAATTGCGAAGGTGAATTACAATATTACATGTGTTTTTCTATATCGCGTCTAGTCGCATGCAAGTAACTTCAGTAAAATCCCAAAATTCGAGGGAAAACCTTTTGCCTCAAAAATGTAATTCAGAATATTTCATTACATTATAAAACACTGAGAAGAATATTACACCAGGTACAATTGTCAACAGTTTGTGGACTTTCTTCCCTTGTATTGTCAACGATATTCAACACAACATGTTACATGATATTTCGCCCGTCCATTCGACGCGCTTTGTCATGTATGAATGGGCGAAATATCGTGTATATTTTTTATCTACTTGACAATACCAGAGAAGAAAGTTCACAAACTGTGTATATTAATGTCCTTACCTTGTTTCATCAACATCTTCACAGCTTTTCTGCAGATTCTTCCTTAGAGCTTCGTACATTTCTCCCAGCATAAACACAGCATAGCTAAACTCCAAGTCAGCCAGTGTATTTGAAACATGCACAATACCAACAGCAAGGTATGACGGTATAAGTGACTGCGAGTATTCTGAACCGATTCCGTAAATTAAATATGCAAAGGAATACAGCAAAACCCAACAAATAACATGAATAAAAATAAATTTTCTGTATCTTCTGTGTTTTAAAACTGAAATGTTCAAGTCAACCGATAAATTTGACATCGTATTGACGATGTTGAGGATATCGTCCTGTTTTATAAATGTGAATACGTGAACGTAAATAAAAAGGAAGTATTCACAATAGTGCTGGAACTTATGAGTGAGATTCATAATTGTTTCGTATTTCGCAGTATCTTGGTATCCAAAGATAGAACAAACTATAATGAACACTACGGTCACTACGAGCCAAATCACTGAGTACACAAACCAAACTTTAGATTTAACATAATGGTTTGATTCTCTGTGCATTTTGAACGGAGCCAAAGCGAATAGTTTCAAAGTGTTGATGAGCGGACTTATCGCGTGGTTAAAATCCATGACGCGTCTTGCCTCGTCGTTTGTTGACGAGACAATGACGAGGCTCGAAGAGTTACGTAAATATTTAGTTTCCGAATTATTAATATGGAGCAATTTTGTAAATTATTTGAGAATATTTACTTATCAATTACATTATCAAGCGGATCTTTGACAGCGATCCATCAAGTTACATTTTTAATAAGCGTACCACCAGTCGCCGGCTTCTAAAGTCGGGATATCCAGTCGGGATTTTAAATATGCAAATGAGCCGTTCTCCGACAGCTACGTTTAGCGAGGTTTTTGTTGGTCAGTCATCTGCTTGGCTAGGCCGGCGAGCATTTATACACACCATACGAATTAGTCTATAGTTGGCAAGTTTATATGTTGTCTGGTGGGCCATATAATAATTTCAATACATTTCCCAATGATGTAAGAATTGTATTATTGAGTTCATTATGTTAATTATTATAGTAACGTGATGTTTATTGAACCTCAGTGTAAGTAAATCTAGTCAGTATTGGAAACGACTTAGCCGAACGATGCTTCACAATACTAAAAAGCTTTGAGTTAGGGACATGTTGGAACAAAAAAGTAACCTAAAGCTGGTCTTTCATGAATGCGATATCGTGCGTAACTCTAATATGTTAAAATTTAGAAGTGTAGTAAATTCTATACTGTTACT
Organism: Leuctra nigra; assembly: GCA_934045905.1. Classification (NCBI taxonomy): domain Eukaryota; kingdom Metazoa; phylum Arthropoda; class Insecta; order Plecoptera; family Leuctridae; genus Leuctra; species Leuctra nigra. The sequence continues at coordinate 9,967,671 of OW203769.1, read as the reverse complement.
ATCACTGACTATAAGTTCTGGTTTGGACGGAATAGATAGTTGATATTGCAGCTTTACACATCTCCTTCTTACGACTACCAACACATTCAATTTTAGGCCTACGACGTGCCAAATAGAGAAAATTACTTGTCGATTTTCGATATTCCTTAAAACAATTTCTCTTTATTGTTACCCGCTAGCTATAACTACGTCACATTGAACATCATGGTTATGATAGTGTCTTGTCTCCTTGGATTGTCAATGATGCTTGGTGAAACTGAATCAGGATGACGAGGTACGTTGTAATTCCCCCGGCAATCTGGAAACAAAATCAACGTCACTCGCAGTTCAGCAAGATTCTGTCGCCGAGTTGTTCTCGCTTTATTTATTTATTTATTTATTTATTTTTATTACAGTTTATAACACAAAACAAATATTTTGTAAAAACCACGTCATTTATAAGCATATTAAAAAAATTTACAAGTCATACATCACAATCTAAACAATATAATAAATATAATAATACATTCATCATACATTAGCTAATATTGAGATAAAAGAAAAAACACTCACAAATAATAACAGATAAGCTATTAAAATGTTCTTGACATAACAGTCAATTGGCACATAGAAATTCATTGGTGGAATAGAAACACCTATCGATGAGATAGTTTGTCAGAGTTTTTTTAAAAATGGCCCTGTTATGAGCCTCTGTAATAGCTAGCGGAAGCGCATTAAACAGTCGACGTCCCATCTGTACAACACCTTTAGTGGTAGCAGCTAGCCGGCAGTAGTCGTGCTTGATCTTCATGGAGCCTCTTGTGTCATGAATGCTGTCGCTGCCATTGGGAAACAATGGACTGTTGTCCCAGGTGAACATGCACACCGACAATATGTATAGGCTGGGCAGCGGCAGTATTCTATGTCTGCGAAAGATTGGCCGGCATGATTGCATTCTCCGCGCAGAAGTCATGGTCCGAAGTATTCTCTTCTGGGCTATGAATGCTCTTGCTGCAGCCGGTGCTGTGCCCCAGAAGATGACACCGTATGCCAGCAGAGACTGGCAGAGCGCAAAGTAAACGCTCCGAACAGTTAAGAAGTCACATTGACTTGCTAAAATCCTCAAGATGAAATTGGTTCTTGCAAGTTTTTGTACAAGATGGCTAATGTGGGGCTCCCACCGTAGCTGACAATCGACTGTCAAGCCAAGAAATCTGGTTTGAGACACAAGGGTAATGGAGTTGGAAGGCAGCTTGACTTCACTCCTCAGAGAAAATATCATCGCTTGCGTCTTATCTTGATTGAGCATCAGTTTGTTCGGACTAAACCATTTAGCCAGATCGTCAAGAACAGTTGTGAGCTCGAGCTGCAGGTCCTGAACACTTTCCGCCTCAACACAAGCGCTGGTGTCATCCGCGTACTGTATTATGCTACGATGTGGATTGCCGACAGAAATGCAAGGTGCCAAGTCATTCACTAGAGCAGAAAATAAGAGTGGCCCCAAAATAGAGCCTTGGGGGACGCCGCAGGTTACAACCTCCCAGCTAGACGAGGCATGCTGATCCATTTTGACGCATTGCGATCTATCAGTTAAGTAGGATTTGAACCAGTCAGCGGACGTGCCAGTCTGTCTCTGGCCATGCTAGACGTGGAAGACCGTAGAGACATGGTGACTATTCCATAACTTTGAAATACCCAATTCGGCCAGAAATGCGAATCGGTGCCATGTTTATCCTTATTACCTACCATGAGTCGGATTCGGGTTGAATCGGGAATTTCGAGGTTTATTAATAGGTCCTGCGTCCTGCGGCCATCCACAGTACCCCAATTTGAATGACTTGAATTCCTGAGACTCGTTCTTGATCCACAAGATAAAATTCTCGCTGAAATATATTATTTTTGATATCCCTCGTGTCAATTGTTGTTCAGTAGTTTGGGAGATGAAACACCATCGCGAAAAGTACTAAACATAGTTACACTTGATGACGTCAAGGGATGCATAAAAGCATTGAAATATCTCCAAAATTGCTGTATACATGCTGTAGGGTACTAATTCAAATATGACGGTAAAATTAGATGATTTTTATTTTTTTTACTTTACAGTCATCTTTTGCGAGTTATTAGGTAGCACCTTGTTTACACAGATAAAGAGATAAATGCCCTGATCGCACGTACAATCTGCACTTCAGGTGACATATTACAGATAAAGTGAGCTTCACAACAACATCAACCATAAATATAAACGCGCACCCAGACTGGGAATCGAACCCAGATCCTTCGAGTTACCGGCCCTATGCTTTAACCATTAAGCTACCGTGGCGCATTCTTAACCAGCAGGTTGGCTTGCCATACAACTCTTGCGAGTCCGAGTATCTTACCTATACACGAAGACTGAAGGACTTTGACTTCCTTTGACAACGTGAATACATCTCTCTCGAATGGCTATGCTCAATACGCCTGAGCTAGAAGTGGATTGTTTGATAATGATCTGGGTTAGATTCCCAGTCGGGGTGCGCGTTTTTATTTAGCAGGTTACCTCTGAAACACCATCCCTAAGTTAGAGATTCACTAAAATATCCATCATTATCAAACAATAATCGCTTATTGTTACCGAGTAGAGCAGAGTCGTGTCGATTGGGAAGAAGCCGCAAGCTGTGAACTCAACTCTACGATGAAGCAGCTGAGACGAGAATCTATCCATCTGTAAATGAAACATCATATTAGTTGGCCAATGTAACAGGTTCGAATGTGAATGCCATGCTGAGGCAACACACTGTGTGTGACTCACTTGTTCTCTGAGTTGCTGCGTCCGGGCTGTTGTCTGGAGCTTGGACACGGCATAAGCCAGCTCATCAGCCTGTGTGAGACAAGTCATCAGGAACAATTACATGACAACACAACTATCATCACTTCGGCATGGACGATCTTTTACAAAACATTATTTGTCAATTGTTTCTTTTCGTAATGCTGTGTTTAATAGTCTTCATTGTTGGGTGTTAACATTTGGTGCTGTGTTTTGTGGGAACTGTGGATAGAAGAGGCTGAAGAGGAAGATAATTTAAGTTTGGTTTAACTGTCTTTGAAGCCAGTTCTTGCTATTTTTAAACGATTAGACAATGTTTATTTGGTGGGTTTAATATTCGATATCCCGTTATCCAAACCGTTGAAAAAAGGTTTCCTATTTCTGCAATTAAAGTTGAATTAATATTACTACAGGTTAATAAATATTTACTACATATTTACTATTAGCATTTTTAATTAGAAATTTTAAAATAATGCGGTTTGTTCTGTTCAGTATTTTATTAACGTTCCTAATATGATAGATTCTGAAGCTGCATTGAAATGAAACTGCAGAGGTTCGCTACTTCGTAAGTATTTAAATAATATTCAATATTGTGTATTGTTCTGTTAAATACCTAATAAACACAATTGTATGCATTTAACAAACCCGCGATTTTAAATATTTCTAAACTTATTTCGTATTTTTATCTTACCATAAATTTTGATTAATGTTGTCCCGTCTCCAATCGTACTCGAGGAAAGTATCTGTAACACAAGTATCTGCTTGTGGCACATAAAACTTGTACTTACCTTTGACTTCGCTCGTGAGCACGCCTAAATCATGCAGCCCACTCTCGGAACTCGCGTGGAGAAATCCAAGATCAGCGCAAGGACAATCATTGGAGTTATGTTGGCGTCTGTCAAGCCCAGCAAGTCGGATGATGAGGAGTGAGTGGCACACATTGAAACTTGTACTTACCTTTGACTTCGCTCGCAAGCACGCCTAAATCATGCAGCCCACTCTCGGAACTCGCGTGGAGAAATCCAAGATCAGCGCAAGGACAATCATTGGAGTTATGTTGGCGTCTGTCAAGCCCAGCAAGTCGGATGATGAGGAGTGAGTGGCACACATTGAAACTTGTACTTACCTTTGACTTCGCTCCCGAGCACGCCTAAATCATGCAGCCCACTCTCGGAACTCGCGTGGAGAAATCCAAGATCAGCGCAAGGACAATCATTGGAGTTATGTTGGCGTCTGTCAAGCCCAGCAAGTCTGATGATGAGGAGTGAGTGGCACACATTGAAACTTGTACTTACCTTTGACTTCGCTCGTGAGCACGCCTAAATCATGCAGCCCACTCTCGGAACTCGCGTGGAGAAATCCAAGATCAGCGCAAGGACAATCATTGGAGTTATGTTGGCGTCTGTCAAGCCCAGCAAGTCGGATGATGAGGAGTGAGTGGCACACATTGAAACTTGTACTTACCTTTGACTTCGCTCCCGAGCACGCCTAAATCATGCAGCCCACTCTCGGAACTCGCGTGGAGAAATCCAAGATCAGCGCAAGGACAATCATTGGAGTTATGTTGGCGTCTGTCAAGCCCAGCAAGTCGGATGATGAGGAGTGAGTGGCACACATTGAAACTTGTACTTACCTTTGACTTCGCTCCCGAGCACGCCCAAATCATGCAGCCCACTCTCGGAACTCGCGTGGAGAAATCCAAGATCAGCGCAAGGACAATCATTGGAGTTACGTTGGCGTCTGTCAAGCCCAGCAAGTCGGATGATGAGGAGTGAGTGGCACACATTGAAACTTGTACTTACCTTTGACTTCGCTCGTGAGCACGCCTAAATCATGCAGCCCACTCTCGGAACTCGCGTGGAGAAATCCAAGATCAGCGCAAGGACAATCATTGGAGTTACGTTGGCGTCTGTCAAGCCCAGCAAGTCGGATGATGAGGAGTGAGTGGCACACATTGAAACTTGTACTTACCTTTGACTTCGCTCGTGAGCACGCCTAAATCATGCAGCCCACTCTCGGAACTCGCGTGGAGAAATCCAAGATCAGCGCAAGGACAATCATTGTAGTTATGTTGGCGTCTGTCAAGCCCAGCAAGTCGGAGAGCGTGTAGTAGATGGTGAGGACGACGTAGAGGAAAGTAGTGAGAGTGGAGAGGAGGTTCTGGAGCCCGAACAGAGAGTTGACCGTGGTGGTGACGTCATACATGATGCTGTGCAGCTGGGAGATGTGGACCATGCTGAGAGATGATCTGGAGGCGATCTGGCTCACTCGGTGGCCCGTGGTGTGTTTAATTGTGCAAGTTCGAACAACTCCGAAGTAACTGCGAAAGGAATTTGTTTAGATTAAACCGAGGACTCATCGACTTAGTTTATCGTTGTAAGGTGACTTGGTGACGGCTGGCATTTTTAGTCGTCGTTATCATTCGCAGGGGAAGCGGGGGAAAATCGGGGTGGTGGGGTGGGTTTAGAATAGAAGAAATAATACTTGACTCAGGTAAGTTTTTACATATGTTGGCTTGAAGAGGGCAGGTGAAGCGCTGATAAAAATTGCTCTTCTAGATTTTAATTTGTGTTTTCACTGAATAATACCGGTGTTGTCCAGAGTACCTCATGCGTACAGATTTCTGGTGATTTTAGCTGATTATAAATTGCTGTACTTCAGAGGTAGAAATGTCTGTATTTTCCGTTGCACCACTTTTGGAACAATGTTTATTAATTGCCATTTGTCTGCTCATTGTTATATAATATTGTTATATTGTTATTACATATATGATTGGATGAATGCAGATACTGGTTCATCAGCTCACTTCAACACAACAATCGTTGAAAATAACTTTCCATTTAAACACCGATTATTTTACTGGTGTTTTCACGATAATTGTGGCTATACATATGTATTTTTGTGCAAAAATATTGTATTTCAAAAATTATTTGCGGCAAAAGCTAATATTTTGTTCATTAAAAAAATTCCATACATTTTGACTCCATTTTTACCAGAATTATTGAAAATTATTATAATTTGACAAACACTGTCTCAATTTTAATGTTGGGGCTAGTGTTTTTTTTTGTAGCAGATTTGAAATTAGTTTAAAAATGCTAAAAATTACGTGCTCAAGCAGTTATTCGCGGTAATGTTATTAAGTTACGCTTAGTTTCATAGTAGTCCACAAATTCAAACTTAGATCATTTTTTTCTCACTACTTTCGGGAGAAAAAATTGGATGCATTTGAGTGAACACAAAATTGAAATACATAGATGTCTACTTTTTTAGTAATTGCGAAGGTGAATAACCAGGTAAACCTGGTTAACCAGGTTAATTTACCAGGTTTATTATTGGTATAATAAACCCCAGTAAAATCCCAAAATTCGAGGGAAAACCTTTTGCCACATAAATATAATTCAAAATATGTAAATTCATTATAAAACAATTAGAAGAATATTACACCAGGTACACTATTAATGTCAACAGTTTGCGGACTTTCTTCCCTGGTATTGTCAACGACATTCAACACAACACGTTATATGATATTTTACCCGTGCATTCGACGCGCTTTGTCATGTATGAATGAATATCGTTTATATGTCTTATCTACTTGACAATACCAGAGAAGAAAGTTCACAAACTGTGTATTCATTTCATTACCTTGTTACATCAACATCTTCACAGCTTTTCTCCAGTTTCTTCCTTAGAGCTTCGTACATTTCTCCCAGCATAAACACCGCATAGCTAAACTCCAAGTCAGCCAGTGTATTTGAAATATGCACAATACATATAGCAAGATATGTAGGTATAAGTGACGGCGAGTATTCTGTACCGATTCCGTAAATTAAATATGCAAAGGAATACACCAAAACCCAACAAATAACATGAATAAAAATAATTTTTCTGTATCTTCTGTGTTTCAAGACAGAAATGTTCAATTCAACCGATATGTTTGACATTGTTTTGAAGACGTTGAGGATATCGTCCTGTTTTATAAATGTGAATACGTGAACGTAAATAAAAAGGGAGTATTCACAATAGTGCTGAAACTTATGAGTGAGATTCATAATTGTTTCGTAGTTCGCAGTATATTGGTATCCGAATATAGAACAAATTATAATGAACACTACGGTCACTACGAGCCAAATCACTGAGTACACAAACCAAACTTTAGATTTAACATAATGGTTTGATTCTCTGTGCATTTTGAACGGAGCCAAAGCGAATAGTTTCAAAGTGTTGATGAGCGGACTTATCGCGTGGATAAAATCCATGACGCGTCTTGCCTCGTCGTTTGTTGACGCGACAATGACGAGGCTCGAAGAGTTCCGTAAATATTTAGAGTTCGAATTATTAATATGGAGCAATTTTGTAAATTATTTGACAATATTTACTTACCAATTACATTATCAAGCTGGTCTTTGACAGCGATCCATCAAGTTGCATTTTTAATAAGCGTACCACCAGTCGACGGCTCCGAAAGTCGGGATTTTAAATATGCAAAGGAGCCGTTCTCCAACAGCTAAGTTTAGCGGTGGGGCTTGTGTTGGTCAGTCATCTGCTTGGTTAGGCCGGTGAGCATTTATACACGCCATACGACTTATTCTATAGTTAACAAGTTTATATGTTGTCTGGTGGGCCATACTCATTTGAATACATTTCCCAATGAGGTTAGAATTCTATTATTGATACCAATTTGTTAATTCTTATAGTAACATGATGTTTATTGAACCTTAGTGTTAGTAAGTCTATAGTCAGTATCGGAAACGACTTAGACGAACGATGCTTCACAATACTAAAAAGCTTTGAGTTAGAGACATGTTGGAACAGAAAAGTAACCTAAAGCTGGTCTTTCATGAATGCGATATCGTGCGTAACTCTAATTTGTTAAAATTTAGTAGTGTAGTTAATTCTATACTGTTACTATCACTGACTAAAGGTTCTGGTTTGGACGGAATAGATAAATCATAATGCAGCTTTACACATCTCCTTCTTATGACTACCAACACATTAATGTTTATTGAATGTATAGGGATCCACACTATGGTTTTATATTTAATTTTAGGTCTACGACGTGCCAAATACAGAAAATTACTTGTAGATTTTTGATATTCCTTAAAACAATTTTCTTTATTGTTACCCGCTAGCTATAACTACATCACATTGAACATCATGGTTGTTATGTTGTCTTGTCTCTTTGGATTGTCAATGATGCTTGGTGAAACTGAATCAGTATGACGAGGTATGTTGTAATTCCCCCGGCAATCTGTGAACAAAGTCAACAGTCACTCGCAGTTCAGCAAGATTCTGTCGCCGAGTTGTTCTCGCTTTAGCACGGTGCAGCCTGTCTCTAGCCGCTAGACGTGGAAGACCGTGACTATTCCATAACTTTGAAATACCCAATTCGGCCAGATATGCGATTCGGTGCCATGTTAATCCTTATTATGACCAACAATGAGTCGGATTCGGGTTGAATCGGGAATTTCGAGGTTTATAGATAGGTCCTGCGTCCTGCGGCCATCCCCAGTACCCCAATTGAATTTGAATTGGCAATTCAGGACCGTGATTTGGAAGCATGTGAAGATGTTCTAAGTTCGGATTTACGCATACTAGCTGAATATTATAGAAAGTGGCGACTCTGTCCAAATCCGACAAAAACGGAAGTTTCTGCTTTCCACTTAAACAATCAAGAAGCAAATCGTCAACTAAACGTGATATTCTGTGACAAATTGGTGAAGCATAACTTCTTACCAACATATCTCGGGGTCCAGTTAGATCGTTCACTCACATTCAAGCAACATCTAGAAAGAACGGGACAGAAATTGAAGACTAGGAATAACATCATCCGTAAGTTAGCTGGGACAACTTGGGGGAGCGATGCTGCCACGCTACGTACATCAGCTCTCGCTCTGGTGTACTCAGCAGCAGAGTATTGTGCTCCAGTGTGGCGCAATAGTGCTCACACTAACAAGGTGGATGTGCAGCTGAATACCTCCATGAGGATTGTTTCTGGGACGCTGAAGTCAACTCCCATTGCTTGGCTCTCCGCGCTGTCAAACATTGCACCTCCTGATCTGAGGCGAACAGCGGCAGCAAAAAGAGAATGGCAGAAGTGCTTCAGGACCAACTGTGAAAAAGATCTACCAATACGTCTCGAATTAGACAACATCCCAATAAGTCGATTGAAGTCCCGCCATCCAATATGGGAGGACGCCATTCTCCTGGACGAAGAGAATACGAACACGGCATCAGCTTGGCGATCGTACTGGACTTTGCAGTCCGTTCATAATGGCGGACTTGTAGATGACCCAACTGAGTGGCCAAGTGGGTTTGATCTGCCTCGGAAGACATGGACTGCTCTGAATCGTCTGCGAACCGGCCATGCCAGATGCAACTCCATGTTGTATAAATGGAAAATGGCAGCATCTCCAGCATGTGATTGCGGCGAAGAAGAGCAGACGACAGACCACATCGTAGACCATTGTCCAAGACGAAGCTTTCCTGGGGGGTTGTTAGCACTGCAATCGTTGACCCCGCCTGCAGTTCAATGGCTGAATGACCGAGATATTAGTTTGTAGAATTAAATGTTAATATTTTTCAATTGTTATATATATATTCTTATGTTGCTGTTATGTAGTATTTATTAATGAAAGCAAATAAAAACCATACGAAATAAATAAATAAAAATAAAAATAATGACTTCAATTCCTGAGACTCGTTCTTGATCCACAAGATGAAATTCTGGCTGAAATATCTTCTTTTTTATATCACTTGTGACAATTCTTGTTCAGTAGTTTGGGAGATGAAGCACCATTGTGAAAAGTACTAAACAAAGTTATACTTGATGACGTCTAGGGATGCATGGAATCATTGAAATAACTCCAAATTTGCTGTATGAATGCTCTAGGGTAATACATAGAATATAACCGTAAAATCTAGGTGATACATTATTACTATATTTTTTACTTTATGGCCATCCTTTGCGAGTTTTTAGGTAGCACCTCGTTTACACAGATAAAGAGATAAATGCCCTGATCGCACGCATAGACACTCTGCACTGCAATTGACATATTACAGATAAGTGAGCTTCACAACAACATTGACCAGCGCTGTTGTTACCGAGTAGAGCAGAGTCGTGTCGATTGGGAAGAAGCCGCAAGCTGTGAACTCAACTCTACGATGAAGCAGCTGAGACGAGAATCTATCCATCTGTAAATGAAACATCATATTAGTTGGCCAATGTAACAGGTTCGAATGTAAATGCCATGCTGAGGCAACACACTGTGTGTGACTCACTTGTTCTCTGAGTTGCGGCGTCCGGGCTGTTGTCTGGAGCTTGGACACGGCATAAGCCAGCTCATCAGCCTGTGTGAGACAAGTCATCAGGAACAATTACATGACAACACAACTATCATCACTTCGGCATGGACGATCTTGTGCACATTTACTTTGTATTTTGTCACTTCTTTCTGGATTTCTGCATTGTCAGGAACAGTATGGGGGATGTGTGAACATTTGTTGCGGTGTTAAGTCTGCGTAAAAGAGGTTGAAGATAATAATAAATGTTTGGTTTCACAAGCATGCTTATATACTACAAAGAGGCCAATCGTGAATAAGTATGTTCAATATTACATTGACACAATGCATTTTAACAACACTGCACTTTTTATATATTTCTAAGCCTTAGTTTATATTGTATCTACTCATCTACTTGTGATTACAATATCAAGCAATTTCGTTCACGCATTTCGTCTTCAATCGTACGAAACAGACACAACTTCTACTTACCTTTGCCTTCGCTCGTGAACACGCCCAAATCATGAAGCCTACTCTCAGAACTCTCGTAGAAACATCAGTGAACATCCCAAGAAGAAACATTGGAGTAATGTCGGTGACTGTCAAGCCCAGCAAGTCTGAGAGTGTGTAGTAGATGATGAGTACGACGTAGAGGAAGGAGGCGAGAGTGGTGAGGAGGTTCTGGAGCCCGAACAGCGAGTTGACAGTGGTGGTGACGTCATACAAGATGCTGTGCAGCTGGGAGATGTGGACCATGCTGAGAGATGATCTGGAGGCGATCTGGTTGACCCGGATGTCCACGTTGGCTTTAACGGTACAAGACGGAGCATCTCCGAAGTTACTGCGGAAGGAATTTGTTTAAAATGAAAAATTACCGAGTGGCTGGAATTTTAGACGTCGACATATTCGCTGGGAAGTGGGGTGAAATATAGAGTGAAATCCTCATTCAAATTATCCCAACTAATCCCTCAAATTATCTCTCCCAACCAGTTAGCGACCTGTGGGTTTCTATAATGCAGGGATGCTATGAATTTCCCTCTCCATTTCACTCTTCATTTTCCCATTTCCCTATGCCGTCCCCAGGAGGGCTATTCTAAATTCCCGTGTCACTTTGATACGAGACGGCGTCACACGACACGACACGAGAAGAGAAATTGCGATTCTATTTGTTCTTCTCACACGACACGGTATCAATTTTCCCGCCGCGGTGTCAACAGCTGATTTGTCTGTGACACGGGATTTTGACAAGACGAAATTCATCAGCTTTTCGCCTTGTTTGTGAAGTTATTTAGAGTCGTTGGTGTATTTATTGTGAATTTCCTGTGAAACGCGATACTAAGTGATATTTAGAGGTAAGTGACATAAGTTTTACTTATTTTGCTACCAACGTAGTAGATTCATTATTGTAAGATTGCAGTATAAACCTAGTTAAAACAGTCTAGTATTCGGGGCTAGGTAGGTACCTACCTATAACCTCTCTCGCATTACCTAACCTATTTGACATTTTTCAACTGTCTACTTGGTCGGTGATCAGTATAATTATTAATTAACTCTTCACTAGGTACGTATCGTTGCATTAATACAGTACCTAGGTTGTGAAATTTTGCTAGTACTAGTAGGTACCTAGTAGCCTAGGTCTAGGTAGTACTTCAAAAGGTTTGCTACGTTTGCCTTTGGTTTGCGTCTTGTTAAACTTGGCCCTGTCTAAGATTGTGTTGTTAGCTCTGTCAAGCAGGTACCTAGGTACTAATGTACTGATATTTATGTTTTGTTGTAGATGAATGCATTCATTCGGTTAGGCTTGAATGACGATTTTGAGCAACGCCAGCTAACAACCCGACTGCGGCAGAGGCGTCGAGAAATCCGACAGATCACGGATCCGTTCACCGATCTGGCGGAACGGGACTTCGTGCGGCTCTATCGGCTGCCGCAGCGCATTGTCCGGACGCTGATTGATGACATCCGGGGAGTGATGATAAACAAGCCAGGCCGCAATGCCATTTCCATTGAGTCCAAAGTAATTTTGCTATGATTTCCACAAGGCAATAGTGTATCTACCACATTATGTAGTTGCAGTTGAACGATAAACAAAACTACTGAGCATGCCATTATAGTGGTCTTGTTTAGCCATGTCAATGCTAACTACCCAAAATATGTTGGTCTTTAATAGAGTTCTACACATTGCACTGGGGAAATATAGCACATTAGTACCTACCTACCTACCTGCATGCACATTATTTTAAAAATTATTATAACTAAGTAGGTATTGATATTATCTACAGAGCAGTAGAAGAGATTCCACAAGGGAGTTGAGGAAACCAGTCTCTGGCATCTAGTCTACTTGTCAAAAGACACCAATGGGACCAATGGCTTATAACGACACACTAATCATTATCACCTTGTAAAACCCAGACCACACCAGCAACTTTTGGTTCATCAACTTGATTCTGCATATGTGCAGAGTCAGTTTATTGGAACCAAAAGAGACACTGTGCATGAGCAGAACCAAGTTGATCAGTGAAAAGTTTCTAGTGTGAATGGAAAGCCGATAGATAGACAGATTATTAGGGTTTAACGGCGCGTCAACGACGAGGTTATATTGCGCACATTAATTTTTATATTTTAACTTTGTTGAAAATAAGTGGAGGGAATGGGAAGGGGGTCGAACTAACTGGCCCGATCCGGGGGAGTCCAGCACTGTTGGGAAGGCCAGGCCGGAATGGGGACGGACCGGGGGGGAGGGGGAGGCTTCGGGCCGGTGGGACCCGATTTCAGGGGGATCACCATCTCGAGGGGGGAGGCCGGCCCGAGGAGACCGCAAATTCAAGGGAGAGCATGGGATTAGGCCGACCCTGGACTGCACTTGGTTGGGACCAACTCGCTATGCGAGCCGGTCCCTTAAGTCCCACCACCGCGTCAAGGTGGCAGTCCATTGTTAAGGGAATGGAAAGCCCTTACGCATGAGCATAATTCTCACCGTCATTGAGCGCAGGGGATCATTGGCCAACACAAACCCCACCACTGCTCTAATGTGGCAGCCGTCGGGGGGAGGGTAGATAATTATTATGTCCGAGTCTGTCTATCACAATTACGTAGTCAATATACTTAGTACATCAATGTTTCTTTGTTATTTGTTAAGGTTTGTGCAGCACTCAGCTTCTTTGCCTCTGGTTCATACCAGAGGCAAATTGGCCAGGACTTCTGCCATACCATGAGCCAGTCAATGGTGAGCCGAAGCATAAATGAAGTCGCGTGGGCCATAAATGTATCATTGGCTGATACATACATCAAATTCCCCATGACCCAGGCAGACAGAAACAAAGTGAAGACAGGGTGAGTGAAAGTGTTTCAAATTTTACTAATTTTTTCATGATAAGTATCTAGAATGGTAAAAGTTATCAAAAATTCAATATTTCCCATGTACATAGGTATAAGGGGACATATTATATTGGTAGAGCATCTGACTGGATGTCAGAAGGTTGTGGGTTCGAATCCCACTTGAGGAAAACCTTTTCATATTGCAGTTGGTATTTATTCACATCTACATGAGGTTATCAGCAAAAGACATATTTCACATACATTTTCACTCATATAGGATTTCTCATTTAAACTATATTTGTCATCATAGGTAAATTCAATGGGATGTTATAGATGTCATTGGGTACATTCATTGAAAAAAATCATAATTCGTAAAACCCAAAGATGTGTGCACCATAGTTAATATAAAAAAGTGGTGTGGGGTGATAATGCTCGTGGTAAAAAATTATATGAACCTATTAGAAACCAGAGGGGGGGGGGGAGTAGGTAGGTATGTTAGATCATATTTTGCACAAAATAGAGTAGGTAGGTATTAAATTTTCTATGAAATATGCCATGTTAGTAATTGCATTGATATTTAATCAAGTGCAATCTACTTATTTTTTAATGCATGTTATTATTCTTTAACATTTTCTTTTTTTGATATTGAGAAGTAGAAATAGAAAAAGGGTGAAGTTAGTTGTCAAACATAATGATCATAATGATGAAAATTCCATGGTCTCCTGACTTTATCGTCAATCTCGGGCTGCTATTATAGCTTATTTGGGAACACAGTCACTGTAAAATGAATTGCTTCAACCATTTCCCTAATTCTTTTCATATCATCCAGACTAATCTTGAATTTCTCCATGAAACTCGATTTTTCAAAGAATTTAATACAACTAAAGTTCATTCACGTTTAGAATAGCAAGTCGATCACGTCGTTCATTGGTAGGTCACATGAACACTGCCCTGTCAATGGCAAGACTTTCTTCTTTGTATTATTGAAATTGTATAAAGTATGTGAAATACACACTTTTTAATAGTAGAAAATATTAGAAAACTTCAATAAAATAGATATTTTTAACAGTCGTCTTGTACATATTCTTTGATAATTGATATTTACATGTGTAGGTTTACAAATGCTCGCTTGACTACAGTAGTACACGGGCTTGCTATTCTAAACGTGAACGAACTTTACCATGTGTTACAGATTCTTTGGAGCTACTGGCTTTCCGGGTGTTATTGGTGCCATAGACTGCACGCACGTTGCACTGGTTCGGCCTTATATACACGAGGAACATTACATCAATAGGAAGGGCTACCATTCTAAGAATGTTCAAGCTGTAAGTTTCTGTTTATAAAAGTTATTAAAACTATTAAATTTATAGTATATAGCTTCTTTATATTGTGAAACTTGTCTCCTTCACAGATATGTGACAATGACCTGAGGATCTTAAGCGTCAACGCAAGATTTCCAGGATCAACAGGCGACGCCTACATATGGCGTAACTCTGCAGTGAAGCAGGAGCTGTCCCGGAGATACCATACGGGAGAACGAGGGGAGTGGCTCATTGGTAAGATTTGGCTTCCAGAATAGTCAGACTTGTTTGGGTATTAACGTAACAAAAGTAACGAGTTACTGCAACAATTTCATTACTAAATTTTGTAACGAGCCAGTAATATCACTACTTTTGTCAAAGTAATTGGAGATTAGTCACGTTTTCTAACCTGTAAGGAGTTTTCAATAAAAATGGAAAATTGCAGGTCTGATCATCAATAACACCATGGTAAATACCCACTATGCAGGGCCACCGAAAGTTGAAAATATAAATAATAAATGGTTAATGGAACTGAAAAATTTGCAGTGAATGTGAAAGAAATTAATTTCATTAATAATAATCCATCCCTGGTTCCAATTGAATGGGAATGGGTTGAATGGGTAATATTCAGTAAATATGAATATTACTAGGAAAACACTCAGTGTACCGCGTTGATGAGTGAGCACAGAACATGCAACATATCCAATCACTTCGCACGACACGGCACAAGTCGATTTTCTTTGCAACTTTCCAAACATCCATATAAATGGGTAGGTACTCTGGATCAATAACAGATCCACTGTGCTGTGACTTACCTACATACTTTTTCCAGAAATCTCTTGTGACAACCCATTTTAAACTCGTAAAATGACAATTAATACTTGACTGATAAGGCTGACACTGTGTAAAATTTTAGATACCTAATGTTGGTCTTGATCACCATACAAAATGTTAATTTAATCGGGACTTTTTCATTCAATATTCGAATATTCAACATTTCCATTCAATATGGATGTATTCATGTGCGTTACGAAAGTCCAGTTTGCGAGTTTGCATGTATCGGTGCTGACGTTACATTTGGCGTTTTCCTAGTCTTAAAAGATTTATATGTCTCATGGTGCATGTATTGAATGTATTGCAGTCATGTTCATTTAGGAGATTCCGGATATGGTAATGAGCCATGGTTGCTGCTACCCATCCTGCATGCTCAGGCTGGCAGCCCAGAAGAGAACTATACAAGCCTGCACTGCCGGACTCGCAGTGCCATCGAGCGGTGCTTTGGTTTGTTAAAAGCTCGTTGGCGATGTCTTCTGAGACACCGATGCTTGCACTACCAGCCACGCACTGCATCCCTCATCATAAATGCATGCTGCATACTTCACAATATCGCAATAAATGCCCGTGTCCCACCTCCTGAACCCATGGAAGACCTCGAAGAGAGGATGGAACGAGCCATGGATGCGGGGGACCTGGTGCCAAATGCCATCGACATAAACCAAGACTTCCTGCTCCACTCCCGTGCAGTGCGTGACCAAGTGGTTACCCGACTCTGGAGGCAGAGGCAGTAGGCACTAAGACCAGCATGACATCTCTAACTACTATTTCACATTATTAATATTCTTTTTATGTAATTGATTCCATGATTTTGGTGCTGTAAACCATTATCCTATATACCATAGGCCATCTTTCCAATAAATATTTCCACCGTCTTTCCAATAAATACCATAAAACTCACATGTTCATTGTTTAACTGTGTTTTATTTTACAGGATTGAAATAACTGCTAGGTAATTTACATCTTACAGGTCATCAAGACACTAGGTCAGTAAACATCTGATAGTGATTACTTCATTGTTAAACTAATTGATTTTGTAAACTGTACACGTTTGAAGGAGAGATTCATTTAATGCAAGACATTTATTTATGTTTATGCTAGTTGCAGGAAAAATGTGCAAGGGTAGATTAATTAATTCAACACAATAACAATAATATTTACCTACTAATTTTATATTTAAACAATGAAATCTTAATCTAGAAGCTGTTTGTTGGTACTTAAAAACCTACCTAACTACTAATGCAACTAGGGATGGGAATAATCTTCAATAGGGACCTAGACTAATTATTATTTTTAAAACATAAAGCCCAACCCATACCTTTTTTAAAACAGCCATAGATTTACTGTCTTAGATACTTAGCAACTTTTGCTTCAGCTATTTTTTCCAATGCATTTGCCTTCCTCATTTCAGCGTCTGCAACTTTAGCCAAGCTCTGACTGATTGATGCCATGATCGCAATTTTCGAGAGCTCGACTTCTTTTAAAGATTCGGCAGCTTTGTTGTAGTCGGAAAGCTGCTCGACTTGTCCTGATTTCTTGCTTACATCTGAAATCAGTAAAGTAGACATATTGTACTAATTTTCATACACTTTTCAGAGCTGTTTTCTTATTACTTGTGTATATTTATGTAATTGTATGCATAATCTTATGGTTAAAAGTTCTTACACTGTGTTACAATATTTATAGTCGACAGTCCTCAGTACACATACTATGATTAGGTATATAATTGAATTCATTTCATTAACATGATCGCTTTCGTGATGATGTTGACGGGGCGTCATGCTGCTGCGGAGAGTTGCTGTTGGGGCTGCTGCAATATTCCGCCAGTACTGTGTACTCCGATATGGCCTCAGCGGAGAAGACTGCTGTTTCCTCGCTGGTATTCGGCATAATATCATTGCTGATAACCAACCTCGATGCATTTCCCGCAGTATTATTATATGTCTGTGGAGAAAACAATGACATGTTCATGTGATTTCCATGCTCTGTTAAATCAATGTTTGAAATTTAACAGTTCATTGAAAAACCTGCCCTTAAATGTAATTAAAACCTTGATGACATATATTAAATAAATGCATTTATTGAACCAAAAATATTACCTCAATCATGGCAGTGCTTGGAAAACCGCACTCTTGTACTCCCTCGTCTCCACTGACAATTCCCGATCCTACGAGAGCAATCAGCCTCGTCTCCATGTCAGTGAGCCGGGTCTTTAATTGTTTGTCGCCTCCCGTGCCGTTTAAGTGAAGCTTAATCTCTGAAGCTTTTGATTTGACTTTGAGCCTCCAGTCAGTCCAAGTCTGAAAAGTAGAATATATTAGATTGGTGAGACAATACAGCTAGGTAACATGCCAAAAGCATTTTTATTTTAATTTCTGTTTTTTTTCGAGTAGCCTTCAATGTATAAAATATAATTTGAGCTCACCCTTTGCCACTTCTCGAGCGTCTTCGCTGCTCCAATGCCTTCGGCATTTAACATCTTGGACAGCCGCTCCCACAATTCGGCAGACTTTGCTACCCCAAGCGGGCCCAGTAGCTTGCCAAGAGCAAAGGCTGGATGGTCTGCCATGAAGCCCAGCAGCATTTGCTGCTGCACCTCGGACACTCTGACGTTCTTAGTAGGTGCCATTCTATTTGAAAATTAAAAATTAAATGAATCACTCTGAAGCAGATTGATACCTAATTAATAATCTAATTATATTTTATTAATCTTATAACAATGTATACAACACTTATAGGTACCTAGAGGTAGCAAATATAATAAGGTGTGATCCTTGATCCTAGGTTGTACCTAGGTAGGTACCTACCTACTTTTTCAATCAGATAAAATACTAGGTATTAATTGTTACAAGATGTTTATGTGGGCTAATTATAATTTTTTTATTATATCAATTAATTAACAATTAATTATACCCCATCCAACTAAAGTCGGGTTGGGGGGTGGAGGTAGCTCCACCTTCTTCTAGGGCCTCCTGGGATGCCGAAGTCGGCCGGCCATTCCAACTTCTTCCCCGTCGTCTTCTTCCTCATCGTCTTCGCTCTCCTCTGATTCCTCCACCTGCCGCTCCACCAACTCATTCCATCTTTCTACATCTTCCCACCACTTCTCTCCTTCCACTCTCCTCCAATCTTCGCCTCTCTCCGCCACATCCTCTTCAATGCTGTCCATCCACTTGGTCCTCGGACGCCCAGCCTTCTTTTTCTTCACTTGTCTTCCCTTCTCAAATTCTCTTCTAGGAATTCTCTCCTCTCCCATTCTTTTCATGTGCCCGAACCATCTCAACCTCTCTCGACTTATCTTCAAACTTAACTTCTCCACTCCCAAGTCTTGTCTTATCTTCTTACTCCTGATTTTATCCAACTTGGTCACTCCCGCCACCCCTCTCAAAAACTTCATCTGTGATGCCTGGATTTCTGCTATTTCTCTTCTGCCCATTGGCCATGTTACCGCCCCATATGTCAGGATTGGAATATAGTACAGTTTGTATATCAGTAGTTTGCACCTCATTGGTATACCCTCCTTCCATAACAGCTTCCGAACACATTGGTAAAAGCTCTCCGCCGCTGCTCGTCTCTTCTTTATCTCGCGCTCCACCTTACCATCCCTTGTCACAACACTTCCTAAATATTTAAACTCCTCCCGTTCTTGCAGCATTGCTCCCTGGATTCCAATCTTGCACCTCGCCTTCTTTCCTCTGTCCATACACAATGTTTCACTCTTTTCTCTGCTAATATGTAGGCCATACTTTTCTGTCACACAATTCCATTTATCCACCTTCAACTGTATCTCATCTTCCGACTCGCTCCATATCATAATGTCATCTGCATATATAAATGTTTTTGAATCCCTTCCTTCCACTTCGTCATTCTCCACTTCCCGTACCATCTCATCCATTACAACACCAAACAGAGTCGGTGACAACACACTACCTTGCTTTAAGCCTTCATTTACTTGGAACCATTCTGTCCTCCCTACACTGCACTGCACACAACTCCAGCTGTTCTTATACGTACTCTTTATCTTCTTTATTAGTTCCCCACACACTTCTTTCCTCTTCAAACACTTCCACACCATCTCTCTAGGTAGCCTGTCGTAAGCTTTCTCGAGGTCCAAAAAAACCATCCTTGTAATGGATCCCTCTTCCCATCTGCTTTCCATCAGCTGCCGCAGTGCAAATACTAGGTCAATGGTCGACCGCCCCCGCCTAAAACCATACTGCTCCTCCCTTATCTTCTCCTCCAAGTATAGCATGAGCCTTCTCTCTAGTATCTTCTCGTATATTTTGGCTGCCTGCGATATGATTGTTATGCCTCTGTAGTTGCCAACCAGTTTTCTATCCCCTTTCTTGAAGATTGGAGTAATTATACCTCTACCCCAATCTTCAGGTACTTTACATTCCATCCAAGCTGCATGGATTACTCTACGAAGCCATTCCGCCCCCTCATCGCCAGCTGCCTTTAACATCTCAACATTTATTTCGTCTATTCCAGTAGCCTTTCCATTTTTCATTCTCTTTATCACGTTCTTCACCTCGACTCTACTTGGTGCCTCTTTTACATAGCGGTCATTCACTCCTATTAGTTGAGCATCCACTTCCCTCACATCTGCGTCTGTATCCTCCCTCTCCTCGTCACCCTTCAACAGGTTTTTAAAGTAGTCCCTCCATATGTTCTTTAACTCCTCCGGCTTATTTGTCACTGTTCCATCTTCCAACTTCATCACCGACTGCACTTCATTGTCCCGTCGTCTCATCCCAACCATGTTGTACAACATTTTCTTACTACCATCATAATCTCTTTCCAGCTTGTCTGCAAGAACCTCCATCGTCTTTCTCTTCTCCTCTTCAACAATTGACTTCACCAGGATCTTAGCCGCTTTATAAGCTCTTACATTCTCCTCAGAGTTGTCGTGTACTTTCTTCATCCAGGCCAACTTCTTTTCCTCAACTGCTGCTTTCACTCTCTTGTTCCACCAAGGTGTTTCTTTTTCTTTTCTCTTGCCTGAAGACCTTCCACATACCTCTTCCGCTACCGCCACCATTATTGACTTAAAACCATACCATTCCACCTCTACGTCTTGTATCTCCCCTATTGGAACTTGCTCTGTTATTCTTCTGCAAAAATCTTCCTTCACCGCTTCTTCTTGCAATTTCCATGTTTTTATTCGTTTCACTCCCGTGTTTCGATTTCCTTTTCCTCTCCTCTCTACCCTCATCTTTGTGACCAGCAGTCTATGATCACTAATTACTGTCCCAGATGAGACTGCTTCAACATCCAGCAGATATCTGTCCATGCTTCTGCTTACACACACATAATCTATTACTGATTCCAAAACTGTTCCATTTTGTCCTCGACCGACTCTTGTTATCATTTTGTCTTTCTTCTTCACAAACCAAGTATTTGCAATTTTTAAATTCAACGAACTGCACCACTCTATCATCTTCTTCCCTTCAACATTTGTCCTACCCCACCCATGCGGACCAAGCACTAGCTCACACCCCGTCCGCTCCATCCCTACCATGGCATTAAAATCACCAATAATCAAGACATCCTTTAACTCCACCAAATCCTCTAGCTCCTCCCAAAACTTGTCCTTTTCTTCTTTTGGTCTCAATGTTTGGGGTGCGTACACTTGTACCAGCTCGACAATGTTTTTATCAATTGCTAGCTTCATCTTGATTAGTCGATCACTTCTTCTCTCAATCTCTAACACCTTCTCTTTATAAGCGCTGCTTACGACAAATCCTACTCCACTTTTCCCCGTCTCACCACCTGACCACATGAGCTTGTATCCCCCTCGCAGCATCTTCTCACCTGCCCCCTTCCACTTCGTCTCACTAAGGCCCAACACATCCAGATTTCTGTCAATCATCAAATCCACAATCTGTTCAATGTTGTTCGTTAACGTGACAATATTTAATGTGCCTATTTTCAACAAATACTGACGTCTTCGTCTTCTCGATATTTTCTTCTCATTATTGTCCAGTGTCCTTCCTTTATTGTCCAGCCTCTTTCTCCTACCTACAATATTCTCCTTGAAAACCAACTTGTCCGAAAAACCCGCTTCGACTGAGTCCATACATTCTTCTTGGTAAGCACCTTCTCCTCAACCAGCATATTTTTCAGCTTTCTCCCAACTTCTCGGGCCCACTTCCTTCTGTCCATCATGAACCCTGGCGTGAAGTCTAATTCAATAAACTCCCCCTCATTCTCCTTCACCAACTTTTTCAAACCTTTATTCAAATTGGCTGAGTAGTCTGAATAGTTACTTAGTAAATAAAAGAAAGAAGAAGATAATATACCAGGAACCAACTAGTAAGTCACAAATATTTTGAACAGAAACACTGGTATTGTCAAATATAAAATAAAAAAATAATATAATATAAATAAATTCGGTGCGAAAATCGGTTGGGTAGACGGCAGGCCATATATGGTCATGGTATGTCGGCTTCTCGCGTGAGTCATCGGGTCTCATGGTGGGGGGCTGACGGCAGAGAAGGCAGCAGTGGTAACGGAACTCGTCAGTCTTGCTTGACAAAGTCGATCGAACGCATCGACGAAATATTGCAGACTCTTTTTATTTTATATTTGACAATACCAGTGTTTCTGTTCAAAATATTTGTGACTTACTAGTTACTTAGTAGTCCCACAATGCCTATTTTTATATTTGGACCAAAAAAGCTTCTAGACACCTCCATCAAACCCCCGAAATCCTCCATTATCTCCCCTTTATCCATTCGTGTCCAAACTTCAATATTTCCTAACTGGAAAATTACTTTCTTCAGATTACTATGTTTTTCATAGTATCCCTCTTCAATTCGCGCAGACATTTCTCTGATTCTTATTCCGGGATCTCTTCTTACGTAACACCCTTCCCCTAGAGAGAAAACCCAGGCTTCACTACCACTCACATCTCCAACCAACAAAATCGACTGAGTCCTGAGTCCTGAGTCAGACGATCTCGTGTCATTGTGCTCCTCATACGACTTTTCATTTTCTTCACTCCTATTCCCCTGGCTCTTCTCTTTTTCTCCATAATCTTGATCGTCTTGTCCATGAATACATATATCGTTCTCAGTCATCATGTTATTTTCTCCTTCTACTGTGTTGTTTTGTTCTGCTTTCTTTTTTGTTACTATTCTCCGGTGTTGTTGTTGTTGTCCTTCCTGCTGCTCTTTTCTTCCAGACCTATCAACCATCTCCTTCATTTCTTCAAAACCTTTCATTCTGATATCCATACTATCTGCACACTCAGCTTCCCTCCTCTTAATCTCTTCAACTTGATCTGCAATATTTTCTTGTTCTAATCGGTCTATTTCCATCAAGATCTTGTGGTTTTTATGTTCAATCTCTTCTTTCCAAACTGCTATCTGCACACATGCTACTCGATTTTCTCTTTCATTCAAACATAACATTTCATTCAAATGTTTAACCTTTTCCTCCATTTCCATTTCCCATACTATTACTTCTCCAAACATGTCACAAACTTCATTCTCTTCCCTTTCTGACTTCTTCCTAAGTTCTTTCACCTCATTTCTAAGCTCCTTCATTTCTTCTCTCATTTCCTTAACCTCTTTCACCAAGAAATCATGATCATATTGCGGTCCTAACAACAACGATTTCGATTTACTCATATGCTTTACTCGCACTTGCTGTTTGTCCACTTCGTTTCCTGGTGAAGTATCCATCTTTCTGCTTCTTCTGCTGTTCTTATCCTTCTTCGCACTCAAAACTCCCTTCTCTTTAGATCGTAAATTCTTCTCCATGTTCTAGTGACCTTGACTTTAGAAATCGCAATCCACGTCACCGTGAAAAACAATGTTCCTTTATCTCACAAGAAATTTTAATCAGTGAAACTAAATGAATTTATATTGGCATTAAAATATAACCAAACAACATTTAATTTTCACGATTTTTACCTCAGATTGTTCCTCTTGCCTTTCCTTACAATGTTGCTGTTACTTCAAATCACAAACAAAGCTGCATTTCCATAAAATACAATAAATTCAGCAGCAGTTCTACCTCACAACTGTGTCAAACCACGGCCTCGTGTAATTATATTTATAATATAAATATAATTATATTTATAATACTGAATATAATCTGTATAGATACTTACTTGATGATCGTTAATTTTAACACTTTCGTGGACAGTCCAATCACTTTTCACTTCACACTATTCCAAATATTTATTTGAATTTCAAATGGAACGTTTTCCCGCATTTGTCTCCAATTTGATTGGTTGCGGGCTCGGTGGCTCAATCGGTCGCGGGAAACCATTTCAAATCATCTGTTCCTTGTTCAACCCGTATCAACAGTGGATTTAGAATCGCCTTCTCAATTGACGCCGTCTCAATTGAGACGAGACGGTGTCAAAATTGATACGGTCTCGTCTCGTGTCGTGTCACATGGAAATTTAGAATAGCCCTCCGGGTCTCTTAAAGAGGTGGTTAATCAATAAAGCTTTTTTGATTTGATGAAAAAATATTGACAATATTTTTACATACATTTTAATACAATTTCGGAGGTTAACCCCAATATTTAATGTGTTTGCTATCTTGCGTCAATCGCATATATTGAATACGTTAAAAAAAATCCAGCAATATCTCAGTCGCATCACGTACGCAGAGGAGAGAGGTTGTTTCCGCTCAGTCAAGCCGGTTATAGGTTATTACCTCAGTGCGGTAGCGTGTGTTTTGGTGTGTATTAATATGTCGAAATGTAGCAAGTGCAACGAAGATTTGCCTAAAGCTGGTGATTATGTCAAGTGCAATGGGTGCCAATCTGAATTGCATTATAATAAGTGTTCTGGACTAAAGCAAACAACCTACACGTCGAAATCTCAGCAAGCAAAGGACGAGTGGCGCTGTCCTAGTTGCCGAAAGAAAACGCCAACACCAGGTGCTGAGTCAGCAGAGGTATTTGTTTTTCCAGAGTCTGGACTAAAAGAACTTCTTATTAGCTTTCAAAACGAGGTCCGTGAGGCATTGAAGGGCCTTGGAGAAGAGCTAAAGGTGTTTAAAGGTGACATATTGGCTGAAATCAATTCTATTAAAGTTTCCATTGCTGAACTCAATACATTCAAAACGGACACAATTTATGAAGTGGGGGAGCTTAAAAGTGAACTAATTTCTATGAAAAAGGACATTTTGAAGAAAGACAGTACAATAACTAGCTTAACGGCGCACTTGAACTCGCTGGACCAATATAATCGAAACCGTAACTTCGAAATAGTAAACATTGAAGAGCAGGAAGACGAGAACGTCGAGGAACTTGTTGTCGACATTTCTCGGAAGTTGGGCATCGCTTTGGAGGCCGCGGAGATCGAGGCAGCTCATCGCCTCCCGTCCCGCGACCCGACTCGTCATTCTCGTCCTGCGAATATTATTGTCCAGCTTGCCAGCAGGAAAAAGCGAGACCAGTTTCTCGCCAAGCGCCGTGATCTACATTTATTAAATTGCAATAACAATCCTGCAGAGGGAGAGGCGAGCGCGCAGCCAGGGAAATTGAGTGTTTATTTCAATGAGAATTTGAACCCGTACTTCAAGCAGCTTTTTTGGCAAACTAAAAATTCAGCCAAAGAAAAGGGCTATAAGTATACTTGGTTTAGTCGAAATAAAATTCTTGTCAGAAAAGACGAAAATACCCGTCAAGCTATTTCAATAACATCATTCCCGGACTTGAGTAAGCTCTAATTCTGTTAGGTGTTTTGCATGTTCCAAATATTTGACGACGAACATGATATTGATAACGGAATCCAGGTTGTTGTTGATGACTTAGGTCAGTGGATATTAAGAGAAGGGTTTACAAATATTACATGTTAATATTAGATCAATAAAAAAAAATGGAATGAATTAAATGTGATCTTGAGCAATATTCTTGGATGTTTTGATGTGTTGGTGTTATCAGAGATAGGTTTGAACAATGATTTCGAGACGCAGGTATTTAATTTTCAAGGTTATAATTCTTTTTCATTTGTTAGGGAAATCAAGCGAGGAGGAGGGCTGATATTGTTTGTAAAAGATGATTCAAGTTTTGTTAGAGATAACGTTAAGTTTGTCAGCTTTGAGAACATAAGTGGTGTGCTAACTACAAAATCGGGTTCAAAAATTTGCATAATTGCGATATATAGACCTCCAGCGGCAGACAAATTCAATTTTATACGTGAATTGGAGAATTATATATCACGAATAAAAATTAGTAATGTTGCAATTGTTGGAGATGTGAACCTAAACTTGCTAAATAATAATGATAATATTGTACAAGAGTATGAAAGTGTTTTGGCTGTGAATGGATTTAAGAAATGTATTTATGGAGTCACTCGAGAGGAGCTTTTGGGAAATATTGTAACTAAATCTTGCATAGACCATATTTATTTGCGTTCTAATTATGCAGGTATTTCCTCCTTAATTTACACGTCAAAACTCTCAGATCATTATTTTGTTGGTGTAAATGTAAATTTGCTCAATCGAGAAGAATTTATTGGAAAAAAGCAAAGCCTACCTAAGCAAATATTAAATGAACGTAAATTAAAAACTATACTTGAGTCTGTAGAGTGGGCGGATTTGTTAAATGTGGATGACTGTGTTGAATTGTACGATAAAATAGTAAATAGATTTGATGATTGTTATAAGCGGTCAATGTTCACTGTGTCTAATGTAGGTATAAGGAAGCAAGCAAGGAAGCAATGGATGACTCCAGAGCTGCTTGAAAAGGTGCGCAACCGTGATATAGCGTTCAAAAGATTTAAAAGCTGTCATAACACCCTAAAGGCTACACTTAAAATTGATTATAATAAAATAAGAAATGAAGTCGTTAGCGATATTAAAAAAGCAAAAATTTATTTCTATCAGATCGAGTTAGAAAGGTCTAAGTATTGCATTAAGAAGACATGGCAAACAATAAACAAAATTATAGGTAAAAGTGGGAATTTGTCTGTTGATGAAGTCATACACAGATACCTTGGTAAGACACAGTCTGATCTGAACATTGCAAACATTTTTGTTGATTCGTTTATTAGTGAAGTAAATAATTTGAAGCATGACTGTCATATGCAAATTAGTAATGAGGCTGAAAACTGTATAATGCAATCAATGTTTCTTCGGCCGGTTAGTCCTGGGGTGGTGCAATCTATCATTAATGGAATGAATGTAAGTAAAGGACCTGGAATTGAAGGAATCAGGATGAAGGATTTAGTGTTGGTTGCCGAAAAAATAAGTCCTGTGTTGTCAAACCTGTTTAATTTATCTTTCAAAAGGGGTATTGTGCCTGAGAAACTAAAAGTATCTATTGTGCGTCCTGTTTTTAAAAAGGGAAACCACTTGGAATATAGCAACTACAGGCCTATTGCGATATTACCAGCGATTGAAAAGGTTATGGAGCGTTATGTAGAAGAAAAATTGTCACATTATTTGAAAACTTACAATATAATAAATTCCGCGCAGTTTGGGTTTCAAAAGGGGAAAGGAACAGGGAATTTGTTATCATTATTTTCAGACTACATAAATAGCAAGATAAACAATAATATGCACATTTTAGTTATGTTTATTGACTTTACAAAGGCTTTTGACACTTTAGATCATAATAAGCTGATAGCGGCCTTGCAGAGAGTAGGGATAAGGGGACCTGTATTGCAATGGTTTATGAGTTATCTTTTAGATAGGCATATAGTTGTTAAAATAGGTCAAAATTATAGTGTTAAAAATAAATATGTTACAGGTGTACCGCAGGGATCCATTTTGGGCCCTATATTATACCTCCTTTATGTTAATGATATCTTCAATAGCGTTCGTATGTGTAAAACGCTTATGTATGCTGATGATACAGCATTAATATCAGTTCATAAATCTTAAGAGATGGCTCAGCTTTATCTTCAACGAGATTTTAATAATATAATCAAAGTGACACATGATAGGAAGTTAATAATAAACTGCTCAAAGACAAAATTTATGCATATATGTTCGTCTGCCAACAGTAACAGAAACAGTTCAGTAAAAATAACGTTTCATTCCAATGATTGCTTGCACGCCCCGGATGAATACAATATGGATGGGTGTACAACTTGTGTAGATCAGATTGAGGTTGTACCTAATCATGTGTATCTGGGCATGGTTGTTGATGACAGATTTTCATGGAAGCCTCATATTGATCGTTTATGTAAAAGATTGCGTTCGTGTGCCTTTCAAATATTTAATTTAAAAGATATCCTTCCTCTATATCTACTAAGAACAGTGTACTATGCTTTAGCTGAATCTGTAATATCTTATGGTATTCTTACTTATGGAAACGCATCAGACGTTCATTTAAAGAAAGTTGCAAATTTGCAGAGCAGAATTGTAAGGAGCATAACACTGGAGAGTGAGATTCTTCATGAAGGCATTAACACTCATTTTCAACAAGCCCAGATATTACCTTTTGAATATTTAAGACGTTATAGATTTGTATTACAATATTATTTTGATAATGATAATAAAGTGTGCTTAAAAAGAAATCGAGAGACAAGGGACGCTATTCAAAATTTAAATCAGTTTCAGGTGCCACTTTTTAATAATAAACATGGTAAGAGAACGCTAGCTTATGAAACTCCAATTATATTTAACAACATTCCGTTTAATATGAGACAATATACAAAGTTTAGTGAAGTAAAAGTAAATATTAAAAAACATTTTCTATCCTTGCTGCAATTATAGTTTGAAAGTTAAAAATATAACAAAATTTATCGATCTCTCTCATTTCTCTCGATCGCTGCGATCTCTCTCATTGTTGTGCTCTTGCACAACTTGCTCTTGTTGTTCAGTTCAATTCAATTTATTACATCTTGCAAATAATATTATAGGTACTACCTTCTCTCTCTGTGCATTTTATTTGTATTTATTTTATATTTATTTATATGTAACTAAAGTGTATATCAATGTGTTAATTATATATGTGTTATTTGCCACATTCAAGTCTCAATGGGGCTTTGTGGCTGCGACCAATTTTGTAATTATTTGTATTTGTATGTTATTTTTGTAAAATAAAAAAAAAAATAAAAAAAAAAAAATCGATTAAAAAACGTTATCTCAAGAATAATAGGTATTAAACTATTTTATTACCTTGCTACATCAATAACTTCACGGCTTCTCTCCAATTTCTTCCTCAGAGCTTCGTACATTTCTCCCAACATAAAGACCGCATAGCTAAACTCCATGTCAGCCAATGCATTCGAGACATCCATAATGCATATAGCAAGATATGTCGGTATAAGTGACGGTGCGTATTCTGAATCAATGCCGTAAAATAAATAAGCAAAGGAATACAATGCAATCGAAAATACAACGTGAATAGTGATTAGTTTCTTATATATGCTGAGCTTTAAGACACCTATGTTCAATTCAACAGAAATATTTGACATCACTTTGATGACGTTGAGAATATTGTCTTGTTTCAAAAATGCAAAAACGTGCGTGTAAATAAAAAGTAAGCGTGCACAAGCGTGCTGAAACTTCTGAGTAAGATTCATAATTGTTTCGAATTTCGCACTATCATGATATCCAAAAAAATCAAATCCTTTAATAACCACTACGGTCACTACAAACCAAATCACTGAGTACACAAACGACACTTTTGATTTAACATAATGGTTTGATTCTCTGTGCATTTTGAACGGAGCCAAAGCGAATAGTTTCAAAGTGTTGATGAGCGGACTTATCGCGTGGTTAAAATCCATGACGCGTCTTGCCTCGTCGTTTGTTGACGCGACAATGACGAGGCTCGAAGAGTTCCGTAAATATTTAGTTTCCGAATTATTAATGTGGAGCAATTTCGGAAATTACTTGAGAATATTTACTATCAACTATATTTTAGGAGATCTTTGACAGCGATCCATCAAGTTGCATTTCTAATTAGCGATTTTGCTTCCCCACAACGGCTAAGCTCAACTATGGGGCTTCTGTTGGTAAGTCTTTACATGTGTACTTATTTATTTATTTATGATAATGGATCACACAGTCACACTCCACAAGTGGACACAACAAATATAAAAACGACCTAATGCAATAAACAATAGAAATAACTTAATAATATGAAAAACTAGCAGTAACTTCGATCGATACAATAAGTTTAAAGAAAAGAAAAAATTTAAACAATAATGACAAACTTAATAACGCATTAACAGCTTTTCTAATCTGGGGCCAAATCAATTATATTTGTTAAAAGTGGCCTTTTGATTTCAATAGAGCTGTAAAATATTGTATTTTAAAAGTTACAATTATCGAAATTATAAGTCAATTCACACAAGAATGTTTATCAACATGTAGCCCAGCAAACACAAGGTTGTACCTGGGACCTCCCCAGTCCCTCCTAATTAAGGATGTAGGATATCCCCAGTCCTTCCTAAAATGATCCTAAAAGCCTCCCCACAGCTTCCTAATGGGGATCCTAAATGGCTCCCAGGTACATCCTGGGGAGGGAGGACCATCCTAAAAAAAGGAAGGTCTGCCTTTTTTTAGGAGGTATTCTGCCTTTTTTAGGAAGAATTCTGCCTTTTTTTTAGGATATCCATCTCCTAAATTAGGACATAATTTCCTAGATTAGGTAGATCATTTTCCACGATATTACGATGAGTGCCTTTTCAAAATGCCTTATTTAATATATTTAATACACGACAGAGCGATATAATATACAGATCGATAGATATACACTAACACTGACAGGACAGGGGTAGACTCACTCCACCAAAAAAGTGAAGCATTTTTGCATCACTTGCGGGACACCGACAACAAACACCAACATGACAGCGTCAGATCAGCTGCTATCATTCATTTCTTTGAAGGAATTTATTCATTTATAGTTTGAATGCATCATACCTACAAATAATATGGATCGGAGTGCAGGGGACAACTTGCAGGGGACAACTACTAAAGAGGAAATACACATTTGTCCTATCATGTAAAGCAACGTGTCTCATTTTGTTACAAATTATTATAATTTTTGCCAGATTTTGGTAATAATAAAACTTACCTACTTAAAACAAACAATAAAGATATCTGAGTAAATCATAAATCTATATTGAAGTTGAAGGGCAGAGTACTCTGTTGACAGCTAACGAAAACTATATAAATATTTCAATAGCGGCCATTTTTAGTGTAATATATCCTAAAAAAAGGCAATTGCCTAATTTAGGGAGGACCGTCCTAAAAAAAGGAAGGTCTGCCTTTTTTGGGAGGTATTCTGCCTTTTTTAGGAAGAATTCTGCCTTTTTTTAGGATATTCCTCCCTAAATTAGGCAGTTGCCATTTTTAGAATAAGCCATCTTGAATTTGGAAGAGTCCTCCTTACTAGGATGTACCAGGGAGGTCCCCAGTACATCCTTGTAAGGATATCCCTATTTAAGGAGCATCATCCTTATATTAGGACCTCCCAGGGAGCTCCTGTGTTTGCTGGGAGTCTACATTTTATGAGTATTAAATGATGTTTTATGGCGCGTGGGGCACGAAGGAACTGATTGTTAGCAAGTTTATATATGGTCGGGTGGGCCATAGCGGCATTTAAGACATTTACCAACAATGTTAGATTTCAATTATTGAGTCATTATGTTACACTATGATAATATAAACAATAACCTATGGTCCATTGAAAATTGCTGAAAATTATTAGTATTAAATTTATTATAGTGGATTTACACACAAACTATACTATTAAAAAATCGATTTATGGGTAATTTCGCCTCAGAACCACCAACGAATTTTCATGACCCCTTCCGATTTTGATCAAACTTGGTGAAGTTGTTGTTAAAAGCAAAAAATGAGACACGTATTTTTTTGTTTGGTCAATTTTGTCCCCCTTCTGGTACTTTCACCCCTTCGAAAATCTCACTTTTTAAGAAACCCTTATTTACATAACTGCTTGTAACTTTGGACCTGTTTGAGATATTTTAGTGATCTTTTTTAATATTTGTACACAAATGTAAGTAGTTTCATAAAACGCAATGATAATTATAATTATTTTTTAAATCAGGGGTGACCAAACCAAATTTTGACTTTAAATGGGCCCCCCAAAAAAACGGCATTTTTTAAAATTCTGAAAACAATATATCTTGTTTATAATTATTATGTTATCATTCCCTGAAAATTTCAGATTGGAAAAATGTTTTTTATTTTTTTATGAATAAAAGTTCACCGTCGTATTTTGGAAGATCATAAAATATCACTCACCGTGTGGTATTTTGATATTAGGTGTGCTACAATTATTGATTAAAATGAATCAGTGATAGAATAATGACACAATTCTTTATTGATTTTGTCAGTAACGCGATATTTTTAAATAGGGGTGACCAAATCGGGAATGGTATTACAGCATTTAATGTCCACTGATGCATTCTTAATTTTTAGATTATGTGCTATTTCTCAGTACATTTTGGTGTTCGCAAACGCCAACGATTGTATAGATCTTCTTTTCAGTTTTAATTGAGAGTTCAATAAAATATATGCAATGAGATGATTATATATTTTTCTATACACATAATTTTTCTGTTTTGGTTGACGCTAGTAAAAGCCCCATAACCTCGCCAAGGTCTCAACCATTGTATGGGGTATTTTTTTTATTGTGGAAAGGTTAAAACCACAGACTGGTATGTGAGAGAAAAGGGATTATTTCGGCACTTGAACGATTTCATCTTTAGATTGAGCGGCATATGAATAGATTTTGGTGGAGACAATGGAAACTGAGACAGGAATGAAGCAATGAAGTTTCTGAGTTCCAGTGATGGTGCGTGAACTCAGAAACCTTTCATTCAGGAGTCTTCCCTCGGCTGCGTGGTCTTCTTCCGTGCAGAAAGTGAAGTCGACGGCTTCAATGTTCGACCTCGCCCACTCAAACAGTTGCAGTGGAGTCATGATCTGCGACTCGTAGGGGCGCTGCAGACTGGCGCGAGCAGCGAGCCTCTTCACCGTCCCTCCGACGCCGACGCACGCTCCTTTGCCATGTGATGTGGCAAAGAAGTGCCACTCGGCGGCGACGCCGAAGTCCTCCAGGTGATGACACAGATTACTGAAGTTTTTCCGGTTCTTGTACTGGGAGGCGGCCCCGTCGAAGAAGTAGATGATCTTCTTCGGAGCTGC
Source organism: Leuctra nigra (assembly GCA_934045905.1). Taxonomy (NCBI): domain Eukaryota; kingdom Metazoa; phylum Arthropoda; class Insecta; order Plecoptera; family Leuctridae; genus Leuctra; species Leuctra nigra. The sequence goes on along the minus strand of OW203769.1, from coordinate 9,935,059 downwards.
GCCCTGGACACTCGTCAGATACTCCATCAGCTTCCTCTGGAATAAGTGGACTGCCACTGTATTATGAGTGAGACAGTCCGATATCACGACGAAGCTGACGTGTCGCTCCTCTCCAGATACGCGATAGTAGGCGACGAATGGATGGATTGTTGCCGAGGAGTTATTCCAATGGAAGCCCTGCGCTTCATCTTGGAGAACAAAGGAATAGTTCTCGGCAAAATCGCAAACAACAAGAAATTCTCCGGGATTCAAGTTGTCTTTCACTTCGTTCTGGAAGGCGGCTTGCTGTGTGGCGATGAACGAGTGTCGCTTCAGGGTGACGAGACCATCACAGAAGCTCTCCAGGAAGTCGTCCATGGGCTTGGTGACTATCTCCAGAGAGCAACGATCGACGGACGCCCATCTCTTGAAGGTGATGTTTTCTATCATCTTCTCGTCCATCAGCTCTCGAAGATGCTCCTTCATCCCTGAAGTTCCCGGACATGAAGAGCAGTCTTCCAGGAAGCAAGACGGAAGTGGCGGATTGCAGGTTATTGCCGCCACACATTCTTTATGTGTCTTGAGCGGCACGTCATCCTTTGAAGTGAGGTCCGCGATCTTGGCGCCGAGCATCATCAACTTCAAATTCTGATGAATTGTGCACACACACACACTGTGCGTGCCGCTGGCTCCAGCTAGAACACACTCTTTGGGGCGCAACTCCGCAAACTTGGAGAATCCCACTTTATACTGAGATAACTCACTCTTGAATAGGCGATAGACCTCTTGTAGATTGTTGAGTACCAGCCTCTTCTGTACAAGATGACGTTCGCCATCTCGTTTCACAGACTTGCAGTCCTTCATACCTGGCATTACTCGACTCACATCATAGAATGCGCCTGTAGAATTCTTCAACAGCCTCGACGATGGTCTGTGACAGCGGCTTTCCAGGTCTGGGGTTCGGTGTTGACATGACCCCCTTCTCCCGAACAAGTTCTCTTGCCAGTCGTGCCATGTAATTAGTGGCCCCAAACACGGCCTGAACTTTACCAAGCGTCCAGCTTTTGGGGAGAATTGTCAAAATCTGGATCTTGACACTGTAGTCGTTTGTTGCCTCATATTTCTCTTTGAGCTGCTGGACCATCTCGCCCTCACTGTCCTGCTCCTCAGCGCCTGTAGATTGCTTCAGGAACAGCTTCTTGGCCAGCGCTGTTGCAATTCGTTCCTGCTTCTGCTTCGGATACTTCTTCTGCTTCAACCTCTTGGCGTCAATGGGCGACGTGTCCAGCAACGCCAAGCTCGGGTTGAGAGCAGAAACAAGCACCTCCTGTTCATAAGACGGTCCAGGAAGAGCCAAGTCGACGTCGACGCTCGCATGTTCGGCTGGATCGTCGGAACTCGAAGAAGAGCTAAAGGACGCAGCTGGTAGAACTGCAGCTGGCAGCGGGGGTGGCGGAGGCGGCTCAGGGGTTGACGACGACAACTTCATGCGGCATTTGGAGCAAATCCTGCTTTCCTCAGGAATGTGAGGCATTTTCAACCGCATCGCCTCGGTCACCACACGAAGTCCACTCCGAGAACGGTGTGGGTTCTCATTGAATGGATTACAACAGCGGTGTTTGAAATATCGAACGGACTTGCTCTTTACTTTAGGCATTGCTGAGTGTTCATAAATTGCCACGAAAGTAAAAGACAAAAAAAGCACAAATAGAACGTATGAAATGTTATGACCAGCACTTCTAAATATATTAGAAAGTCACAAAATCACTGTCACTAAGAAAAATACAATAGAAAGTCACTAAAGTTACTAACCAAAATACATAAGAAAGTCACAGAGCAAAATACATTTGAAAGTCATAAAGTCACTATAAGCGCAATGCATTAAAAGGTCACAAGTCACTGTAGCGAAACACTTCGCAAGAAAGCACCCTTAAATAAATAATGTATTAAAATGTTTCGCCAATAATCAGTTTGAATATACACACCACCCGAAATATTATTGATAATGCACAACACTCTTTCACTTAGTCCTAGACAAGGCTTCCACGACGTGAGCTGTGTGCAACCTGAGTGACCAAAGCACACTGGTTTCCGAAATGAAAATGTTTTCTTGAGTTCATAGAGATCTCGACAAGATGCCTGTTTCTTATTGTCAAGCAGCTGGTAGCCAACGGACAACAACAATAGGATGGGGTGCGCCGTGTACCTGCGAGCACGTACTAGTCTCTTCGAAGCATCCCTTAGCTCGAGCAGGCATGATGAATAAAGTCGTGGTCAAAACATTGTTCCCCTATCAACTAACGGCATATCCCTCTATTTGTATGAAAGGTGAAATACAGAATAAATAAGTTTAGTACATGTTTTATTTGTTTTAACATGTACTAGATATGTAAAAATTAGGAATGCATAAGTGGACATTAAATGCTGTAATACCATTCCCGATTTGGTCACCCCTATTTAAAAATATCGCGTTACTGACAAAATCAATAAAGAATTGTGTCATTATTCTATCACCGATTCATTTTAATCAATAATTGTAGCACACCTAATATCAAAATACCACACGGAGAGTGATATTTTATGATCTTCCAAAATACGACGGTGAACTTTTATTCATAAAAAAATAACAAAACATTTTTCCACTCTGAAATTTTCAGGGAATGATAACATAATAATTATAAACAAGATATATTTTTTTCAGAATTTTAAAAAATGCCGTTTTTTTGGGGGGCCCATTTAAAGTCAAAATTTGGTTTGGTCACCCCTGATTTAAAAAATAATTATAATTATCATTGCGTATTATGAAACTACTTACATTTGTGTACAAATATTAAAAAAGATCACTAAAATATCTCAAACAGGTCCAAAGTTACAAGCAGTTATGTAAATAAGGGTTTCTTAAAAAGTGAGATTTTCGAAGGGGTGAAAGTACCAGAAGGGGGACAAAATTGACCAAACAAAAAAATACGTGTCTCATTTTTTGCTTTTAACAACAACTTCACAAAGTTTGATCAAAATCGGAAGGGGTCATGAAAATTTTCGCGATTTTTTGGTGGTTCTGAGGTGGAATTACCCTTATGTCTTCTCCTTTTGCATTATTGATGACGCTTGCTGGTACTGAATGAGAATGACGAGGTATGTTGTAATTCCCCCTGCAATCTGTGAACAAAGACAAGAGTCAGTCGCAGTTCATCAAGTTAGACAGCAGGAGTTGGAAACATCGACCATCGCTGTTGTTACCGAGTAGAGCAGAGTCATGTCGATTGGGAAGAAGCCGCAAGCTGTGAACTCAACTCTACGATGAAGCAGCTGAGACGAGAATCTATCCATCTGGAATAAATTAAACATTAATTTGTTTGTATGTGTTAATCAACTGTATAGCAAATGTTTTTACCATTATATCAATTAAGTATAATATTAAGCATTCAGAACATGTTTTGAAATAACGTTACTCTGGATTCTTAGTTTTATTGTGAGTGAAGTTTCTCGTTGTCTGTTCCACCCCAGATCACGAGCCGTTGAACAATTTAAATTTGTATAATTATAATTAAAATGTATCTCCGTGAAAGATTAATTCAAACATGCATGAACATTTACAGACAAGCCTGAAGAGGGGTTGAATAGGGGTACCTCTCAAAACATCGCTCGCAATGCAATATAACTCGGAAGTCCTACCGTATTGTTGCAACTCACTTGTTCTCTGAGCTGAGGCGTCCTCGCTGTCGTTTGTAATTTGGACACTGAGTACGCCAGCTCATCAGCCTGGTGGTGACAGAAGAAATTACAATAGGCCATTTAAGAAAGTCAGTGCGTATGCGATAAAGCCTGGCAGGTCCACAGCCGTCTAGTGTGTAGTGACTCGTGTGGGTGGGATGACGTCACGCCGAGTCCTTTGAAGTGCGCACTGCGCATGCGTTTAAGCCTGATAACATTAGTACCACACCTCACCAACAGATGTATCTTTACTTTCTTAAATGGTAGGGCGATGTAAGGGATGGAACGGGAATGTTGCATGTTGCAAGTTCAATAAGTCTGGAACGAAAAGAATGTTTAATTTGTGTTACGTCACCGTAATGTCTACGTCAATTGTTTCGTCAATTAAGGTCCATGCTAGATGAACAGTAAAATTCGATTAGCGCTCTTTCGATTTGTGTAGGTATATAATTGATGTAAAGCACATAGTTTCAAAATAATACCAATGGAAAAAACTCACATTACTTGACTTATTTTATGCAAAAAATAATATGTTAAGCAATTGCTTTGAGATTTCCTATATTATTTTGGAACTCTGTGCTTGAAAGCAATTATAAACGGACCTGAATCGTAGCGCGCTGAGCGAATGCAGCCGTCCTCTCAATAGGAAAGTCTCATTAGATTATTTTGCGTTGAATTTGAAATATCAACACAAATATTAATATAGCTTCGTAATGTTTCCGATTCCGAACACATAATTATTAGATAAAATAAACAGTACGGTATGAGTTCTAAATATTTACATTTACATTTAAAATGTTATATTTCCGAGCCTGATGAGGGGTGACACAGTTCACTCGAAACGTCGCTCAAAATAAATACTTAGAACTCATACCGTACTGTTTATTTTATCTCCAAATATTAATGATACACATTTTGCATCACGAGAGAAATTCAACAATTGCATTCATAAAATTCAATTTCAACATTAGGGGGGAAAATGGAATGAGACAAGAGCCAGAACTGTGATGTCATTTCCAAGTCTCCAAAATGTGTTACTATGGTGTGTATGCAGTACATGGGTGCCGTGGCAATGTAGCAAATTGTGATGTCATTGTTTGTCATTGATTTATCCTATTATTTAGTTGCAAACCTCTGCAATGTTTACTTTCGAGTACTGTCTTGCGTTGCCGACGCAACCTCAGAAAGCGCAGAGTTTGAATTGATTACTGACTTAGATGTTGTGAGACCATCGCCTACCTTAGACTTGGTTGTGGAACTCGCCCATATCACGGTGGAGATTTTCAGCGTCCTGAAAACACCGTCCACGATCAAGCCAGTGCGAAACATCGGAGATACAACCTCGCCTTCTGTCAATGCCAACACATCTGAGAGCGTGTAGTAGATGACAAGGACGATGTTGAGAAAAGAGACGAGAACTGAGAGGAGAATCTGGACTCCGAACAAGGAGTTGACTGTGGTGGTGACGTCATACAGGATGCTGTGTTGCTGGGAGAAGTTGGGAGATGAACTTGACGCGATGTTGCCAGCAGTGGAGGCAATGGCAACTTGGATGTAGCTTTCTTGGAGCTTCTCTCTGATGTCACTGCAACAAGATTAAAATATATGAAACAATTACCCCTTCCTTGTAAAATATAATATTTGCTTTGATGTGCCATTCAATTCAATTCAATTATCTATATTTGTCTTTTGAAACAAAATGGCGAACATTCAACAATTAAATACACTATTATTGTATCTGTTGATCATCCATGTAACCAACTAAATATAATCTAAATCTAAATTGTTATAAAATAAAGAAAATTATAATTATTGCAGCATAATGTTTTCAGTAGCATACTTGTTTGTTCTTCAGGGATGTTATTTAAAGTAATTTTGTCAGAGGTTATTTTTTAATTATTCAGAGTGAAAAAATATCTAATTGAGTTCTTGCAGTTTTTCTAAAATTGTATTGTATGCTGAAACAGCGTAGTAATAAACGATGATTTAGAATTTATGACTGTGATATGCATGGATGTTTAGATTACGCTTAACCTACCATTCCTGAACAGTATCTTCTTCAAACTCAATAGCATCACAACTTTTCTCCAGTTTCTTCCTGAGACCTTCGTACAGTTCTCCAATCAAGTACACAATACATGTAAACTTCATATCGGCGAGCGAATTTGAAATTTCCAAAATTATGTAAGTAATAAAAAAGGGAAGAGAAATTTCGGAAGCTTCTAGACTCAAACAATAAACACAATAATTTATACAATGTAGAGAAATTCCACACACGATCTTGCAGATGAATAATTTCTGATATCTGCCGCATTTCAGTTCCCCAACGTCGAACTCTTCCGCTTTCTGCGACATCACCTTTAAGACTGAGAGGACAGTGTTTTGCTTAAGGAAGATTAGAACATGGGAATATATGAAAAGGATGTGAGCACAGAAGTGTTGGATCTCTTGCGTGATCTTCATCGACGTCTCATATTCCCCTTGATCGCCGTAACCAGAGAAGTAAACCCATTCCAGAAGAACGACATTCACAACCAGCCAAATCACCGAATACGCCAACGACAACTTCGATCTTACGTAGTGGTTTGATTCTTTGTCTTTTTTGTACGGAGCCAAAGCGAAGAGTTTTAAAGTGTTGATGAGCGGACTTATCACGTAGCTAAAATCCATAACGCCTCCTGCTTATACGTCCTATAAAGTCACAATGACGCGCTTATCTTTCCGGTTCAAGTTCGTGTGTCCGCATTTGTTGAAGTGTTTGCCAACGATTTATTCTGTGGAGTGTATTCGGGGATCCATTTAGTTATTTGTAAATACTCATAGATAGTGATAGTGAAATCGCCAAGCCATCTGCCTCTAAATAGATGTGTACATACCTAATTACTATGAAATAACCTATTAGTGAACAATCGTATTATTACTGAGTTACTATGAATTAGGAAAATCCTCGCACGCCATTTGCATACCAGCCCCAATACGAAACAATGACAATGATTTACATTACATAATAAGTCTCTGAAGGCCGGTATTACCATTAGTTAAGCTGCAGTTAGCTTAAACTCCACTTCATAAAACTCGGTGCATTACCATTACTGCAATTTAATTCCAGAGCTTATTTCCTCAGTTTCAACTAACTAAGTTTCAACTCAGTTAATGGTAACACCACATTTCCCGAAGTGTAGCTTAATTAAACTGAAGATTAAACTAATGGTAAATATCCCCTTATAGGGTAAGGTAGTACGGCCTATACTGCCTGTGTTAAATTTGGCTACTTCATGTACCTTTTCTCGGTATCTGTGCATAGCAGCATTCCGAATTTTTGTATATTGTTATGTATGAGGTTAAATTAGTTTGCAAACAGATTCATTATTCACCAAAAAATTGTGTTTGGACAAGAAAATAAAAATGTATAATTTTTTTACACGTTTTATAGAATTGCTAGAATAATGGAATTATTTTAGAATAGTTATACTCCGCTTGCACAAATAAAGTAATAGTTTCTGAACAAAAGCTTATAGTTTCTGAGATAAAGGTACATAAGTACTGAAAAAAAATGTTTTTGAGATAATCACATTACAAATAAAATGGTGCACAATAAACCAGTATCTTAGCAATGCAAGAGCACAGCAAGAGCACATTTCAAACATTATTTAATGAAAGTTGAGGACATATTTTAGGTAAATCAATGTAATAATAGTATTATTTATACTTTTAAAATACAAAATTTGAAATAAAGAAAAATATATTTTTTTTTTCAAAAATTTGGTACTACTTTACTTTAATTTATGAATAAGTGTCCCAAATAGGTTGGTGCTGGATTTATAACCAGAGCCTCTGTGTAACGCGTTGAAAAGCCAACCTTCGATTGCATTCGAATTAAGGGGTTTTATGGTTACGTCATATAGGTATAATAATTTACTTATTATCTAATATTAATATGGTACATTAACCAAATCGTCGGCTTAGTACTTGTTTGTCCTATATCCTCCTTTTGCTAGTCGGAGATAATGAGGTTTAAAGATTGAATTCATTCTCACGGCAAAACTACATAATCTACAGACAAAAATATCACTCATTCTTATGGACGTCTTGAATATATCTAGTAGTATTTTTCTACCCTGTACTCTTAATTACCCCAATAAAGGGCACCCCCATTTGAAAACAGGACAAAGAAAGTCATGGGAACGAAATATTTGAGACATGGTACAATGAGACATGGTGACAGCATCGTCACCGGTGGTATGACAGTTCGTAGAAGCATTCTCTACCTTCATTCCATTCTCCTCGGAGATCTCTAACCCTCATCCGTGTGTTGTGTCTAGTGTCCGTCCGTCCGATCGGGTAGCTCAGTTGGTAGAGCTCTCGCCCGGCAAGTGAGAGGTCCCGGGTTCGAGCCCCGGTTCGGTCGGATATTTTTCACAACACATATCCCTTCATATCAACGAAATATTTGTTACGTATTTTGTCCTATATCCAATTTTTACATAGTTTTTTTTACAGGAGGTACATTTCAACTATTTAAGCAATTTTTTCATAATTGTAACACCGTTTTATTATATTTTAAGAAAAAAATATATAAAATTTTTAAATTTGATTCCATATTTCTCCTACTTTTAGGTCGAAACTCTCTAATTTAGGATGCTTGTCCTAAAAAAAAGTCTGCCATATTTAGGAATATACATCCTTAAATTAGGCAGATTCCATATTTCTCCTACGCTTAGGTGTATTCGTCCTAAATTCGCAGCTGCAAATCCCAATATGGTTATTAAGATGAATATATTTTGACAATAAAATAATAAAATCTCAATATTGTTTTTTAGATATATTTCGGTACTTTTATTAAACTATATAATTAATGAAACTATCCGACTACTTGATGAAATTTAATATTATTACTTCTGTTCAATTCGGTTTCCAAAAAGGTAAGAGTACGGGGGACTTGTTGGCACTGTTCTCGGATTATGTAAATACAAGACTAAATCTTAATATGCATGTGTTGGTGCTATTTATAGATTTTTCTAAAGCGTTCGATACTCTGAACCACACTAAATTATTAATTGCACTGGAAAAAGTTGGTATAAGAGGTCCTCTGTTAGGATGGTTTTTAAAGTATCTAGAAAATAGGAAATTTTTGGTTCGAGTCGGAGATACTTACAGCAGTGTTAAGGAAATTGAATCTGGAGTACCTCAGGGGTCGATTTTGGGACCGATATTGTACTTAATCTATGTAAATGAGATGTCAAACCACGTGTTAAATTGTCAAACCTATATGTATGCTGATGACACAATACTAATTTCTTCCCATCGTTCGTTTGAAGTAGCTGTGGAGTACTTGCAACAAGTTTTCACAAGTATTCTAAAATGTACTCACGACCAAAATCTAGTGATTAATGCTGACAAGACCAAAATATTGCATATCCGTTCACCATATAATAAAGATCAACTTATAAATGCTAACATTATTTATCATTCATATGATTGTTTACATCAAATGAGTCCCGTTTCAGAGTGTATTGGCTGTACCTCTAAAATTGACTTTGTCCAAAATTATAAATATTTAGGATTAATAGATCACAAATTTTCTTGGCAACCTTATATTTTATCTCTGTGTGGTAGACTAAGATCATGTGCATTGAAATTATTTACTCTAAAAAACATATTGCCTTATAATCTCCAAAGAATAGTGTATTTTGCCTTGGCCGAATCAATCATTTCTTATGGTATACTGGCTTGGGGTAACACTTCACAATCAAATTTAAATTCTATTAGAGCGCTTCAAAATAAAATGATTAAATTTATAGTACCCAGCCATTTCAGAGAACAGTTTGAGCACGATTTAGTTTCTATGTATCGCTATTGCAATTTCTTTCCGGTCGAAGTTTTATTCGATTATAGATTTATTATAAAATATTATTTTGATTCAACTTATAAATAGACCAATTCAGAAAATACCTGGGTGGCTCTGGTTTCTAGATAAATTCACATGCAGTTTGGTTTTCCATATATCTATAAGTGTTGTACAACAATGGGTTACAATAAGAATACACACTTGGAAAATCATACTGCATGTGAAATTCATTAGAATCCAGAGCCATCCAGATAATTTCTGAATTGGTCTATTAGATATAGACCATGAAATTAATACTAGACATAGCCTCTACAATTATTCCGTTCCACAATTTAATAACAAGTACGGCAAAAGTGCTTTAAGGTATGTGGTTCCAGCAATATTTAATAAAATACCAACAGATTTAAAAAAGTTAAGTAATTATCAGATTATTAAATATGAAATCAAAAATTGGTTATTACGTTCCTTGGAGTAGCTGATGTGTTGCCTCTTATTTAGTATTATTACTATTATTAGTTACCATAATTGTTCTCATTTGATATGTTTGATTTTTCTTCCTCTGTTCAGGATTTATTCTGTGTTTGTTTTGATCAATTAGTATCAATATTATGATTTAGATTGTTTCTTCCGATTGTGTATTTTATTTGTTATATTATGTTAATGTTATTATTTACCAATGTATATTTTTGTGTATAATACCACGGACAAACACCTCCTAGGTGTTTCGTGGTCTAGTGACTGTATACAGTGTATTATTTATTTGTGTTTCTTAATAAATAAATTAAAAAAAAAAAAGAATTGTATATAATTACTATACTTAATTGCTTAATTAAGCTATTTCACCGAAGAAATCAACAAATTATTCAACACATTTATTTAAACATCTGCATCAGCAGATTTTATTGAGATTTTATTATTAGATCAATAAACTAGGTGGAAGTATTCACAATAATACAACGTAAACTATATTTTATTTAACTGTCTAATTTAGGGAGAGATCCTAAAAAAGGCAGATACCATTATCCCTTTTTAGGATATCTCTCCCTTAATTAGGCAATTGCTTTTTTTAGGATATATTTCACAAAAAATGGCCGCTATTGAAACATTTATGTAGGTTTCTCCAGCTGCCAACAGAGTACTCTGCCCCTGGACTTCAATAGATTTATGTTTTACTCAGATATCTGTATTGTTTGTTTTAAGTAGATTGTTATATTATTTCCAAAATCTGGCAAATATTATAAGAAATTGTAACAAAAAGAGACATGTTGCTTTACATGATAGGGCAAATGTGTATTACCTCTTTAGTAGTTGTCCCCTAGAAGTTGCCCTTGCACTCCGAGCCATATTATTCGTATGGATGCATGCAAACTATAAATGAATATATTCATGCAATAAATGAATGATAGCAGCTGATCTGACACTGTCAAATGTTGGTGTTTGTTGTTGGTGTCCCGCAAGTGATGCAAAAAGACTTCACTTTTTTGGTGGAGTGAGCCTACCTCTGTCATAGTGTTAGTGTATATCTATCGAGCTATATTATATCGCTCTGTCGTGTATTAAGTAAGGCATTTTGAAAAGACATTCATCGTAATATCGTGGAAAATGATCTACCTAATCTAGGAAATTATGACCTAATTAAGGAGATGGATATCCTTAAAAAAAGGCAGTACTTCCTTTTTTTAGGACGGTCCACCCTCCCCTGAATGTAGGGCTAGGGATATCCTACATCCTTAATTAGGAGGGACTGGGGAGGTCCCAGGTACAACCTTGTGCTTACTGGGTGGGGAGGTCCCAGGTACAACCTTGTGCTTGCTGGGTGGGGAGGTCCCAGGTACAACCTTGTGCTTGCTGGGTGGGAAGGTCCCAGGTACAACCTTGTGCTTGCTGGGTGGGGAGGTCCCAGGTACACCTTGTGCTTGCTGGGTGGGAAGGTCCCAGGTACAACCTTGTGCTTGCTGGGTGGGGAGGTCCCAGGTACAACCTTGTGCTTGCTGGGTGGGAAGGTCCCAGGTACAACCTTGTGCTTGCTGGGTGGGGAGGTCCCAGGTACAACCTTGTGCTTGCTGGGTGGGGAGGTACCAGGTACAACCTTGTGCTTGCTGGGTGGGAAGGTCCCAGGTACAACCTTGTGCTTGCTGGGTGGGGAGGTCCCAGGTACAACCTTGTGTTTGCTGGGTGGGAAACCCAGGTACAACCTTGTGCTTGCTGGGTGGGGAGGTCACAGGTACAACCTTGTGCTTGCTGGGTGGGGAGGTCCCAGGTACAACCTTGTGCTTGCTGGGTGGGAAGGTCCCAGGTACAACCTTGTGCTTGCTGGGTGGGCAGGTCCCAGGTACATCCTTGTGCTTGCTGGGTGGGAAACCCAGGTACAACCTTGTGCTTGCTGGGTGGGGAGGTCCCAGGTACAACCTTGTGCTTGCTGGGTGGGGAGGTCCCAGGTATGTAGCGGAGCCGAGGTCCTTGCAATGCACCTGATTGCAAGATAAAGTTATGATGTTGATAGCGTGACTACGTCCGAGAGGTCGTAGGCTTGATGTTAAAATCAAATCCCTGTCAATAGTTGCTTTTATAGGATTTATTTAACATAGAAGTTTGACGTAGGAATAAGATCACTAATAAGTCAGATTGTAAAAACTCACCAATTACTATTTTTAATGTTCCTTTGACGATGGTACACAGATTTAACAAATGTTGAATTTAATAAATATAAAGAACTATTGTATTAAAGAATGGAATTATAACTTTGAAACACTTTTTGAATCTTTTATACTTTTGAATAATATCGTAAAACCGAATATGGTCGATTGACTTTGAATGAATAACTTTTTGTGAATGACCAAACTTGAATGACCACTAATCTAGTGATTCGTGTGTTTTTATACTAGGCCTGTTTCTGGGTGTAACACGTGAGTTGTTCAAACATTATTACATGATGTGTTACTCTGAACCATGACCTATGTGAACGTGAGAAGTGTCAACCTAGTCAGTGATTAATATATTTATACTGATGTCATTAAAAGTGTCATAGAAATCTATGTCACGTGACTGCATTAAATGTTAGATAAATGACTTTGATTGACAGAACTCAACGTTGTTTGAAGTTACAATTACAATATGAAGTTACAAATAGATTAGTGAAGTTTCTATTTTATGATAACCCATAGTAAAGATTATTTATGTAACTCTAATCTTTGCCTGTAGAGAGTATAGATATGAATTGACATAAGAATCGACGGATGTCTGGAATAACAAGTTTAAGGCATTGATGATCAATAATTACGCAAAGGTAGCTTCGTTACAATTACTCCTCCGCCCAGAAAAATTGGCACTAATCCTTTCGGATTTGTGTCAATATCGAGGTAAATGTAGAGCAGTCAAACGAAGCAAACCAAGCGTGAAGCATAACAGAAGATTGATAAGAGAAGTTTGAATTTGGAATCATAACATGTACATTTGCCAAACAAAGATATTTGAGTAAGAATTTAAAGTAAATTCAAACACAGATAAGAAACCTTTAGTTGTATTAACGATGAGTCGCGCGGACAAATACACAATCAGAACCAACAAGTCCGAAACACTGGCGAAATGAATTCACAGAGATCTGGAGGTCGGAGAGATGAAAGTTCAAGTCGTAATCACAGCTTTGAGATGTTTGAGCGAGACGTTCGCTGAGTCAGAGTGTTGAGTTGGAATCGAACTCGGGACTCTGGTCTGGTGATGTCACGACGCTCTCCTTGCTCAGTATGTTCGGTTGTGGTCGTCAGGTGATTCAATCCGGCGCTCAGGAGTCAAGACAGCAGGTTGCGTCTAGAAGATTGTACAAGGTGCATCAGTGTATGCAAAATAAAATAAATACATGGAAATAATTCTGTTGTGTTTAATTGAATGCAAATTCAAATGCAGAAATTCATTAACTTGACATTGAGGTGTTCTGATACTGTCGATGTCAACATAATAAATTGAAATAAGATTATAAGTAATGTATGCGATAAGTATAGCATGAATATGTCATGATTGAGTTGAAGAATAAATAAGAGATGTAATTTATAGACCCATTTTAAGGAAAATAATGGATAAAATAAATGCTCATAGGAAAATATACCAAAGTGAATAAAATTTATATAAAATAATGAGGAACCACATAAAGAATTATTGAATTATAAACCCATATTCCAAGATATGTACGAATAGCATGGTTATTGATAATTCAATTTAGTGAATTATATAGTATAAACTGTAATAAAATATATATGTTGGAATGTGAACACATTAATGAATATTAAATAATAAAAGACAGGTAAATTTACGTATGAAGAAACAAAATAGGACACAGATACTTGACGAAAACTTAGCGTAGTGTGATGACGTAGAAAACGACATCCAGCATTTCGAGATAATGAGGAGAGGCGCCGTCTTATCTCGTAAACGTGTTGGAGGTGCCAAGAAGATCGTGATAGACAGCACGTGTCGCTTGAAGAACAAGTCGACAACAAGTTGACGTCTCCGTGAGATGCAGAGTTGATGGAAGACATCTATGTTGTCCACGGAAACGAGATGGTTGTCCAAATAGCGCATACCATCAGCGAGTTGTCCACAGCGTAGATCCGCTGATATTATATTATTATAATATCGAAGAGCGAACTGGCCCGGTCTCTGTAATAGGCAGAGAGGACATCCAGGGGTGCGATCACGTAAAATGATAACTTACTTATCACGGTGACAAGATAGTTCTCATTTTATGTAATCCCAACCCAGGTGTGTTGTGGCGGAGTCGTCATGACGACGCGTAAGATAGGATAAGGTAAAGGAAATGTGGAATTGTGTGAAGTCGAGAGCTTTTGTACAGCCTCTGGGAAAGGGTGAGAAATGTGGCAACAAAATAAAGGAAAGAAAAAAAATTGGGAATGATTACGAGAACGTTATTGACAGTATTAGTGGAAAATTTGTAAGTTCGTGAACTACGACCTAGGCATTGTATTTGTTATCAATGTCATGTGGGCAGGTTTACCGTTGTAATGTGAGAAATGTGATCTTCGCACCGCAAAATTGTGGAAGGGTGGGGGTAGGAATATATATACTAAGTGTATAAGGAGTGTCACTCAGTGTAGAGAGGAAAAAATATCAACGATGTCAGGATTACAAAATGTGCGAATGGAATCAGGACGAGTGAACGAGCCGTGCACCGGCAAATGGAAAATTAGATAAGTACGAACTATAAAAAAACACTCCGTGTAAAAATACCAGCCAAGTCTCTTCAACTATAAAAAAAATAGAATAAATCTAAAAATTCAGCACTGAAAAGTAGTGATATCAAAAAATGAGCCAAGTCAAAACTTAATTTTAAAAACCAAAATATACTTGGCGCATCGTGTATATAAATAGTATAGAAGCATATGCCAAAAATCAAATGTACCTACCTAATTATATATAATATACCTATAATGCCCTTTAAAACGATGCACCAAGTATATTTTGGTTTTTAAAATTAAGTTTTGACTTGGCTCATTTTTTGATATCACTACTTTTCAGTGCTGAATTTTTAGATTTATTCTATTCTTTTTATAGTTGAAGAGACTTGGCTGGTATTTTTACACGGAGTGTTTTTTTATGGGGATATCACTTATTTTTTTAGTTTATTTACACAACTTGTAACACACATCGGAGCAACAATGACTAAATACTTTTAAAAAATACGCCATTTCCGAATTGGTTAATACGAAAAATTGTGTTTGGTGCTCAATATACCTAAGCTTAAAGTGATATTCCATGAAGAATTGCGAAAGCTTCGTTCCAATCAGTCCAGCCGTTTTCGAGATATGGTATCACTTCCGGTTTTCAAAATGGCGACTGAAATAACTGCCACCTAGAATTTATTTCTATAAATGTTATGTATCATTATAAGCCTTCTGAATATGTAGTTATTGTAGTAAGAGGTCATTAAAATCTAGATCTTCATTTTCATGACGTCATTTCCGGTTTCGGTAATAGTACATCTCTACTTTAACTACTGATACTCCATATAGACGACCGTCTGAATCATTTGGCGCTAGTTTCATTCCGATCGGTTTAGCCGTTTTCGAGATATGACGTCACTTCCTGTTTCAAAATGGCGACTACCGGTTGGTTTTATAAAAAGGCACCTCAGACGCCAAAAGTGCACATGTGGTAAAAATTTCAGATCGATCGGCTAAGCCGTTTAGGCTGTGGCGGTGATAGCGGTGTTTCCTGATATCATAATCATCATCTAAAGATCAAAGTGGTGTAATTTCACTGTTTTCTCGGCCCTCTAGCTCGCAAATGGTATAGCCTATTGTTCCCAAATTTGGTATATGTGGTGGGGTGGGCCATAGCTCAAAATTAAGATATTTTACAACAATGTGAGATTTTCCAATTTTATGATCCAGTAGGCCGAAAATGCCATGTTATTGCTTACAGTAAAAGTAGTTGGTCTGGCTCCTCATTTTATTAGGCATTTACGGTATGTTGAGTGAGTGTGAGTGTACAGTACGACTTGGCTGGGTGGAGCGACCGCTCCACTAGATAAAAGAAATTGATCGATCGTGATGTGAAATAAAAAAAAATAAAAAAAAATATAATAATATATATATATATAGATGTAATCAAATCAGACGATTTGTTTTAGATGGACACCTCTTCCTAGAGGTAATGTGGACAGAGGAGGACTGGGAACAAGAAGGAACATCCCCGTTCTACGTGTAGGATGGGTTCAGGCCACACCGCATCGGCTCAACGAGGAGGACAGTTTCTGGATAGATCTGGATAGGAGTGCAGACTGCTGCGGAGACGTAACTCGCCAGGTGCACAAAGATTATATCCTCGCCACTGGAGGGTGGGAATTATGTGGTAAGAACATATGCTATGTAAATAAATTACACAAAAGAAAATGGAAACCCAGATGAATGTTAGGACGTAAAATGGTTATCGTGGTGACCATACACCTAAAAAATAAGGTTGGAGCAAAATGGAACTAGAATCATTCTAGAGGGATATTTGTCAGTTTTTCATTGGCAGAAACAAACTGCATCGTCTCCAAAAATAGTCGGAAACTAAAGAAAAATAACAGGTTAATACACTATGAAAACATTTTGAGAAAACACATTCATTTGACATGTTTGTTGTAGACGGATCTCTACTACTGGAGGTGGTAGAAAGAAAGTTTGCCTCCTTCGACGGCGGCCAGTCTTCCCTCAAAATCGGCTGGACTAGTCCAGATTAATTAATGGTGGATTTTTCACCTCTACTAGAGCATGGGTATCTCCACTGGAATTTTGAGGAGGATGGGGAAGACTCGGAGTAGTCCCCTAGTACGAATCCAGCACAATTCTAAATCAAAATACAGAAATGCTTGTATAATTTGAATAAATATGGTTATTAGATGGTGCAAAAAAATCATGGTGATAATTATTCCCACAATCTTTGTATCCTGTCCTGATATAATCGAAATCAAAATTTGATACGCAATAGTGGAGGCTAAGTTTAAGTTTAGTTTAGTTTAGTTTTAGTTTTATTATGAGTTTGATGATTTGATGTATATGTTTTATGTGTATTGTGTATTGTGTAGTACTCCTGCTGATAAGCTTAATTTATTTTGTAGCTTAGCAGGGCAAAGTACATAATATTTGTATAATATGTTTAATCTCAAATAAATAAATAAAACATGTTTTCATGTAGAAGTTTTATTATCTGAAACAACAGATAGCTTGAAAAATGTAAATAAACAAATGTTCATAGAGTCCAACGATATTGATATGTGTGGTCAATGAATCATAAGTAAATCAGATGTTGATCAGCTGCATTCTTCTTGTAAACTCTTAGTTCAGTCGATTCAAATTATTCTAGTAAGAAACACGAGATTCATTAATCGTGGCATAGAGGTTTTCAGCTTGAGGAATATTAACCGGTTCAGTTGGATTAATCGTGGCAATCTCAGGCATAGTTATGATGATCTCTGGTGTTTGTCGCTTTGAACAAATCTTAGTGCACTTCAACAACATAGTCCAAAGGAATTTACGCAATTGGATTACAACTCATACACATAAGGTAAATAATACAATATAAATAACAATATGTGTCACATGATGATGTAGAGAATACCAAGTTGGTTCTGATAGTTCCTTCAGCTGATCCTGCCATTCCTGAAGAGGAATGGTTAATGGGGGGTTTTCCTCAGTCTGAATGGTTTGTAGGATTGATTTGATTTGGTCATGAGATCCAACACTGAGTTGCTGTTGGTCATCACTCGCACTACCGATAACAGTGTTATTTATAACCTGTTTATTTATTTTATTTATTTGTAAGCGTAACGCTTTCAGGAATACACATTTTAGACATTCAAAATTACATTGATATGCATGTCAATATATACATTTGAATAAACAATAACAATAATTTAAAATCATATCGCATATTGCTATGCTCGTCCCTTATTTATAAATTCTATACACATTGATTTAAACACTTTAATATTTACTATGCTCCTGTAGGATACAGGAATGTCATTGTAGAGCCTAGCACCTTGAACAAAAAGAGATTTTATGGTTGAAGTTTTGGCTTTAAAATCAATAAAAATATTATTACTAGTACTGGCTCTGGTACAATGTGAATGAATGTCACTTATTAGTTCAACTTTGTTCTGTAAGTATAATGGTAACAAATTATGAACTATTTTATAAATAAAAATAACTGAGGCTAGTCTCACTCTTTCTTTAACATTTAAGAATTTAAGTTCATTCAACATAAAGTTTATTGGAGTGAGTCTGTCAACTTTAAGGATAATACGCATAGCTCTATTTTGAAGCTTCTGTAACGAGTCCATGTCAGAATTATTAATACTTAAAAAAAGAGTGGCACAGTAATCAAAATGGGGTAAGATAATCGTATTATAAATCAAACATTTAGTCCATAATGATAGAGATTTGCTCACACGTCCCATAAAACCTATTTTCTTGGAAATCTTTTTACACATGTAATTTATATGGGGACCAAATTTCAGTTGGCTATCTACTATTACACCTAAATACTTCATCTGTTGAACCATTTCAATTTCGACACTGTCCAATATAATATGTTTAGTAACTCCATTCTTTATAATTTTAGGATCTGTGCTCATCAATAATGATTTACATTTAGTACAATTAAGTTTCAACTTGTGTTGATTTAGCCATTCAACAACCCTTTCCAATTCAATATTAATTATATCAATGACATCATCGTAATTGTTTCCAGCAAAATATATAACTGCATCGTCCGCAAACAAATGAACACTAGAATATTTAAAAAGTTTAGGCATGTCATTTATGTATATTAAAAACAGGAGGGGACCCAGTACAGATCCCTGGGGTACCCCTAAGTCATTCTTCATTTCATTGGAAAAAATACCATTCCATTTAACTTTCTGCACGCGATTACTAAGATATGACTGGAACCACTTTAAAACATTTCCA
Source organism: Leuctra nigra (assembly GCA_934045905.1). Lineage (NCBI taxonomy): Eukaryota > Metazoa > Arthropoda > Insecta > Plecoptera > Leuctridae > Leuctra > Leuctra nigra. The sequence goes on along the minus strand of OW203769.1, from coordinate 9,916,054 downwards.
CATATTCCATTAAATTCTAATTTCTTCAATAAAATGTCTCTGTCAATAGTTTCAAATGCACGCTTAAGATCTAAGAAAACAGCTACTACCATCTTCCCTTTGTCCATTTCCTCTTTCCATTCAGACACTACACATTGAACTGCAGACTCGCAAGAGTGATTATTCCTAAAGCCAGATTGCTGGTCACATAACAGATTATTAACATTCAAGTAGCTATATAAATCTTTATGAACTACCTTCTCTAAAACTTTCTCATATACTGGCAACATATTAAGGGGACGAAATTCAGAAGCTTTAGTAGTATTCACAACTTTTGGTATAGGCACAATAGTTGAAAGTTTCCATTGGTTAGGAAAAATCCCCTTTAGTAATGATTCGTTAATTATCTTCAGAAGCTCATATTTAATGACAGGGAAAGCAACCTTTAAAATATCAGCATTTATCCCATCATCAGTGCAACCTTTGTTTGGAAGGTCCAAAACAATGTCCGCTAGATTACGGACACTAACTTTAGAGAAATTACACATTTCACTATCAGTATACAAACAAAGATTGATCATATCTTCTCTACCACTGTCTGGAATGCTGCTTACAATTTCATTAATACTATCAATGTAGTACTTGTTAAATTTATTAGCAATAGTTGCAGCATCCTTACATTGCCCATCATCAAACACAATTTTTTTAACCACTTCTTTGTTGTTATCAGTTTTTATAATATTCTTTAAAGTTTTCCACATTCGTTTACTATTACCCTTTGCTTCATCAATCTCAGAATGTAAAAACTCGCTTTTTTTCTTTCTAATGAAATCAGTAGCCTTATTTCTCTGTGTTTTGTATTCCTCCCACGCTTGACTCGTATTACTAATTTTAAATATTTTAAACAATCTGTCTCTTTCACTCAATACATGTTCCACTTCCTCAGAGAACCATGGATTTATGTGTCGTTTCCTTCCTTTAGACACAGTCTTTTTGGGAGCTACAGTATCTAAACACTTAACCATCTTATTTACCAAGTTATTAGCTATCACATTTACATCTTCAGGTTGGTCCATCCAGTCACATTTAATAAGTTCACTCTGGTAGTATTCAGTACTAAAATTATTAAAATCTCGAATTACATAAGAAACAGGCTCTTGATACTTTCTCTTTTTTCTAGTACAATCAATATATATTATATTGTGGTCCGTAATTACAGGGTACCCCTTCATGTGTACAAAAGAGTTATAATCATTAGTAATAACAAGGTCAATTAGTGTTTTACTAGTTTTAGATATTCTGGTAGGATCCTTTATAACTTGTTTTAGTCCAGATTTCAAAATTATATTACTCAGCCTGTTGCTGTACGTTGAATCTTTAAGTAAATCAACATTAAAGTCACCCAATATTGTTGATGTGAGGTTAAAAGATAAGATTTTCTCTAGCAATTCTTCAAAGAAAGAAAGGAATTCAATGATATTCCCATTAGGCGACCTATACAATACACATATCAACTTCTTTTCATAAGCACAATCTACTGTCAAACCTAATGCCCAAAAATCATGGTTCTTAGCATGTTTGATGATTTTCTTGTGTTTTAAACCCTTTCTTAAATAAATCATAACACCTCCAGTATGGCGGCTATTAGAATCACACCTCATTAAATTATATTCATCAATAACAACTTCATTCTTTTCAACATCAGAGGTAACATGTGTCTCAGTTAAACAAACAATATCAGGAGTATTCACACTCATCAACCGAACAATCTCATCCCTATGGCTTAGAAAACTTTGAGAATTTAAGTAAATGATATGGCAGTTTGACATTTTGGTTTCTTTAATTAATTGCTATACATTAGTGTCCGTATTAATTTTATTCACTTGAGCTTGTTTAATGAATTTATATGTATTGCATTTATTAAAATCTGAAGCTTCATGATCTGTTTTAATATTAGATTTTAGTCTATTATTTGACCTTGCACAATTGGAACATCTTGGGGATGCAGCATTGCAAAACTTAATTGCATGTTCCTCTCCACAGTATTCACAGGATAGTTTTTTGGTGCAAACTTTTGCAAAATGGCCAAAGCTATTACATTTGAAACATTGCACAATATGTACATAGTCCGCAACATTACACACTGTCCATCCAACACGTATTGTTCCTTTCTCCATCACCTCGTTTCTTGTGGCAGCTCCAACCTCCAGTATCACGTGTACCATCTTCTCAGTTCTTGACTTCAACTTATAGACGACCTTCATGGTGAAATTTGCTCTACTGACGTCAATTGCGTTATGGGCGATTAGTTTCTTCACAAATGTTTCGTTATCCTCACTGAACTCATTGACATTACGTATTATTATTCTAGGATTACGTTTACGAATTGTCTCAACTGTACACGATTCACCAAGAATTTCGCCAGTCTTCTTTTTCATTACGTCGAGTGCTTTTTGATCTTCACATGAAATGATCACTCCTGTATCAATATTACGAATGTTATTGACACCTACTTCAAGTTTACTAGGATCAATATTTAGTTTCACCTTTTCACATATTTTCTCAATATCACCTTTCACTACCTCTGTTGAAGGACCCTTGGGTTTGATGAAAATACTGTACTTGGTATTATTATTCAAACTACGCTTGGCGACACCAGCATAGCTGGATGATTGTTCTAGATTCTGTGGTGGTGACTGTCCAACAAAATCGGCTGTTTCCACGTCATATGTTGGTTGACCTCGTTGACCTTGCATCAAAATATTGTGTTTTAGCAACTCGATTTTTTCGGATTTTAATTTGCTTTCACACTTAAGAGTATTCACTAACAGCAACAAAATGCTATTTTCACGTCTGAGCATGGCTAGTTCCTCTTCCGAATCAAACGCCTTGCCGGGCTTAGGAATGTTACTTTCATGATTGACATTAGAATCGTCAACACCGTCTAACCTTTCAAAGTCTCTGATAATGTCCTGAACACTTACATTTGCTGCTTCTCCACTGTCTAAAACATCATCTGTATCAAATGCGTCTTCATGTGTAACTTTCTTCGATCTAGTATTTTTCGCCATTACATTAACATAGGCACACAATTTACACGTACAATCGAACCAGTTATCACTGAGCTCTAGCACAACCTACCTCGTCCGAGGTTACTGACTGACTGATTGAGAGATCAGTCTGAGAGATCTGAGAGATCTGTAAAAGATCGTCAATAGGTGGTATGTGAACACCCAATGATAGGGACGAAGTCAGAGAATTAGAAGTATGATCAAGCAACAAAAATGATTCATGCATTGCTACACAGTTGCCAGGAATGGAAAAAGTTCCAGTTCCTGCGATATTCATCACTCTTGCCCGTGGTGTCGATTCCTGAGGAGAAGGTGGACACAATATTAAAAGTCGCAACTTTTGTACGCTATAAATCCAGTTATTCCCATTATGTGGCTTGTAAAAAGTAGGTGTTAATGACAGCAAAATCTCAGTTTGACATAAATGACGTATCTGTTCAGTCTGACCCGTGAACAATGCATGAAGACAAGTAATTGTATGAGCTCTCCGTACCTGTGAAACAGGAGAACAAATTCGTATAGCATCATTCTGACACTGCATGATGTCGTCGAGATCCAGTTCCATAAATAGCTGTCTATCAGGAGTCGTCGCATAATATGGTTTTGTTGGTTTAATTAAAACAGCAGCTGAAAGATTAGTTAATTGCAGAGGGAATGGCATAGCTCTATACAAATCGAAATACGTATTATGAGACTTGATTGGTATGTTGAGATAGATAGATAGATTATTGTAGTTTAACGGCGCGTCAACGACGAGGTTATATTGCGCACATTAATTTTTGCATTTTTGCATTTAACTTTGTTGATATAAGTGGTGGACATGGGGAGGGGTCGACCTAACGGGCCCGATCCGGGGGAGTCCAACACTGGTGGGGAGGCCAGGCCGGAATGGGGACGGACCGGGAGGTGTGAGGATTCGGACCGGCGGAACCCGATTTCAGGGGGATCACCATCTCGAGGGGGAAGGCCGGCCCGAGGGGAGGAGGGGAACGCAAATTCAAGGGAGGACATGGTTAGGCCGACCCTGGCTGCTCTTTGTCTGGACCTCACCACTGACCTGTCCGGCATGGGTAACCTTTACACATGAGCATATGCTCGCCGGCATAGCTGCAATGGATCATTGGCCAACGCAAACCCCACCACCGCGCTAAGGTGGCAGCCATCGGTGGGGTTGGTATGTTGATAAAGAGTCTCATTTTATCATTAGTTACGGCAAGTTGTACTGTTGAAATTAAGTAGTACAAGTACATTTCATTAATTGTTAGTCCAGTCAAAAGAGAAAATCCTTCTGCAAGATGAGGTTGAATAGCTGTTAACAACGTTAAAAGATGTTTGGGGGTAACAAAATAAGGTGAAAGTTTTTTCATTGCTGAAGTGCTTATAGCAGCTTGCAATTGTGTCATATCGTCTCGTATATTAGCTAGTGTATTTTCTAATGTACGAAAAAGAGAATTAAAAGCCAATGTATGCATTATGATGTAGTCCATCTGTCTCTTTACTGCAGCCAATTGTTGATTTAATGTCTAAACTCCACCATAGACCTTACAACACCACCCAGGACTCAACACATTCCGGTGACCATACCGCTTGCCCTCATTAACTCCTCCATAGACCTTACATCACCACCCAGGACTCAACACATTCCGGTGTCCATACCGCTTGCCCTCATTAACTCCTCCATAGACCTTACAACACCACCCGGGACTCAACACATTCCGGTGTCCATACCGCTTGCCCTCATTAACTCCTCCATAGACCTTACAACACCACCCAGGACTCAACACATTCCGGTGTCCATACCGCTTGCCCTCATTAACTCCTCCATAGACCTTACAACACCACCCAGAACTCAACACATTCCGGTGTCCATACCGCTTGCCCTCATTAACTCCTCCATAGACCTTACAACACCACCCGGGACTCAACACATTCCGGTGTCCATACCGCTTGCCCTCATTAACTCCTCCATAGACCTTACAACACCACCCAGGACTCAACACATTCCGGTGTCCATACCGCTTGCCCTCATTAACTCCTCCATAGACCTTACAACACCACCCGGGACTCAACACATTCCGGTGTCCATACCGCTTGCCCTCATTAACTCCTCCATAGACCTTACAACACCACCCAGGACTTCACACATTCCGGTGTCCATACCGCTTGCCCTCATTAACTCCTCCATAGACCTTACAACACCACCCAGGACTTCACACATTCCGGTGTCCATACCGCTTGCCCTCATTAACTCCTCCATAGACCTAACAACACCACCCAGGACTTCACACATTCCGGTGTCCATACCGCTGGCCCTCATTAACTCCTCCATAGACCTTACAACACCACCCAGGACTCAACACATTCCGGTGTCCATACCGCTTGCCCTCATTAACTCCTCCACAGACCTTACAACACCACCCAGCACTCAACACATTCCGGTGTCCATACCGCTTGCCCTCATTTACTCCTCCATAGACCTTACAACACCACCCAGGACTCAACACATTCCGGTGTCCATACCGCTTGCCCTCATTAACTCCTCCATAGACCTTACAACACCACCCAGGACTCAACACATTCCGGTGTCCATACCGCTTGCCCTCATTAACTACTCCACAGACCTAACAACACCACCCAGGACTTCACACATTCCGGTGTCCATACCGCTGGCCCTCATTAACTCCTCCATAGACCTTACAACACCACCCAGGACTCAACACATTCCGGTGTCCATACCGCTTGCCCTCATTAACTCCACCATAGACCTTACAACACCACCCAGCACTCAACACATTCCGGTGTCCATACCGCTTGCCCTCATTAACTCCACCATAGACCTTACAACACCACCCAGCACTCAACACATTCCGGTGTCCATACCGCTTGCCCTCATTAACTCCTCCATAGATTTGACAACGTCCAGTTCATACACAACAGACCCCGCACCATATTAACTAAACCGATCTCCCCTCCCCTGGATTAACCCCCTGGCCCTCACGGCCCCATTGTTCCCAATTACTCCCCTTAACTCCCCCACTCTGCCAGCTCCCTATGATAAAACCGCACCTAACTTATTCACCGACTCACCTGTCAGGTTCACTATTCACAATTTCACAGTACAATGCTGAATTATATTTATATGTTTAACATAATAGTATCTTAGAGTTAACCCCTCCAACATGGTCAAAATCTTTCCCCCGCCGACCACCAGAAATTGGGCGGGAAAAAGGCCAAATACACTAGGTGGTCTGAGAGATATTACAAGATTTACCTCGGAGCATCTACCCCACGTGCATTCCATTGCTCCCCCCCCCCCCCCCCATCCACCCCCTGTCTTCCCTACCCCCCGCCACCGGGTACACAAACATCCCCCTCGATCCACCCACAATCTTTCGATTCCTCCACGGCCGTCGACAGAGTCCGTCACGATGGAGAAAGCGTCTCCACATCGTGACGTCATGACCATCAGCGCCGTCCACCTCCAAGGCCATTACATCAAGTTTCCTTTCGGTCTTCCTCTTACATCATGCTTCCTACTAATTGCGTATTTGTTATAGATTGACATCTCTTAATGGAAGTTGAATGGGAAGAGGAAAACTGGGATGAACAAGAAGGGGACGTTTCCCTACTCCGAGTTGGTTGGGTCCAAGCGACGCCACGTAGGGCCGACGAGGAGAACACACACTGGATTGATTTAGACCGCAGTGGAGACTGCTGTGGGGATGTGACGAGGCAGATCCATAAGGATTACGTTCACGCCACCGGTGGCTGGGAATTGTGCGGTTAGAACATATTATACTATTTTAATAAAATCGACACACACAAAAAATTAAAACTTATAATGTACGTAAAATGGTTATCGTAGTGACAGTCTTAATATTCTTAATATTAAGAGTGATTCCTTTTATATAAACCCCGTCTTTAATTTTAAGATATTGAAAGAGATTCCTTCAATATAAACCCCGTCATAATTTTAAGAGTGATTCCTTCTATTTAAACCCCATCTTTAATTTTAAGATATTGAAAGTGATTCCTTCAATATAAACCCCGTCTTAATTTTAAGAGTGATTCCTTCTATATAAACCCCGTCTTTAATTTTAAGTACAAGTACAATTCAAATCAGCTAACTCAACTTTATTATAAAGTATCCATAGTGATATTGTTCACTACTGGAAAATATATTAATCAATCATTAAAAACGCTATTATTAATTGTAATAGATGTATTATTTCAGGAAGCGAAACCTAATACTCTCTTTCCTTCTCACTTATAATTTGATATATAATTCTCTGAGACATCAAGCACCTGCATCAACGTCTTCGAGTGTGGCAGTGGTCAGATCTACCAGCTCCAAGTCATTCGGGAACCGCCGAGTACTTGTCAAATCAGGATAGCTTAATAAGGCAGCTCCACGCCGCCCCAAAAGCCTACGGTCACTCTATCAAATCAAAATCTTGGGCCCTTGCCCTAGGAACCGCGGCGGATCTAGGGAAATGGACAGACAAACAAGTAGTTATGGTTCTTCGACAAAAGCTCAAGGGTGGGGCAACTGACTTCTTCCGGCCACACCCGCACCTGGCCCAAGCCATCTCCAATGAATTTGTTAGGGAGTTTCGAATTTACTTTAAGGGGGACCGACCCATCGAGGACAGACTTCACACTTGCTATCAATGTCGCCAAAGGCCGATGGAGCCAATCCGACTCTACCTAACCAGACTCCGACTCGCGGTTCTTGCCGTCAATCCTACACCCTCACCAGATGAACTAGCTGCAGACCCCATCCTCCAGTCGGAAATAGAGACCGAAAGAAAGTTGGTGCAGAAAAAACTTCTTCCCACCTTCTTGAAGGGAATCCTGGACGAGTGTGGGAGAACCAGCATCGCGATGCATAAACCCAACACTATAGAGGAGGCACTGGCCCTAGCCGAGGAATTCAGCTACCAGAGACGAGGAGAACAAAAGGTAAAGGTAATCAAAAGTGAACCCTCCTATGCAACAGCGGGCGCCTCAATTAGGGATGAGGTACTCGCCATCCTGAAGGAAGAAGCAACGGCAGCCAGACCGGCCCGGCGCCCAGTTGAGGTATCAATCCGCGACCAGATACTCGCGGTACTCCGTGAGGAACCTCTCCAGTCTAGAGTCAACCGTCCAGCTACAAACACCGTGGCTGCGAACAACAACAATCTTGCTCCGGGAAGCCTACACTGCTTCCGCTGCAAGGAAATGGGACATCTTGCCCGAGATTGTGCAACTCCAAGCAGGTATGGACCACAAAACAACCCTTCCGGACAAAATAACGCAGGACCCAATCCTTCAGATGGAGCCAACATCTGTAGGTACTGCCGCCGGGAAGGACACGTGATCACCCAATGTAGGTTGTCCCGCTTCTACAAGGGACCTCCCAACAACAATCAGCCAACGAATAACCCTGGTAACAACTCTGTCCGACAAGCTCCAGCCCCTGCAGTCAATCCACCAGCAGCAGCAAACGTAGAGCGATCACTGTATCCTTACGACTTGCCTCGTCCAGCTTTTCAACAGAATCCATCGGCAGCAGCTCAAGCATCCGGAGGCGGGCTCCCAAACTCCTCTCAATATTCTTTTCAACAGCGCTAGGTGTGGCACCTTCGGACACCAGCGGTTGTCGACAGCACGTTTATTCTACCAAATCCCACTTGGAATCTCAACTCAAACCTTGTATACCAACTTGTTGAACCAATGAAGGTTCAGTCCCTTTCGCAAGCACTCCACGATCAATCTACTCAGTCACAGGTGACAAACTCAACATTCTAGGAACGGTCGACCTTACACTTCAAATTGGATGTAAGTACTACAAATTCCCTTTTCTGGTAGGAAACGACGACCTGGAAATGGACGACGGAATTGTGGGAAGTGACTTCTTCCACCACTCCAGATTCACCCTGGATGGAGCAGCCCGATGTCTCTCCAATGGCAACAACATAGTGTCTTATGAAAAGCAACATGTACTCAGGCTCCAAAGGAAACCACTCAAGGTCTCACCTCTCAAGTCACAGGTACCCCTCACACCACCAGGATTCGTCTTCAGAGAGATAACAGCAGACCTGTTCACCGCTCCATCTAACACTGCTCTCGCCCATTGCGTAGCTCAGGACCTCCACAAATCCTGCGGCATTGCACTTCAGTTTAAGAAAAAATACGGGGGCTTACCTGCGTTGAGAGAACAACACAGGGTTCCAGGTGAGATTGCCGTCCTCAAGAAAAATGACCGCTATCACTTCTACCTAGTAACCAAAGTCCGCTCCACCCATTTGCCCACCCTGCATGACTTCACTACAGCTATAAGTGAACTTCGAAGGCTTTGTCAACTACACCAAGTGACTGATCTTGCCATACCTAGGATAGGGTGTGGTAAAGACCAGTTAGTCTGGGAAATGGTCAAACAAATCCTATTAGAAACGTTCCAGAATACATCCATCACACTTACAGTTTACACATTACCAAGTAAAACAACACCCTGACTTGTCACCATCTCTGAAGTACAGAAAATACCCAAACGCTCCACAGGGGCCATCCCCAAAGTTCCACGTAACCCTGGGGGTTATGAGGTAACCTACGAACAACATTCACTCTTTCAGGGCAGGTACACAGGGAATAATCCTACTCTGCCTCAGAGTCAAAAACTCTACACAAGAATCCAAGACGTCTATAAAGTGTTCAGCACAGTAGACAAAGGTAACCTCTCAAGGCATTAACACAAGAATCCACAGAGAGACAACTCACTCAGACACAACGAGCACCAGTCAGGTTGGTACACACCATCACCATACCTCCAAGGAGTGAGCACACATGCACTGCCAGGCAAACCAGAACACTAAACGCCACTGTCACTTGCGAAGAAACATTGCCTATTCTCTTTGAGCCTCAAGAAATTCAATTCCCTGGGGTTCAAGGGGCTCAATCCTGGTAAATGAAACAACAGACCTAAACTTACAGACTAGGCTCACCAACACATCCACTCAGGCCGTCACCGTTCCAGCCAACACAATTGTAGGTTGTGTTGGATCTCCAACCACTCCACGGACTCCACAAGAACACTCTCCTCTCCTGTCACCCCTCCGCACCTAAACTCCAGCTCTAGCACGTTGTCAGTTGTCTCTCACTCACAACTGGACAAGCCCTCAGTGGTTCCTCATTCACCTATCATTGCAACGCTCCGGGACTCCACCCATGATTTGGTATCAGCCGTCCCACTCTCGCAATCGGATAGTCAAATGGAACCGATCTCCTCACCTACCATTGCCTCTCCTCAGGACAGTGACACGGTTACAGACCCCATTTTCTCAACTCGCAATCGGATAGGTCACCAGAAGACACCTATCATTGCCTCTCCCAGGCACGAAACTCCTGTCAGCGAATCCGAAGCTCAACCTCAGCAATCGGACAGTGACGAAGACTCTCCTCATCAAGTAGTTGCCTTTCTCAAGAATCTGGACGTAGACTTCGGACCAGCAACCCTCACTTGCAAAGAAGATAGGGATAAAGCCATCACGACACACGTTACAAATTTTGACCATCTTAAGAAGAATTTAAACTGGGCTAGTCGACGAACTGAAGCAGTATGACTTAGAAACTCCTCCAATTTTCTCACCTCTCCTCACGTGAATCATCTACCCCTTTCTTTCTCCTCCCCTGCTCTGGACCCTCAATAGTCATCGCTGACCATCGTCATCTCCCGCCAAAATTATGAGTCACATCAACCCTCGGTCAGCCAAACAAGATGCATCATCTCTTATCAGTCTGCCTCAATCCTCGAGACCAACGGACGTACTTCCGCGAACCTCCAGCAACATCGTCAGCATCTTCGACGGCAAATTGTCACAACACGGTTCTCGTGAGTCTTATAAAATTTCAACCTTCCTTCCTAATTTTTACATTTCTTCACAATGGCTCCTAAAAAAATTATTCCTAGTTATCCGCATTGCTATCGCCCGACCTTTAAAAAACATCATCAATGTATTCACCCAGTCACCTATGTGACTCCAACCCTTCTCCCTTCACCTGTAAAACATCACACTCACTCGGCACCTTCAATGCCCTCTCTAATGTCATCCCGGCCGCAATCTCACGCTCCACGCCCAAACCTAGAGTAGCTCTTTCTCATAAGCCACAACCCACTCCAGAAAACCTGCCCCATCACCTCTTGCCAATCAACGGCCTCCAAGCCAACTTCTCCTTCTATAACACGACCTAATCTTACTATCTCCACACTTCTACCTAGAACACCCTCACCAACACCCAGATCTCCCGTCATACCTCATCTCATTTCTCCCCTCTCCTCTCCCCGGAGAGCACCACACTCCTCTGACACCCATACAATGCCAACCATCGACCTTACATCACCTCCACCATCTCCCCAAACCCCTATTTCTGTTTCTATACCCCTTACCCGTATCAAAACTCCAATATTAATCACCACTAGCACCCAAACGGACACCGAAATCACCCATTCTACTCACTCTAGACCTATCCCCCCTCCCCTAGAAATCAATCCTCTCGCCTTCACTGCTCCCGCTTTTCCCATCTCCCCTTTAAACTCCCCAACATCTCTAGACTCCCCTGAATCGCCAGTTACCTCCCTCTTTTCCATCTCACAATATAATGTAGAACCTTTATGGGTCATTCTCCCAATCTTTTAATATCTGTGTCCGGAAGCTGTATCTTCTACATTTTTTGCTCAAATTGCCCCAAATATTTTTTATAAAATTCTGCAAGTTTTTTCCTACAATAGACAATGGCATGTTTGTACAATTAGTGATCGGGGGGTTTTCTGCTAGGCTGTTGAAAGTCAAAATGTCATTACCGTCCGCTGTCCGGTTCGGAAATCTCTACGTTTGAATGCAAATTGCGATTTGTATTTCCACTCAAATAAATTTCAGTAAAATCTATTTCTGTAGTATTTTTTACAGGCTTTCCAAAACTAATAACATGAATCATGTAGGATGTATAGAATAATTACAATAAATTCATGTATAGCTGTCCGTCCAATTGAGTGAAATTACCGTCCACAATATATTTCATGTGCTGTTCCTTATTCAGCAGTGACATTTGAAAGGGAATTTATTTTTAAGTGGTTGGCCACACTGCACTGATCTCAGAGAAGCCAGATTCTTGAAGCTGAGTGACATATTTCGAAAAATACATAAAAAGATGTGCTGAAAAATGTTGGAAATACTTAAGAATGTAATTACCGTCCAGTAGGTTTAAGCAATTGCTATTACTGTTATAGAGCTGAAATATTTTTGAAGAGATGTCCTATCAAAACCATATATTGTTTATGTAGTTAGCCAGCTCGTCAGCTTTAACCAAACTTAAAAAGAAAAAAAAACTTGCTAATTTGTCATTACCGTCCTTGAAATTACCGTCCGGATAACTATTAATTGAAATAGGACGGTTATTACATTTTGTGGACGGTAACTGCTGGAACCACCAAAACCTATTTCATTGGGGCATTTTGAAGTCACAAACCATCTTCAACTAGATTGTTTGCTAAGGAATGTGTTATAATCTTTCCTTACTCTTCGGTGTAATTACCGTAATTACCGTCCTACTCCTTATTATGCTTATATCACTAAAACTTAGCTCAATTTGCTAGTTATTATATTTTTTTATTATTTTGTCTCTAAAGAACTATCAGTAAAAATTGTTTTGAATTATATGCTAGTTGTCTAATGTGTGTGAGAGTGAAGTAAACACCTACGATTTAAGTTTCCGGACGAAAACATGCTTCAAAACACGATAATGTTTGTAACTTTGCAATTTATGTGGTAATTGTATTTTTTTAATGTTAGAATTAGTACTCAGTGTCACTTTCTAGTTGCCACTTCAATAATATATTGCTTCAGTAATTTGTAATTCTCAATTAATTATGTTACCGGGACGGTAATTACATTATTTCGCATTTCGATACACTAATACCCCGATTATTTTTTAAGCACTTAAAAATGTTAAGTGCAAATGTTCAAACATAAGTCTGTAATGTACAATGATCATGTATCACAATAAAACTTGGTCATTTATCAACATTTATTTTTTAAATTCTCAACCTGATTATTAAAAGATTGGGAGAATGACCCTTATATTCTACATTCTAGCATTCTCTCCCTTAACAACCGTCTTTTCCATGAACACACTTTGTTCCCCGATGACCAGAACAAATTGAAAGAAAAACAATCCTTATACGCTCGCTGGTCAGAGAGATATCATCAAATTTATCTTGACGCTTCCACTTCACAAAAATATCTTTCCCCGTCTATTGTCCTGTCCACCCTTCCTCTTGCCACGGCGTACACCTCCCTATCCCTTGAACCCGCCCCCACGGCCGTCGAAGTCCATCACGCGGGCCACTACACCCGGACCCGGAACGCCGTCTACATCATCCGCTGCGTCCATGGAGAAACCACATCACTCCAGACCACGGCGACTCCAGCCCCGAGAGATGGACCTCGACAAGACACCACGTTGACGCCCTCCACCAGGGCGACCACGTTGGGCCTAGATTGGTAACAAAATGACGCCATTTCCGGCACAAACAAATTCAGCACAGAGTGTTTACATTATTAGAAATGACCAGAACTATTTACTGGACAGAGATTAGAACTCGGCAAGATCACGAAAATTTGAAAAATGGAAACTATGTTGGGGCCTTAAGTGATGACATTTCGTTTTGCACCTAGGACACTGTAATTTACATTTTTAAACGTATCTGAGAGTACAACAGCCTGCCAAAGGATATTAATACATAAACTGGTCATTTAAACTCATTAAAACTCATTTTAGTTACTACCCAAATGTTACCAAAAGATGTTACCCAACCGCTGGCACCATCCCACGGGCATTTTGGTTACTAAAAAAAATGTTTCCCATCTCGGCCTGACGAAGCTGCCCACAACGTTCTACAGTCCAGCCGACCCGACTAGGAAAACGCTCAGTGTAACGCGTTGATGAGCGAGCACAGAACATACAACATCCCCAGTCACGATAAACGACACGGCACAAGACGATTTTCTCTGCAACTTTCTAATCTCCATATAAATACTCTGGATGAATATCAGATCCATTGTGTCGTGACTTTCCTACATACTTTTGCCAACATTTGACAACACATACTAACTCGTAAAATGACAATAGACCACATTTTAAATTATCTAGTTAGCTCTGCTTTTCAAAAAATTTCATATGCAGTACCGTGATTCTCATATCTATTAATGTTTTTCAACAATGGATCATAACATGAATAGATATGAAGATCACGGTACTGCATATGAAATTTTTTGAAAAGCAGAGCTAACTAGATAATTTAAAATGTGGTCTATTAATACTTGACTGATTGGGCTTCCAATGTGTAAAATTTTAGATTATGTTGGTCTTGATCACCATGCAAAATTTGAACTTAATCGGAGCATTTTGATTGTCGACCAATCAGAAGATATTATTTAAACTACCAATTGGAGGATTTAGCCTTCGTACTGGAGGCCAAGTCATGAAACTTACGCCTTCAGGACGCAAACGCTCTAGGACGTCAACAAGTCCCATTTACTGTAAGAATGACGACCTTGAAATCTACTGTTAACTGTTTAGCTTCATTTTGAATAAGGTTTTAATGACTGAATAACATCTGTAATTATAATTATAATGTTAATAAATTGTTTGCAATAGATTTCTAGATGCCAAACAAATAAGTGGCTTAAATTAATGTTTCAATGGCGATCATTCTTACAGTAAATGGGACTTGTTGACGTCCTAGAGCGTTTGCGTCCTGAAGGCGTAAGTTTCAAGACTTAGCCTCTTGCATCCGATTTGATATGCGCTAGTTTTATTGTAAATTGTGGACTGCTTGGCTGCTCTACAGGCCTTGGAGCAGAAGCTTAAAGAAGACAGGGATGAAAATGTAGTATACATTTTACAAATATTTCAAGATTATGGAATAAAATGTCCCTAAAATGACAAAAACTTTTGAAAATAACTACAGATTATACTAAAAATTTTAAAAAATACCTGAAATTTTGGTATTAATGACCATGCGAAGTTTTAAGTTGATCGGTCAATCGGTTCTAGTTTAAATTTCAATAGTCACAGGAAAAATGGGTTCAAATTTGAACCAATAGGAGGATTTGGTTAAAACATTTTTTGATTGGGTACAATGTTGGTCGTAATGACTTGTCAAAATTTCAAAATGATCGGAACAATCTATTAAAAGATATATTTTTTTTACATTTGAACCAATCACAGGATCCCGTTCAAAAACGATCCCAGGGACCGCATAGATTACGTTAGTATGTGTGCAAAATTTCAGATCGATTGGTTGAGCGGTTTGACCTAGGCAGTGCATGTAAAAAAATACATACATACATACATACATACATACATACATACATACATACATACATACATACATACATACATACATACATACATACATACATACACCATGCATACACACACACAAAAAAACAGAGAAAAAGCCATAATAGGCCAAGCAACGAAGGCTAAAAACAGGCCGAACCCGGGACAAATTGCAAGATTTGACTTTTCATCAGACCTTATTCAGAAAAATTCGCTGATTACAACAAAGAAAGTTTTACGCACAAATGTGAAGGGAAATTGCCTAAATTTATGTGTGAAGTTCAAAATTTGAAAACATTAAATATTTATTTTAAGAAACACGAAACACATTTTCCTTTACTATTTCGACATAAAAATTATACTATATTAAGATACAACTCAGAAAAAAAATCAGATGAAAATATTTATTAATTTTATATGTATTTAATAATTTAATAAAATGACGTCATTTATAAAATCAGCAGTAGTGACGTAACGAAGAGAGGTAGAGTAAATGTTTTTCAGGAAAATGTTGGTAATACATGCTTATATTTTTTATGTGAATATGATCAAAAGTTCACCACGCATTTACTAATTGTTATCAAACAAAGTTTTAAGATGTTTTTTTTCGCATAATATGACACTTAAAAATTACTTTTTTCAAATTATTAACCCAAAATGCTAAACCAATTGACCTGAAAAAATTATCACATATTATACAGTTTTTGCGTCTGATGATACTATTATTGAAGGGATGTTGGGGCCGCCATTTTGAAACCGGAAGTGACATGTTATCTTATAAACGGATGAACCGAATGACTTGGAAATTTTATTGCATGTTCTGTTTTGTCCTATGATGTTACCTTGCGCTAATTTTTTGTGCCGCTATTTTGAAACCCATTTTGTTAAGCCAAATACAAAAAAATGAAAACATGTAATTTAGTAAATCCAGCTGTACTTGGGATGTTTTCAATCTTCGTCTTCCAGATTTTGTGGAATTATTTCATTTTCTCAGCAGTTGCTCAGAGAAATGCACTCAAAAACACTCTTTTCTCCGTAAAAGAAGGAATATTCTCCGTCTACGTCGTATTGTTTGTATCCTGCGACATAGATGTAGCGATTTCGTGTGGCGTCACTCGAGACTGATGCGGTGAACAACTTGAAACTCCAGATATTTAGGATGGAGAGACTCGAATAAAACTAGACTTCAATTCCCTTCCTACATAGATTCTATCAACTGCAGTGTTCTGGGGTTTGGTAACACAACTTGAGAGATGAACATTTAGCCTGGTTGCAACATCTTGGAACATCTTGGAACATCTTCTCTTGTATTATCATAAGTATATTTTCTCTAATGCTGAATTATATGCTTGATATATTATTATAACTACACTTTTACTTTGTTGCATATTCTGTTTAATTTATTAATTTTTGTTTCTTTCAGCCTCCAGGAACACATGTTTTCATTCAGGCGAATAGTGAGTAGCTTACGCAACTTAAACTCAGACCACCTAGAGATAGACGCTAAAAAGCGGAAAACAATGCTATTCTCATGGACACAGTTCAGTATAAATATGGTGACATCTGCCATGTGAAATCAGCCAGCTGCGAGACTCACTCGAGTCTGGATTCGGCAATCACATCTCTTGGATCTCTCCTTGGGTAACACAGTAAGCTCTAAGTCACAACTGTATTTTATATTGAATTCTTTCATTTCACTCTAAACACACCCTTTTTTATTTTTAAGTGTGTTTCCTCTCAATATAAACCTACCTCTTTAAATATTAAGCATTATTGAAGTGTTTTCATTTCACTCTAAACACACAATTTTTTAATTGTAAGAGTGTTTCCTCTCAATATAAACCTGTCTATTTTAATTTTAAGACTATCATTACTGTTCTCAGTCATCAATATCAATTTAATTGATACTTCGATTATAAAGGGCTTCAACCACAGGCTTCAGCGGCTTCGCCTATTTGTTCATTAAAACACTATTATTAATCATCGCTCAGACTATTCTCTCAGCTAGTGAATCCATCATTTCTCACATCTCCCCATATTCTGTTCATTTTCTTTCCGACTTACGTTGTCACATAATACATACCAATACACCAATACATATGGTACCTACCTATAAAATCACGGGAACGCAGAGCTTTAATAAATGTGGATATACTCTGAATGAACTGACAAATCACAAATCTAGAACATAGAGAAACAGTTATCACTCACATTTCATCCAAACAAGCAACATTTATGAAAACCTCACTAAAAGTAGGAATTGAGAATACTAAAGACATTCTAACCCTAGCCAGAGCCCAAAATACCTTAGCTCAGCAACAAGAGAAAGTTTATGAAAAAATAAAAACTGATATTCACGACAGTTTCGATGTATGCTTATCATTGCCCACCTCCGGAAAACATTTCGCTCCTTCCATCAAACCCTAGAAAGCATCAATGCGGATCTTGACAGATTTGATAGAGCCATCTCAATCACTGTCCAATCACGTTTAAACCCCTACATAGTACCGACACATCTTGTCTCGGTTCTTACAGAAATCCAGCAATCGTTAAACAACGGTGAAATGTTCCTTACAAATCTAGATCTTCATACAAACTATTAATATTATTTCAATCTTGCCCGCACTACTTTGGTTTCAATGCCAGACAAATTGCGATTATATAGATTATTTATAACCCTCAGTACAAAATATCTTCATTCAATTGAACTCCCCCAAAGCCCTAGAATACCCCATATACACCAGACTTGCTTTTCAATTTGATATAAGCTGAGTCCATAGACCACAAAATAAATATATGTGAAGTATGAAGAGAAATTATAGAAATCTGTTTGTCATAGACAGGCATCTCTTTCAGGAAGTGGTGTGGCAGGAGGAGAGTTGGGAAGAGGAAGAGACGTACAGCTCCACACTGCGTCAAGGATGGGTTCAGGCGAGGGCGACCCGATCGGACGACGAGGATACATTGCGGTGACGTCACACTCTAGATAGATCGGCATTATGAGTCGATCACCGGACGATGGGAATTATGGTGGAAGTAAAAAAAAATCAGACAAGTAGAATTATCACCTGAAACGACACCGAGCTGTAAAATGTAAATATACGGAACTTTTACAGGTAAAACTTATTAATTTAATGCATACTTTGACACACGTTAACACCCGTGACAAGCGTGGAATAATTGACGCAAGGGGTCATGTTTTGCATTTCCTCTTCGGAACAAGTACGAACGCTGGTTACGAACAAGTGAACCAACGTCTTCAAACATTAGAAGAGTAGATCTAAGAAGGGAATTATACATCTCATGAACGAACAAATCAGCTACATCAATGATACATTCACAACATCCACAACAAAACACAAAAGACATTCATGTTTTGACTTTCATCCTCGGAAGTATAAATGATAAGATCAAAACGCTAGATCAGCAGTTGGCTGCAGTAAAGAGACAGATGGACTACATCATAATGCATACGTTTGATTCGAATTCTCTTTTTCGTACACTAGAAAATACACTTGCAAATATACGTGAATAAAATACCAAATATGGCAAATAATATGGTAATATCATATGGTAATATGGCAAATATACCATATTATACAAGTAAATAACAAGATTGTTAAAAGATAGGGTTGGAAAGAGATGCAAAATGTATCTAGAATCAGTGAGAAAAAAATGAATAATGAAAATATTAAAAAATATATGATGACAAAAACATATTAAGTTGCTTAAGCAACTTAAACTCCGACCATTTAGAGATAAGACGCTAAAAAGCGGGAAACATAATTCTTATGGACACATTTGAGTATAAATAAGGTAAGAACTGTCATGTAAAATCAGTCAGCTGTGGACTAGATTGACACTTCGCACGTTCACCCAGGTCTAGTTTCAGAGTAACACACCGTGTCATAATGTTTGAACATCTCACGTGTTACACCCTGCAACAGGCCTAGTATAAAAACATGCGAATCACTAGATTCGTGGTCATTCGTCAAAAGTAATTCACACAAGGCCATTCATACATTCAAAGTAAATCGATCATATTCGGTCATTCAATAATATTCAAAAGTCTATCAGTTTAGATTAGATAGATTAATAGGGTTTAACGGCGCGTCAACGACGAGGTTATATTTATTTTACTTTATACTTTGTTGAATTAAGTGGAGGACATTGGGAGGGGGTTGACCTAACGGGTCCGATCCGGGGGAGTCCAGCACTGGTGGGAAGGCCAGGCCGGAATGGGGACGGATCGGGGGATGTGAGGATTCGGGCCGGCTGAACCCGATTTCAGGGGGATCACCATCTCGAGGGGGAAGACCGGCCCGAGGGGACCGCAAATTCAAGGGAGGACATGGTTAGGCCGACCCTGGCTGCTCTTTGTCTGGACCTCACCACTGACCTGTCCGGCATGGGTAGCCCTTACACATGAGCATATGCTCGCCGGCGTAGCTGCAATGGATCGTTGGCCAACACAAACCCCACCACCGCGATAAGGTGGCAGCCGTCGGTGGGGTCTTTCAGTTTCAAAGTGATTCAAAATTATAATTTAATTCGTCAAATCAATGTTCAATTTGATATCAGTTATTTTAGTATTGTAATTGGTTAATTCAATCTTTGTTAATATCAGCGTACCATCGTCAAAGGAATATGAAAAGTAGTAATTGGTAAGTTTTAACAATTAGACTTGTCTGTGAACTAATCCTTCGTCAAACATCTATCCTAGACAAATCCTATATCATCAATTATTGACAAGGTTTGGTTTTAACATAAAGCCTACGACCTCTCGGAGAGTAACAAAAAACCTCTGCTACTTGAACAGAAGACGGAGACACGCTACCAAAATCTTAAACATGATCTTGCAATCAGGTGCATTGCAAAAGTCTCGGCTTCGCTACACTTGTATTATATTTTCAACAACAACGGCTTTGTTTTAGATGATCTGTGCGCGCAAGATGATGAATTTGCCACGTATGTTCTCATTGCGTTGTCAGTGATGGTCAACGGTAACGCACAATCTCTTAATAAGGCATTGTTATTCGAGCAAGAAGGAAATATTCTGATGGGCAACTCAACATGGGCATTTGCCATAGACATTAGTACCTAGGGCTACCGACGAATAATCGCACTCTTTGAATCGCATAATAACAACTCCAAAAGGAGAGAGCAAAGAAAGACATGCGCACGCGCTTTGTTCTTCAAACATGATTATGCGCATGTTTCTCCACATAACAGAAGAGTTCCACCTAGCTTTGTAAAGGGATATTATAACAGGCTCCACAATAATGTGTTAATTATTTGTTATATTTAATTGATTATGTTTTATTTATTTATAGATATTTTTTTTTTTTAATTCAATGCGTTTCATATAAGTTCTAATAATTCTAGCCAATAAACCATATTATATACACAATTTCTAAAAATGTTATACTTTATAATTGATACATATATTGTATAATGGCAGTGCTTTTCAGTAAAATTCTCCCCCTCTCTCTCTCTCTCTCTCTCAGGTGAAGGAAGAAGGCTAAAATCACCAACAACTCCTCAGACAATATCTCATAGCCGGACCTGCGAGTATGACAGTGCAGAGGACTGAGGACGCCACCAAGTGGAACGAATATCTGTCGCCTGTCAGTTTCGCACTGATGCACAAATACATATTTGATCCTGGCACCAGAGAAGAGCTTAGGCAGCCAGAACCTCTGAAATGGGGCTGCATCACTCAGAAGTTGTAGAAATGGAGAATTATCTACTTGGGTTTAAAGAAGTTCAGATATGAAATGGTATCATGGTCGAAGACGACCAATCTTTCCCAAGGACAGAATGGAGAGATCAAAATGTTTTCAATATGAATGGCGAACAAGATAATAATTCCAAGCAGTCCGAGGTCAGTTGGGAAAAGACACCAAGTTCTTCCACTCTAGTTCGGAATGTTGATAGGCATGATGAACTCTACCACTCTCAGGGTGCTTGCAGTGAGTCGTAGGATGGATCAGGAGTATATGAAGGCGGTGACTCTGTGATTAAGTGACGATTCAATGAGCTCATGTCACTCGTGTAATGCAGAAAACAGCAAGATGTGCATTGAGAAGTACAGGAGAGCACTAGAAATAATTGGGATAAACTTAAGTCAAGACAAGACATTCTTCTTCAAAGAAGGTTTCGGGGAATACACATCATGGTAATTGAATGGATGATTCGTAACACATTATTGGGTGGCAACATCAGCAATGCCAATAAGACAACAGGGGAAAAAATCCCGCTGATGATTTCTACACTGTTCTATTAATCACTAATTCTATTACTCATTCTCCTTCTCATTCTTAACTTTAATAGGATATTTTTTAGCATGAGATTTGCAATTCGATCTTTTACCATAGTGGTAGGTGGTTTGTGGTATCTCTACTTCGTTTATTGGTAACATTCTATGTACTTTGGAAAATGTCACTTGCTCCTCGAATTCTTCAGAGATTTGGTTTCTATGCATCTTATCCTTTTGTAACGAAGCTATCGTTGCGTAATTGTTAACCACCCATGCCTTGAACTATTTCAAACTATTGACGAAACATTATGTCAACTAGAAATCAATTCAGTGAAAGGTTAGAGTCACACAATTTAACTTTACTCTCAGTTATCTTTAAACAGAAACTCCATCAATATTGCTTTGTAACTTCACATTGCAATTGTAACTTTAAATGAAAGTGAGTTCTGTCAATCAAAGTTATTTATTTAGCAACCAATCCAGTCACGAGACACTTTTATTAACTTCAGTATAAATATTTTAATCACTGACTAGATTGACACTTCGCCCGTTCACACAGGTCATGGTTCAGAGTAACACGTCATGTAATAATGTTGGAACATCTCACGTGTTACACCCTAAAATAGGCCAACCTAATATAAAAACCTACGGATCATTAGATTCGTGGTCATTCACTCAAAATCATTCAGTATACCATACTCGGTCGTTCAACAATATTCAGAAGTTAAGTGTTTCAAAATATAAATTCAATCTTCAAATCTTTTATTCAATTTAATTTAAGTTGTTTCAGTATTGCATATGTTATCTGTTAATTATGTGTATCAACTGCAAAAGGATTATTCAACATATTAATAATTGGTGAGTTTCAACAATTAGACTTGTAAGTGACCCAATCCTACGTTACACATCAATCCTAAATAAATCCTAGCTTATCAATCATTGACAGGGCTTGATTGTAAAATCAAGCCGACGACCTCTCGGAGAGTAATTTCAAACCTCTGGTACTTGAGACAAAGGAAGAAGGCACGCTACTAAAATCATTATCATTCACTTGCAAGTACAACGTCCAGTTTACTGCTGAGATGACTTCACATTTGCCGATCATGTTTGCAGACCAGCTCCTTGACGGAACCAAACAGCGCTGATCGGCAGGCAGTGGAACCACACGCGTGGTGTTGTGACGTCAGACACAACATGACAGGGTTGACCAACATAGAACACAATGTAAACACAGCTACATCCATCCCACTGCTAGGACCGGAATACTTGCGCGCGCATACCAAGTACACCGAGCAGTCCTGACCCACTCCGGGACGCAAGAGGATTGTGCTTTCCGACCAATCGAAATTACACCCGTAGCATCTGCTGTACGATTTGGAACAGGAACAATCCCCTTTTGTGTTATTTTACTTCCCCCTTCTCTCATTTTGATTGCACTTGTTCATGTTATAAGCGTTTAGTCAACTCAGAATTCGCTGCCTCCCCTCATTATTATTAGTATAAGTAGTATAATAAGGTTAATGGAGCGTCGACAGCGAGGTCATATGGCGCACATTAAGGTCCTGTTAACTTTGTTGAAAAATAGGAAGGACATGGTGAGGGGTCGACCAAATGGGGCCCAGCCCAGAGGATTCCAGCACTGGTGGGAAGGTCAGGCCGGTATGGAGACGGACCGGGGGGAGGGAGGCTTCGGGCCGGTGGGACCCGATTTCAGGGGAATCGCCATCTCGAGGGGGGAGGCCGACCCGAGGGGTCCGCAAATTTGGGGAGGGCATGGTACAAGGTCGATCTGTTTTGGGATAATTGTGTAATATACCTATGAACTTCGTGAACTTTGATTGAATAGGCGCAAAACTCATCAGAAAATTCAACGAACATAACAATTAATTTCTAAGAATCCTGTGGACAACCCAGCTTGAAATTTTCTACAAATCTTCCTACATATGTGTTGTTCATGTGCAAATAATTTGAATATAATCGGTCATGACGTATTTGTGTTTTTCACTTTTGAACTTCGCAACGTTCACCCGTACTAGCAGAGTGGAGGCGCAAAAACCCGTCATTTCGTGCATCACCGAGCAAAATAATTAATTTCTCCGAAGTCTATGAATAGCCCACTCAATTTTCTGTGAACCTCACTACATATCTGTAGTTCATCTCTGCAAAATTTGAAGGATATCGGTGATTACGTTTTTTGGCAAATGACCTTTGACCTTTTCAACATTCGACCGTAAAAATTTTTGCTTCATTAATTTTTAAAAACAATTTGTGTACCATAATATTGAAGGTTGATTTATTAAGAGTATTTTAAGACCAATTGCAGCTCTGTATCTCAATCAGGGACGAAGTTATTCAATAAAACGGTAACTTACACCTGTTTGCCAGTCAAAAGGGTCCATTTTTGCTGACGCCATAATTCCGAGAATTAGCCGTGAAAAAATCTGAAAAAATTCACAATTACTCTCCAGCATGGTATAAATGAACATACCAAATTTCATTAAAATCGGAGATGGTCGTCGAAAATGGGTTCTTGCTTTCTTTTGGAATTACCCATAAACTATTAAGGTCCATTCACACGGTTGATTGCACGCAACTAATTGGTATACTTCTACCATAAGTCTCATTGGATGTGCGCGTGTGAACTGGCCGATCATCCGATTCTTACCAATTACCGATCGAATCGGGAGTATAGAGACTAGCTCTAAACTGGATGATTGAAGATTCCCGATTGGCGTCGTTGACCAATTAGATGTGAGAATTTCAGTCACGTGGTACTTACAAGGAAATCAAGATGGCTCCGAAAGTATGCTATGATATTAGAACGGGAATCACTACTGTTTTATTATAACAAATAATTAGATATAAGACGAATCAAATAATAATGATACAACTTACTTCTGGAACATTTCACAAAAACAAAAGACAAAATCTAGTTCATACGCCTTCTAGACGCCGGCAAGGTCGTGTGATTGAATACGTTGTCGTCTGAACTGGAAAATCGCGCACATCCAATGATACTTATGGTAGAAGTATACCAATTAGTTGCGTGCAATCAACCGTGTGAATGGACCTTTAGACATGTCGATCAATAATATGAAGAGGTTGTTTAAAATCCTACGGAATGAATCCCACGTAGGTTTCACTAAACAGCCTGAGACATTGCAATGAGATGAAACATGTATTTTCCTCCTTGTCAATGTTCAGCTAGCTTCTGCAGAATAAATCCCACGCAGAAATATATTTTTGGCAATATATCTGGACAACGGATTGATTCCCACGTTTGTGCTCATTTGATATTTTGTTTATCATCGCGATTAATTAAATATGAGTTTTTAGACATTATGTTGCGCCATAATATGAAGAGTCTGATAAAAATCATACGGAATGAATCACGTATGTTGTTCAGCCATCAGTTCAGTTTTTCATAGCAAGGAAATGAAACTTGTAATTTCCACCTTGTCAAGAATAAATCCCACGCAGAAATATATTTTTGGCAATATATCTGGACAACGGATTGAATCCCACGTCTGTGCTCATTTGATATTCTATTTACCATCGCGATAAATAAAATATGTATTATATAATTAGACATTACGTGTCCAATAATATGAATAGGGTGTTTAAAATCATACGGAATAAATCCTACGTATGTAACAGCCTGTGTCATTGCAAGGAAATTAAACTTGTAATTTCCATCTTGTCAATTTTCTACTCAGCTTCTGCAGAATAAATCCCACGCAGATGTGAGCTATTGTCAATCATTTGGCGGACTGAATGCAACGCCTTGTGACTGTTTAATATTTACATTTGTAAATAGGCTCGTTTATCATTTCGTAATAAATATTGATTGGCAGGCACAGCGAGACAAAAATCGCGTGACTGCATCAACAATTCGAATGAATTTATTTAGCTTCTTGCAGTTTTGTTGACAATTCTGTGCAAACCCAGATTAAACCGACTTAGGAATAAATCACTCAGCCTATGATTTAGATTAGATTAGTTTGTTTTAATGGCGCGTCAACGACGAGGTTATATTGCGCATATTAATTGTTATATTTAATTTTGTTGATCCTAATTGGAGGGCAAGGGGAGGGGGTCGACCTAACGGGCCCGATCCGGGGGAGTCCAGCACTGGTGGGAAGGCCAGGTCGGAATGGGGACGGACCGGGGGGTGTGAGGATTCGGGCCGGCGGAACCCGATTTCAGGGGGATCACCATCTCGAGGGGGGAGGCCGGCCCGAGGGGACCGCAAATTCAAGGGAGGGCATGATTAGGCCGACCCTGGCTGCTCTTGGTCTGGGTCTCACCACTGATCTGTCCGGCATGGGTAACCCTTACACATGAGCATATGCTCGCCGGCGTAGCTGCAATGGATCATTGGCCTACACAAACCCCACCACCGCGATAAGGTGACAGCCGTCGGGGGGGCTCAGCCTATGTTTGCAGGACAGGTAGTAGGTCAGATCAGTGACGTCACGGGAAAACCAAGGTTGATGGATATTACAGAAGATCTTGCTGTTGGATTTGTTGCTAGGAAGGAGTTACTTAGCAGGGAAATGCAGGAAAGTATTACTTGGATAGAATTATTTTGTGAAATTCACTGGGAATGAAATCTTCGGCAGCCGCTGCGTTTCTTTACGACAGAAAACGAACATCTTGGAAATCTTGACGCGGCATGGCTGGATGTCTTGACGATGGATAATGAAGAACAATTGTCCTCGAAATATTTGGAAAATTCGTCACGTAAAACTGCCGAGATGTCTTCACCGTGGAAATAAAGTTGAAATTACTCAGCAAACTTCTTGAGTACGCCTGCAGATCTTCTGTGAAAGGGACGGATGTTGTCGTGCGCGCGCAACATCCGTCTTCTCTCCTCGACGTTCCATGTTCAACTGAGCTCTCTGTCTTCGTCCCAAAGATACTCTGCATCCCTCCGCCTGCCAGCTGCGATGCGAGTCTACAGTGAGCGAGAGAGCGCGACAGATTCACACTGCATGGGAGCGAGAGAGACAGCGATGTAGCTGGTCGTCGAGTCTAGCTCGGGATAAAGTGCAAGGTAAATGCGTCACAGTTTTACGGTTTTATCCATGAGTCACATGAGTCATCGCAAATAGAGCAAAGTCTCTCTGACCAAAGATATTTAGAATACTGTGTTCAAAATATTATATTTGATCTGACCACGCATTCGTCATTGCTACAGATAATCGGGTTTACATAGGGATTTGAAAACATGTACATTTTTATCAACTTTGAACCTAAAACTGTGATAATTTCAATGATTTAAATATTATATATGTATGCATTTATTTATTTAGGTATATTTTACACTGGTCTGCAACTTAATTTTATTTTAGTGATATTGTCCTTTAAATTAGGTAAACCGAACAAATATATGGATAAAATAATACGGAAAAAATGTAACCATCAAAATACACAATTTATCAATATATTATTTATCAATAATAGTTGATCTAATAAGAAGTGAAAAGGGAGGTTATTTAAAAAAAAAATTGGAAAAAGCTTTGGGAGTCCGAGCCGATGGATATTTTACCGTGAATATTTTGACCGTATGTTTATACGGATTATTTTATTTCTTATTCTTATAGTGGTGATTAACGTCGCACTGTTCTGCAGCGAGGCTAATGGCGCCGGATGCATGATTATGATGATGAAGAATAAGAAGGGATGGACGGTGGGAAGAAGGCGGCCGTGGCCTATTAGAATGGAACCATACCAGCATTTGTCTCTAGACTGAAGTAAACCACGAATAAGCTTAGTCAGGCACGACGGCCACGGGAATCGAGCCCAGGACTCAAGTGTTACAGACTGAGCCAACTTGCTCTGTTATTGCAATGGCTAGCTCATGTAGGATACTGAAGACAATGTTGTTTAAGTGGAATTACTATTTAACGCGTTCAAGAGTATACTAATAGGGGTACTAATTGATAGTCGAATAAATTTTAAGAATCACATTCACATAGTATTGTGTAAGATTGGGAAGAAGTTTGGATATCTGAGAGTAGGAAAACATTTGACAGAGTTTACCAAACTGATAATATCTAGTGGAGTGGTCGCTCCACCCAGCCAAGTCGTACTGTACGTACACTCACACTCACTCAACATACCGTTACTGCCTAATAAACTGAGAAGCAGACCAAACACTTTTACTGTAAGCAACAACATGAAATGTTCGGCCTACTATCTTTAAATTGGAAAATCTTACATTTTTGTGAAACATCTTAATTTCGAGCGATAGCCCACCTGACAACATATACCAAATATGGGAACAATAGGTAATGCCATTTGTGGGCTAGAGGGCCGTGAAAACAGTGAAATTACACATCTTTCTGATTCTGATTCTGATTCTGAGGTAAACGGAAAAAATGGCGACGGAAAAAATTGCGAAAAACAGGGTAGGAAAAAATGGCGACGGAAAAAATGGCGCCCCCATGCGGAAGAAATGGCGAAAATAAATTTTCAAAAGTTAGTTGTGTCTGTTATTGTGTCTATTATTTTTTGAAAATAAGTTGATAAATTTAAATGTGAAATTTTTTTCTTTTAAAAAGTAACTCATTGATTCATTGAAATTTTGAAAATTTTGAAATAGCCGTATGAAATGTGATGTTATCGAAATTAATTGGAACTACAAAATTGATTAGGTAAGTATATTTTAATTAAATAAAAAACTTCTAGTTCTAGTTTATAGTTTAGTTTATCTGTTTTATTTTATCTAGTGTCATCTGTTTTGAGAGTGTATCACCTACATAAAAACTGAAATATTCAAGCACAGTGGGTAATATTCCGGAAATTCATGACAACTGCAAAAGAACTCCACTCCACCTTTATGGAGTAAGTACAAAATAGTGCGATAATACGCTCGAAGTGAAAATTAGAGAGATTGTTTTTGTTCCTTATTTTAAAAAAAATACTTATCCTGTCAAAAGAGTATAAAATTGTGTTTGTAAAAGTGTCCACCATCTCTCGTCCCTTATAATGAAATTTAAAAAAAAATCTCAAAGAAAGATTCACTATGATATAAGTAAAATAAATTTTTGACCTTCACCATTTTTTCCGCTTATACCAATAATATCTCGCCATTTTTTCCGTCGCCATTTTTTCCGTCGCCATTTTTTCCGCCAATCTGATTCTGATGATGGTGATGATATCATGAATCATCGCTGTCACCGCCACAGCCTAAACGGCTGAACCGATCGATCTGAAATTTTTACCACATGTGCACTTTTGGCGTTTGAGGTGCCTTTTGTTATGACTGGTTTTATGCTGCCACTTTGAAACCGGAAGTGACGTCATATCTTAAGAACCCCGTAACAGATCGGTACAAAATTTACGCCAATCGTTTCAGACGGTCATCTTTATAAAATATAGAAATAAACATTTACTGTTACCGAAACCGGAAATGATGTCATAAAAATTAAAAATCAAACTTTAATAACAACTTACTTCAATAACTTCATATTAAAAAGGTTTGTAATGATACATAATATTTATATAAATACATTATAGGTGGCAGTGATTTCAGCCGCCATTTTGTTAACCGGAAGTGATGCCATATCTCGAAAACGGTTGGACCGATTAGAACTTCTAAAAAATAGAAGAAATCTAGAAATTCAGCACTGAAAAGTAGTGATATCAACAAATTGGCCAAGGCAAAACTTTTCAAAAAATACTTGGCGCATCGTTTTTTTATGGCATTATAGATATATTATATGCATAGTTATTAGTTGAGTATATTTGATTTCCGGCCTACTTTTATACTATTTATATGCACGATGCGCCAAATATTTTTTGAAAAGTTTTGACTTGGCAAATTTTTTGATATCACTACTTTTCAGTGCTACATTTCATACATTTCTTCTATGTTTATTAATTGAATAAACTTGGCTGGCATTATTACACGGAGTGTTTTTTATGGGGTCCAAAATATACTTGGCGCATCGTGTATGTAAATAGGTCCTATTGAAATGCCAAAAATCAAATGTATACCTAAATATATATAATCTAGTGGAGCGGTCGCTCCACTCAGCCAAGTCGTACCGTACACTCACAGTCACTCAACATACCGTAAATGCATATTATATAAACTGAGGAGCAGACCAACTACTTTTACTGTAAGCAACAACATAGCATTTTCGGCCTACTGGATCTCAACAATGGAAAATCTCTCATTGTTGTGAATTGTCTTAATTTTGAGCTATGGCCCACCTGACAACATAAACATCACGCAACAACAACCAGTCATGCCGTTAACGACCTAGAGAGCAGTAAAAATCGTGAAATTACACCGCTTTCTTCTTCTTCTTCTTCTTCTTCTTCTTCTGATGATGATGATGATGATATCAGAAAAGGTCGCCGTCACCGCCACAGCCTAAACGGCTGAACCGATTGACCTGAAATTTTTACCACATATGCATTTTGGCGTCTGACGATACCTTGCCTCTTGTATATTTTTTGTGCCGCCATTTTTAAACCGGAAGTGACGTCATATCTCAAAAACGTCTGGGCCGATTAGAACGAAATGAGAACGAGGTACGTAAGTACCTTTTGTCAAGTATTTCTCGGTATTTATACTTTTATTTCAAAAATACGATTAAATATTTGGAAATGTCATTGACTTGGCTCCTTTTTGATATCACTCCTTTTCGGTGTTGAATTTTTTTAAAGTAAAGAGACTTGGCTGCCGTTTTTACACTTAGTGTTTTTTTCTGGGATATACCTATACCTATTGCCCTATAAAACGATGCGAGAAGTATTGAGTGTTTTTTTTATGTGGATACAATTGTATTTTAAAACCACATTATGATTTCTGCACAACACTATACTATTGCCAGAAAGGAAGATTAGAAGATTTCAAGTATTGTTAAATATGATTATTGTAATGTTCATTTGAAGATAAAAAAGGTTGACTGCCTTCAGGGTTATGAGGGAAAAATTAAAATAGGACAGTGTCATAGAACTAATATATACTTTCATATATAAAATAAATAGAGGCCTGATGCCAGATTACATAAATATAGAAAAGAGTGAAAAATGACCATGACACCTGGAATGCGAAAGTAGAATATTTGGCACATTGCAATTCACAAAATTTAAATAATTGAATATTGTATAGAGGGAGTCAGGTATAATAATGTTCCAAGTGAAATTAGGTCCTTAAAAGATGTTAACGAATTTTAGTATAATATTAAGGAATATGTCCGGAAGAATCATATGTAAAATTGAAATGTAAAATATAGAATTGTTTTTCATCACATAGAATGTGAATTATGTGAAATTTTTAATTGTGAGTTTTCTATAAATTGTTGAATGTGTACTGTAAATATGCTCACTTATAAATAATTGTTCTGACTGTTATAAGCCCGCGACTTCGAGGCTAGTAGACGCTATCCAGATTGTGGATTCACATGATTCGATACGCGATCCACGGACACGTTTCGAAGATTCAACAAATTATTATAACCAGCCCTCCACTTGTGGTAAAAATTCAGCCATTTTGACTACAAATAGCCTTTTTTTACCTCTCAAGATACTTGCTTTATAAATATTAGCAGTAGTGAAAAAATGCAAAATGCGTTGGAAAAATATTTTAATTTTAAGAATTTTATGCATTTTGATCACTTGTTGCCAAAATGTTTCGCTCCCCACAGAGTAGGGTTGTACAAAACGATGACGAAGTAAAATAATACGTCATCACTGGGACCTTCAAACAGTGCTGGGAATTAATGAAATGAAATAGTACCTTCATGTTAAATGTTCTGAATAATTTGTACTAAGCTTATTGGAGTATTTTTCCTACTTGCCATTTTGTACAATGGGTTAATCCGAGATTCGTGGCAATATTTTCTTGACTTCAAGACTTGGACACTGTTTCAATGTTTCAATTGCTTCAATGTTTTCATTTAGACGATCGAAGACTTAAATTCAACCCCCTTGATACGTGTAATTCCGGCTGTACGCTCGATTCTTATAAATAATTCATAGCACCTACCCAGCCGACTTCATACTCAGGTATTACATATCCCCATAAAAAACACTCTGTGTAAAAATACCAGCCAAGTCTCTTCAACTATAAAAAAAAATAGAAGAAATCTAAAAATTCAGCACTGAAAAGTAGTGATACCAAAAAATGGGCCAAGTCAAAACTTAATTTTAAAAACCAAAATATACTTGGCGCATCGTGCATACAGATAGTTTAGAAGTATAGGCCAGATGTGTAAAACATAAAATCTACCTACCCTATAATGCCGTAAAAAACGATGCGCCAAGTATATATTGGTTTTTAAAATTAAGTTTTGACTTGGCCCATTTTTTGATATCACTACTTTTCAGTGCTGAATTTTTAGATTTTTTATATTTTTTTATAGTTGAAGAGACGTGGCAGGTATTTTTACACAAAGTGTTTTTTATGGGGATATCACTCATTTTTTTAGTTTATTTACACAACTTGTAAGACATAGTTGAGTAATAATGAGAATGACCAAATCCTTTAAAAAAATATGCCATTTACGAAATGGTTATTAAGAAAAATGTTGTTTGGTTCTAAGTATAAGCTTAAAATGATATTCCATGAAGAATAGCGAAAGCTTCGTTCCAATCGGTCCAGCTGTTTTCGAGCTATGGCATCACTTCCTGTTTTCAAAATGGCGGCTGATATTACTGCCAACTAGAATTTATTTCTTTAAATGTTAGGTATCATTATAAGCCTTCTGAATAGATATATATATAGGTTTTTATATAAAGGGGAAGTGAATTTAGGCAGATTTCGCATAAATACGGCGTCATTTCCGGTTTCAGTTATTAGAAAACTTTAGTTTCACTATTGATATATAATAAAGAGGGCCGTCTGAATCGTTTGGTGCTAGTTTTATTCCGATCGGTTTTGCCATTTTCGAGATATGACGTCACTTCCGGTTTCAAAATGCCGGCTCTCGGTTGGTTTTTAAAAAGGCAACTCAGACGACAAAAGTGCACATATGGTAAAAATTTCAGATTGATCGGCTGAGCCGTTTAGGCTGTGGCGGTGATAGCGGTGTTTCTTGATATCATTATCATCATCATCATCATCATCTGAAGATCAAAGTGGTGTAATTTCACTGTTTTCTCGGCCTTCTAGCTCGCAAATGGAATAACCTATTGTTTTAAAATTTGGTATATGTTGTCAGGTGGGCCATAGCTCAAAATTAAGATGTTTCGCAACAATGTGAGATTTCCCAATTTTGAGATCCAGTAGGCCGAAAATGCCATGTTATTGCTTACAGTAAAAGTGTTTGGTCTGCTCCTCAGTTTTTAGGCATTTACGGTATGTTGAGTGACTGTGAGTGTATGGTACGACTTGGCTGGGTGGAGCGACCGCTCCACTAGATTGTAACATATCATAAAATATTGATATATTGATAACATATTGTGGCGCCACTCTGGAGTTCACGTCACAAAAGACTTTTGTTCTAAAGAGCGAGGATGTATGCCGAGGAGGGCAGAAGTATGGAGGTCCAACTCATCACCAAGACCGTCAGACTTCTTCACTATTTAGGTAAGCATGAAGCTTGTACCTACTAGGAACACGCTGTGTTACGCGTTGCATGAGCGAGCACCGATACGCGCAACATCTCAAACCTGGATTTCGCATAGCGCACCATAACACCCATTTCTATTGAGCGATCCACTCAATCAACATAAAATAGGTACCTGTTTTTCATTGGAACTGAGAATAGTCATCTGCACACTCTGTGCATAATATCATCAGATTTAAATTGCAGTGGACTTCCTATTTCGCTACCATCCCTTCTGACATCGAATTTAAAAATGTTAATAACGTCACAATCATGTTTATTGAGTCTTATTGGCCATGCAAAGCTTAAATTTCGGACCAATCTGGAGATGTTTTGTTTTAATTTGAACCAATAAGTAGTACCTAGGATATTGTTAAAACTTTGTAAAAGTTCATAAATGACAGTTCACAAATGACAGTGATATGTTATCGATTGCCGAATTACTGAAAAGGCGGAATCAATTTCCAATCCAAATTATGAAATAGATACTTTTTCTTGATCTTTACATTACATTATTTAAAACATGCAGGTAATTCAAATATTTTAAAGCGAGCGGACTAAGGGTCATTACTTAAAACTTATGGCCCAAACCTCTGATTTTTTTATCTGTGCTTTTCGTATGAAATTTCAAACAAACTCACATAGCAAGGTAATTTTTTCACAAAACATGCATTACTATCCAAGTGCAGAGTGCTAATAATTTGCAGCAAAATCGGTCCATTAGTTTCATCGGAAACTTGATTTGTAGTTTGTACTAAGCCTGACATATTTATGGTTAATTTAAAATATTTGTCTATGTTTATGTATCAATACGTTCAATTTGTATCACTGCTTCTGTGTTGAATGCAAGTGAAGTAAGATTATCTTCAAACGGATTCTCAAGGTCTGTAGATGAACATATTTGACACACATATTAAATCGCATGCAGTATGCTGGCTCGCTTATCAATGCGTTATACTGAGAGTTTTCCTAGTTAAAATATAATATAACTAAAAAATATGATTCGTACAATATAAAAGCACTAAAAGATTATGAGCCAAGTACCAATGTCTTTATTATTATTTTAAACTAGCGTGTTGACTTGTATTTTTGTTTCAGATATCACTGCTCAGCAGTGTTACGTTTTTAGATTTATTCAATTTATTTATTTTAGTTGAAGATGCTTGACTGGTATTTTTAAAACGGAGTGCATTTTTAGTAGGATATATGAATACACATCACTGCTTTTCAGTGTTAAGTTTTTAGAATTATTTTATTTATTTATTTTAGTAAATAATTACTAAATTCACTAAATAAACTTGGGTGTATCAAGTTTGATTTCTTAAACTAAGCTAGACCGATGCACGACAATGATATTGCATGTCAGATAAGACATCACACAACTCTAAGGAAACTCAATAAATGCTAATAAAATATTCATTATGAAAAGAAAGCCAATAATGTCTCCCTAAGGGGCTGTTCAGAGTTCATAAAGGTTGTCATGCCTCAGGTGGGGAGGGGTTGTCTGGGACAATATGTGACAGAGGGAGAGGGGTGGGGGCGGTCAAGCGTGATGTCACAGTTTGTTGAAGTTATTTGCTGATTATTTGTACCTATGTTTCAGCAAAAAGAAATAACACATTTATTATTCTCAACTGAGATTTGAATTTCCACTCTCTACTAGAAGTATAATAAGTGGGTAGTAATAATATAATTCTATCAATTTTTTGTTTCTCATTTTTTGAATATAATATTTTGCAATAATTCAATTAATTTTTTTTGTTTTCTATTCTTTCAATGTATTTTTCTCTGCAATAAATCAATGACTATAGTGACAATTTTGCATTTTGTTCTTTTTTGTGTGGGGGGCAGTATTTCTGCAGGTGTGAAATACTTTTTATGGGGGGGGGGGGGGGGGGGGGGTGTAAAAAATGTGGAAACTAGCGACAAGGGGGAGTGGGGGGAGGGGGTAAAAAGTGGTATATTTTTTGCTGGACATACTTTATGAACAGCCCCTTACAGTTTGTTCAAATCTTCTTTACAATGACTATGGTGGCAAAGATCGGCAACGAAAATGATGTACTACGCTTGCACCAACACAACAAAATGAAATCAGCTACAACTTAGGTGGCATAATACGCTAACTTGAATATTATTCAAGTTAGCGTATTCACTTTGGAAAGTTATGCAGGTGGAAGGTCTGGATAGTATTGCTAGGGTCTGGATAATTCAAACTTATTCTTGTATAGATTTTTAGCGTTCCCCACTGATTGGTTCAAAATTTAAAATAGCCTGTAACTCACACCTTTTGACTGAACCAATCAAAAGTTTTCGAGTTTTTTTAGACCGATTTATGCGCTTTTAGTTTTAAGATTAAACATTTATTCTGATTGGTTGATCCGATCAATATAAGATTTCAATATTATTACAGCGTCACTGACGCTTTGGATAATAAACCCAAAAAGAAGGAATGTTGCGCGCAGAACTGTCGGCCATATTTGTTCAAAATGTCTGTTCTGTTTCATTGTGTTGAGCCGCCAATTCTTCAATGGCGTTTGATCCTCAGGAAAACTCCATTGCTCGCATAAGGAAGGAGCATCTTGATAACAACAGGTTCTGTTGCAGGTCTACGGCCGACGTCATCTGGGAGAGGCTGCTACTGGCATCTTATTCCCAAACTCTTACTAACCTACGGAATCGTCGAAACCATCGTGATCAGATGCGGCCAACTTCTGTTCTTCTGGTCAGAGATGACGTCAGATGATGTTATCGTTCAGCTTTTCTTTTTAACAGTCAAGCCGTTAATATTTCTCGTTATCTTGCATCAAATGCTGCACATGCAACGAGCCGATGAGTTTCTGACATGGTTGCATAAGATGCATGACCAAGAACAGCAAGATGACATATGTCAACGAGACCTTCTTTTCAAGGCCAAGAAAACAACGGACAGAATCTCCTGGTTTCCGTGGTTTACAATAGCTAACTTTGTATTTGTAAACATATTTATGCAGGTTCCCCGGTTGATAATGAAGAGAGAAACTTTCCTGGGGTAAGTGCCTTTGAAAGAAAATGTTATCTGGCCGTCCAATCGAGTAACAGCACTGTAAATATCTTTGTACCCTTCGAAGAATTAAGGGGTATGCCCAAGTGGAGGTCTTTGATAGATATCTGAACAAATATGCTTATTTAATAGATAATTTCATTGTGCATTATTATAAACGCAAGAAAAAGTTGGGTAGCCGAACTAATTCCAAGATATTTCTTTAGAACTTTTGAGTTAGCGCTATCTTTAACATGGCAAGTCGAAAAAACAAAGTAATTTTCATAGTTTATATTAGATTTAAACTTTTTTGGAAACTTTTAAGCTACATCGTGATCTGAAATGTTTCCAGGCAGGAATTATTTCGATTTCGTTATAGAATAGACCTAGTGGCTTTACAGTTTACGCTTTAAGCTCTCTATAGTACGTTCCTCGTAGAATTTTACGCAGTAAATTATTATTTCAGTTTGAAACTCCCATTTTCCAAGCTTATTTTGGCTATTGTTCAGGCACTAGCTCTTCCTTCCTCCATAACAATATAGGAGCCAAGAAAAGCCCCGGTTTCTAAAGGGGTAAAGCATTTTATTGGCGTTTGAATTCTGGCATTTGCTCCAGGCGCTGAAAGGTCCCTCACAGATGAATAGTAGCAGGATTTAGGAAATTTGAGCGTATACCGTATAGCCACCAGTTGCACAATGCGATGGATCCCAGATTCTCAGTCAACTTCTTTACA
Source organism: Leuctra nigra (assembly GCA_934045905.1). Lineage (NCBI taxonomy): Eukaryota > Metazoa > Arthropoda > Insecta > Plecoptera > Leuctridae > Leuctra > Leuctra nigra. The sequence goes on along the minus strand of OW203769.1, from coordinate 9,879,042 downwards.
GTGGCTATTACCCGTACGACGTCAGTGCAACCCCTTCTCTTCAAGTGACAGTTATCGTGCAAGCTTTGAGCGCAATCGTGCTCGCACCGTCAGTGCTTTCGATTGTAATATTTCACATCTCAATGATGGTCCATGTCAACGCGCTGTTCCTCGTTCTGAACCACAAGCTGCGCAACATCCGAGCCCATTGTGTAGCGGCTCTGCGCATGTCGACACATCGCATGTCGCATGATCTTGCTGATGATTCACGCAAAGTGTTCGAATGTCTTGAACTCCACGAGCCAAAGTCGAGTTGGTTTGGAAGTCGCGTGAGTCCAGTTCACCAGACTACCACCAGGGGCAGACACAGCGCTATCCGTCGCTCCTTGGGTCTTCACAACGACGAGGGGAGAGAACGCAGTGTGGAGTTTGCGCATGCGCTGGATGAGGCGATGCAGCTGCGTCTTAAAGACTGCGTCAAGATGCATGAAGAATTGTTGAGGTAACATCGATTGACACCAAAACACATACTGATTATAGTGGAGTTTTTCTCTCTATACCTATTTGAAAGTTTCCATTGATTTCCACTCAGAATTTGCACAATGGAGCTTGACTAGGAACAAGTGTTTGTTTTGGCAGGTTGTAAATTTATAGAGATGAGCCAGGTATCAAGTCAGGGGCAGGGAGGGAGATTTTCACAACTGTGCATTGATGCCAAATACCACACATTTGAGAGGTTTAGAAAGATGTCCTTCCCCTTTCCATATTTTAAGAAACATTTGACCATATTTGACAACAGGGGAGTGTTGGGATTTGGAGATCATAAAACACGGCCTGTAGCCGAGCATGTATCTTGTTAGAAAGTGTCATGTTTTTGAGCCATTGACAATGGATGAATGGCCTTTGACTGGATACCGCGTTTGCCGATATAGGTATAGAGAGAAAAACTCCACTATACTCTGCATTTTATTAATTGTTTTCGGTGCCAATATTATATGTAGAAGTTTATATTTTTTTCGAAAGCAATCCAAAATCGCTACAAATTCGATTCCATCCCTAAAAATAAAAAATAAAATGCCGTGCGGGTCTACATTGAGGTTTCAACTTTAACTAAACAAAAGTCTTTAAAAGGTAACCTGCGAAATAAAAATACGCACGCCGACAGGGATTCGAGCCTATAACCTTTGGTCACCAGCCCTATGCCTTCTACACTTTCCGAAGTTAGAGATTCACAAAATGTCCATCATAATCAAACAATCCAATCCAAAGCTAAGTTTGAGCCTAGTCATTCGAGATTAGATGTGAATTCACGTTGTCAAATGAGTCTACGTCATTCTATCTTCGTGTATAGGTCTGATATTCGAACTCGCAAGAGTTGTCTGACAACCCAACCTGCTGATTTAGAATGCATCATTGTAGCTAACTTCACTGAAAACCAGTAGGATCTGGGATCGAATCCCAGTCGAATCCCAATTAGATTTTTTTGAGGTTTGTAACATCATTTTTTTTTTAATTTTAAGAATTTTTTCTGTTAATTAATGTTGTTATTACTTAGATGTATGCGACACAACATAAATTCGTTTTGATCTTTATCTCAATACTTCTCCATTGGACAAGCTGCGGATTGAAGTGTCCCGATTCTTGTCAGTAAATTTCTTCGAAATGATTTTGTTGCAGCTTCTGTGGAGAGTTGAACTTTATAATGTCGGCATTCCTGATGTCGGCCATCATGGGCGGCTTGCTGCCAGCCGCCATCGCTATCGTCTACGTGGCCATGGTGAGCAAGACGCAGGGCAGAGGCTCTGTGACGTCAGAGTTCTGTTCTAATAGGATCACCGAGATGGCAGGACGTTCTGCCAATCCAGAGTTATATTGCGTCATTTTACACATCAAAGAATGACCTGACCCCCTGCAACTTTTCCTGTTCCCCTAGATAGAATTCCGGGAATTCCGAGCTTAAATATTTTAAAAGTCTGTTTCAAGAGCTTTCAGATCTAAAAAAATCATCGTTCTAGATGAACCGAGTAAAAAGATAATAAATGTTGTCTAACGCTCAATTATCCAAAAAGTAAGTTTATCGGTCTATTTTGGCGCCCGGAAAGTAAAAAAGTATAAAGAATATGGACAAATCCTGAAAGAGGTGTGTTCTTGGAAGTATTATCCCAAATTTTGAGAAGAATCAGAGAGGTTGCCGAAAAGTCATTGGTTGAGTTGATACGGAACGACTCTTTAACTGAAAACTAAAAACCTGCTGTAGGTAACTAATGCAGATGCAGAAGCAGTGAATGCAGGGGCGTAGAATCTGTTCTCATCATGGGGGCGGGGCAATTTTTAAAGCGATTCTGGGTCTTTAAAATGCACAAACCACAGGATCTCGTTAAAAAAAATATACCTGAGACCACTAACATGATATTGTAAGTATACACAATACCAGATTGATATGTTGAACGGTCATTATTAGTTTCATATGCGATTGAAAGTTTTTACTCTAACCTTGGAACTATGAAAAGTCGAAGTTGCCGTGATCAATCATTTTCGAGAAATTTGACAATACGCAAAATGTCCGTAAATAGCCAATAACTTTTGGATTTAAACACAGATTAGTTTGAAAATTGTCAAAAAAAAGATAATGTGGATCCCAATTCCACGCAAAGTTTTAAAATGATCGGTCAAACGGTTCTAGTTTAAATTTCAAAAATCACTGGTAAGATGGTTTTAAATTTTAATTAATCGGAGGATTTGGCTGAAACTTTGTAAGATTGGGGACAATGTTGTTCGTATTGACTTGTCAAAATTTCAAATTGATTTGAGTAACAAATCAAAAGATATATATATTTTTTTAAATTGAACGAATCACAGGATATAAACAGGAAAGTATACAGAGGATTTAGTAAAATATTAGTATGGGATTAAAAAACGTGCGACCTGCATAGAACCCGAAACAGAAAACAAAATTATAGAGAAGAAAGAATAGGCGATGGAGAAGTTATTGAGCGAGCGTAGCGAGCGTCACCACGGTACTCTTACGGCACTTTCTCTGTGTGTTTTTTTTTTCTTTTTGGTGTTCACTGCCCAGGTCAAACCGCACAACCAATCGATATGAATTTTTGCACACGTACTAACGTAATCTATGCAGGGTGAGGTCCAAAATAGAAGCTGGTTGGGCGTTGACGTCACCATAGGATTTACGGGTTAAATCAAACTTGCCGCGTCAACAAACGAGCTGAAACCAGTACCCATAATGCTCAAGCTCAAGAGGTCGGGCGTTGTGATTACTCTATTTTCATTCATTCGACCACGATTCGACTCAAGGTTACGCTCAGGTGCTTACGTCACAATGTTAAAAGGATAGGGAAACTGGGCGACCTGATAATAAATCGGTATGCACCCGCAGTCTCTAGGATCGTTTTTGAAAGGGATCCTGTGATTGGTTCAAATTTAAAAAAAAATTATCTTTTGATTGGTTGGCCCGTTCAATTTGAAATTTTGATAAGTCATTACGACCAACATTTTGCCCAATCAAACAAAATTTCATCCAAAACCTCCTATTGGTTGAAATTAAAAAATATATTTCATGTTTTTTTTTTAATTTAAACTAGAACCGAATGACCGATCAACTTTAAACTTTGCATGGCCATTGGGACCAACATAATCTGTATTTTGACTACTTTCAGACTATTCTGTGTTTAAATCCAAAAGTAATTGACATTTTCCAGACATTTTGCGTGTTGGCTGTCAAATTTCTCGAAAATGTTGATCACGGCTACTTTGACTCTTCAGTTCTAATCCAAGGTAGTTGAGCAAAAACTTTTAAACGCATATGAAACTAATAATTACCGTTCAACAGATCGATCTGATATTGTGTACACTCACTAATATCGTATGAGTAGTCCCAGGTATATTTTTTGATAGAGATTTTGTGATTTTTGAATATTTACTGGGAACGTAGTTCAATAAAGGTTCAATCGATCAACTTAAAACTTTACATGGTTATTGGGACTAATATTTGAGTGATATTTGGAGATTTTTAAACAAGTCTGTGAAAAATTCAAGAATTATTGGCTTTAATGATATTTTTGATAGACGCAGAATTTCGGTTCGAGGTGTTGCGCGTATCCGTGCTCGCTCATCAACGCGTTTCACAGAGCGTTTTCCTAGTTATTGAGCGAGCGTAGCTAGCGTCACCACGGTACTCTTATAGCACTTTCTATGTGTGTTTTTTTTTGTATTTTTTTTGTGGTCACAGCCCAGGTCAAACCGAACAACTAATCGATCTGAAATTTTGCACACATACTAACAAAATCTATGCGGTCCCTGGGATCGTTTTTGGAAGAGATCCCGTGATTGGTTCAAATATAAAAAAATTATCTTTCGATTGGCTGTTCCAATCAATTTGAAATTTTGACAGGTCATTACGACCAACATTGGCCCCAATCTTACTAAGTTTCAGCCAAATCCTCCCATTTGTTAAAATTTAAAACCATCTTTCCAGGGTTTTTTTTTTAAATAAAAACTAGAACCGTTTGACCGATCATCTTAAAACTTTGCATGGTCATTATGACCAACATTATCTGTATTTTTGACAACTTTCAGACTAATCTATATTTAAATCCAAAAGGTATTGACCTTTTACGGACATTTTGCGTGTTGGCTGCCAAATTAATCAAAAATATTTGATCACGGCCTTCGACGCCTCAGTTTCCAAGGTAGTTAGAGAAGACACTTTCAAACGCATATGAAACTGAGCATAATTGAGCGAGCGTAGCGAGCGTCACCACAATACTCTTATAACACTTTCTCTGTGTGTTTTTTGTTTGTTTTTTTGTGTTCACTGCCCAGGTCAAACCGCACAACCAATCGATCTGAAAATTTGCACACATACTAACGTAATCTATGCGGTCTCTGGGATAGTTTTTGAATGGAATCCTGTGATTGGTTCAAATTTTAGAAAAATTATCTTTCGATTGGTTAGTCCGATCAATTTGAAATTTAGCAAATTCCTTGCAACCAACATTGTTCCCAATCATAAAATATTTCAGTCAAATCCTCCCATTGGTTCAAATTTGAAACCACTTTTCCTGTGATTTTTGAAATTTAAACTAGAACCGATTGGCTAATCAACTTAAAACTTCGCATGGTCATTAATACCATCATTTAGGTAGTTTTGCCAATTTTCAGTCAAATCTATCCTTTTTTCAAAAGTTTGTGTCATTTAAGGGACATTTTATTTCATAATCTTGAAATATTTGTAAAATGTATACTCCATTTTCCTCCCTGCCTTCTTTAAGCTTCTGCTTCAAGGCCTGTAGAGCAGCCAAGCGGTCCACAATTTACAGTAAAACTAGCGCATATCATATCGGATGCTGTACGAAGGCCAAATCCTCCAATTGGTAGTTTAAATAATATCTTCTGATTGGTCAACAATCAAAGTGTTCCGATTAAGTTCAAATTTTGTATGGTGATCAAGACCAACATAATCTAAATTTTACACATTGTAAGCCCAACTTCAAGCTTTGAATAGAGCGCGCCACGGAGAATCGTACCTGGTTGTTATGGCAACAGTCAAATGTTTGTTGATTTGTCTGAATTGAAAACAAAATGAAGTTGTAACATAAAGTGATCTTCCAGTATAAAAAGTAAGTCATTGAAACTATTTCTTCATTTAATAAGTATATATTACATTTAAAACAATTACCTTTACTCCGAACACAACAGTTTGGCATTCTATTTCATATACAAGAAGTTATAAGTGAGCAGTCGTCTAGCTGTCATTTTGTACAGACGCATGCGTGGAAGGAAAAAGGAACAATTCTCCCTAGCGCTCCCTAGTGAGAGCAAGTGGCAGCGTGGAAGCCCATTGTCATTTTACGAGTTTATAGTATGGGTTGCAAAAGCTGGAAACAGTATGTAGGAAAGTCACGACACAATGTATCTGATATTCATCCAGAGTATTCATATGAAGATTGGAAAGTTGCAGAGAAAATCGTTTTGTGCCGTGTCGTGTATCGTGACTGGTAATGTTGCATGTTCTGTGCTCGCTCATCAACGCGTTACACTGAGCGTTTTCCTAGTATGACCGATTAGCAGTTCGATCTGATATTGTGTACAGTGGTGGAATAAAGACCCTGTTATTCTGCCTCTCTCTGACTCATAACATAAACATGTTTTTATATGGAGCAGAGAGAGACAACCAGCATAGCTACTTTATTCCACGCTTGTACACGCACTAATATCATATGAGTGGTCCCAGGTATTTTTTTTAACGAGGTCCTGTAATTTTTGAAAATTTACAATGAACAGTTCAATCATAAAGGTGCAATCGATCAACTTAAAACTTTGCATGGTTATTGGGACCAATATTTTAGGAATGTTTGGAAATTTTTATACAAGAAGTCGTTTACGAAATTCAAGAATAGTTGGCTTCTAACGACATTTTCCATAGACAGCATTTCGGTTCGTGGTGTTGCGCGTATCCGTGTTAGCTCATCAACGCGTTACACAGAGCGTTTTCCTAGTTGAGCTAGCGTAGCGAGCGTCACCACGGTACTCTTATGGCACTTTCTCTGTGTGTTTTTTTGTTTGTTTTTTTGTGGTCACTGCCCAGGTCAAACCGCACATTCAATCGATCTGAAACTTTGCACACATGCTAACGTGATCTATGCGGTCCCTGGGATCGTTTTTGAACGGGCTCCTGTGATTGGTTCAAATTTAAAAAAAATATCTTTTGATTGGTTGCTCTCAGAGTTGGGTAAGTTACTTATAAAAAGGAACTAGTTACTCTGTAAGTTACCTGGTCTCAAAAGGAACTAAGTTACTTGGTAAGTTACTTGATTTGAAAAGAAACTGAGTTGTTACCAAAAAATTTAAGTTACTTTTAAGACCATCGGCCCTGGTTTGGCGAACTCCGTCGATGCTGCGTGATGCATCCGCAGGGGCAAAGTTGTTAGTTACATTTGTTTATTCGTTTCACTCGAGAAATGAAAACAATTTACAAACATCCTAGCTCGGCAGCTGAGAGCTCTGGTCACCGAGTGAGGGAGGGTAATGTTGGGGTTGATTTTGTTCGACAAAGCAATTTTATTATTTGTATTTAATCACAGTCATCGTGCTCACAGTCAAAATACAAATGAATAATAAATGTAATTTGCACTCGCGGTAATGGTAAATATTAATGCATGCACCTCTTCCTCTTCACTTCACTTCTTTAAATGGTCCATCCATGTGACAATCACTTTGATTTGTGAAACTCTATCTTATTGGATATACATTTTATGTAAAAGCTACCCTTATTGGCTAGTATGAATGACGTCATACTTGTTTTCATTTGGATAGGTATGATTCTCGGAAAAACTTGCAGCGCATCTGCAAGCATCCCCCAGCCCAACTACCTGCTAATGACTTGTGGAAGGAAATAGATCAATGGGAAGGAAGGACACACATTTCATTTCCTGTGATTTGTTGTCTGGGTTTATGATTTTCTCTCAAGAGATAGATAGGGAGTTTGTAAACTGTGAAAATATTATATTTTTGTCAAATTATTTCACCTAAAAGTAACTTTAAAAGTAACGAAAATTAAGTTACAAGTTCCTGTAAAATTGTAAATTAGATACTCACAAAGTTACTGAAAATGAAAAGTAACTAGTTACCCCAAAAGTTACCTAAAAAGTAACTAGTTACCAGTAACTAGTTACTTTCGTTAAGTTACTACCCAACTTTGTGCTCCGATCAATTTGAAATTTAGCAAAAACATTGCAACCAACATTATACCCAATCATACAAAGTTTCAGCGTAATCCTTCCATTGGTTTAAATTTAAAACTATTTTTCATGTGATTTTTGAAATTTAAACTAGAACTGATTGACCGACCAACTTAAAACTTCGCATGGTCATTGGTACCAAAATTTAAGGTATTTTTTTGCCTAATTTTCAGTCTAATCTGTCATTATTTTTATTTTTTTGTCATTTTAGGGACATATCCTTTACTATAATATGCTTAAAAGAGAAGAACGTCGTCCCCGTAGCAACGTGGCTGAAAATTTGGTTCTTTATACAAATCTTGAATTTTCCACCGATCAAGTTGAAACTCGCCAGTAATGTACATGTATATAATGTATATGTATATACATAATATACATAATATACATACATAATGTATAATGTATATAATGTACGTGACTTGATTTATAGTAACACTTTCGCGACATTCTGTTCAGTATTTACCGAGTTATTCGTGAAAAACATCGCTTTTTCTGACCTCCTAATTTTAAACGTCAATTTCAATTGAGCGGTGAAAATAAATTTTAGTAGGCAGTGAAACTAATTTTCACAAATCGACCTGAACAATATTTGGCCATGGAATCCGTAGCTCGGAAGTTGCGTTACGATTCGCGTCTATAGACATCGCGAATTTAGCACCAGTCTCAACGAAACTTGACTTTTCCTGTACATAATTTCAAGCGAACTGGCAAGCAAAAAGTTTCGTTTGAATCCGATAAGTATTTAGAGAGATATTAAATAGAAACAAAATTGTCATTGAAATAGTCAATTTCTTCGAAACTTTCCAAGTGAAGGAAGCCGTGAATCCATTTGGGAGTGAAGAAAATAATGGAATTTCCACTGAAGACCTTGACTAGAAACACGGCAAACCAACAATTCATGCGAATAAATGCTGACTTTTTGGGGTAGGCTATGCGGGGGGGGGGGGGGAGGGGGGCACTAGGGAACATTTCTGTCCAGAGTGTATTTTATTGTTACCTTTTGATATTGGACCTAATTTCCAATATAACGTCTCTCATTTGATATGACTATATAAACAATATCAAGCAAGCCAAGAATATACATTTTGTGCTGACTTCACAACTTAGCATTTTATTAAAAGATTTTAGTTGGTACACCTACATAATATTGTATTGTTCATTGATGTTTTCATGTGTGCAGAGAATATGCGAACGATTAAATAATCAGGATAAGATTAGATTAGATTATTGTGGTTTAACGGCGCGTCAACGACGAGGTTATATTGCGCACATTAATTTTTGCATTTTTGCATTTTACTTTGTTGATATAAGTGGTGGACATGGGGAGAGGTCGACCTAACGGGCCCGATCCGGGGGAGTCCAACACTGGTGGGGAGGCCAGGCAGGAATGGGGACGGACCGGGGGGTGTGAGGATTCGGGCCGGCGGAACCCGATTTCAGGGGGATCACCATCTCGAGGGGGAAGGCCGGCCCGAGGGGAGGGGAGGGGACCGCAAATTCAAGGGAGGACATGGTTAGGCCGACCCTGGCTGCTCTTTGTCTGGACCTCACCACTGACCTGTCCGGCATGGGTAACCCTTACACATGAGCATATGCTCGCCGGCGTAGCTGCAATGGATCGTTGGCCAACACAAACCCCACCACCGCGCTAAGGTGGCAGCCATCGGTGGGGATCAGGATAAGTTATAAAGTGGAAACATGCATAACATTTTATATAGTAAATTGCATAATTTCTTAAGATTACATAAAAAGTGACGAACTTCGATTAAATCTCGATACCACTTTTCGTTCATCATAATTGCAAATCAAATCAAATACCATTTTATTATCACGCCTATTTTTTTTAATTCAGTCTCAAATATATTATTCTTATTTTGGACCCCCCCCCCCCCCCCCCCCGTGATGGACAAGGCCAGTCGGTTGCGGAGAAGAATACCCTAGACTATGATGTAACATCTCCTGACATGATAATTAAATTGTAAACAGGATTCAATAAAATAAATTTTGGAATCTGAATTAGATCATCATGTTGGATACATTTTATTCTGTTGTGTTTCAAATATTATAAAAATTATTTTAATTCTATATACCATGCAACTGTAGTTTTTGTTTTTATTCTTCATTGAGTCGTATCTGTTCATATTTTTTATCATGCTTAAAATGTCTTAAAATGTTTTAAAATGTTTTACGATATATTTAAATATTTTCAAAATAGTTTCACATGTTTTCTTTGTTTCTAATTTACGTATGTACACTACAGGTGTACATTGGGGTTAGTGTGGGTTTGGTGCACCTTCCACAGATATAGCTATAAGAGAGCCTTGATTTGCATTTATGATCGGTCATTCCGCGAGTTCAAAAAAATTATCACGAGAGACAATTCTTTGCCAGCATGTCAGAGTAGTTTTATTTTAATGGTGGTCCATCTTCAGTTATGCATTGCCTTGCCCAGAAAGAGAGCTTATTGGGTCATGTATTACTTGGCGGGGCTCTCTAGTTATTCCATAATCTTGAAATATTTGTAAAATGTAAACTACAATTGTTCATCCCTGCCTTCTTTAAGCTTCTGCTCCACGGCCTGTAGAGCAGCCAAGCGGTCCACAATTTACAGTAAAACTAGCGCATATCAAATCGGATGCAGTACTTATTATCTTGGGCAGTACGAAGGCCAAATCCTCCAATTGGTTTTAAGTTTAAATAATATCTTCTGATTGGTCGACAATCAAAATGTTCCGATTAAGTTCAAATTTTGCATGGTGATCAAGACCAACATTAACTAAAATTTTACACATGTTAAGCCCAATCAGTCAAGTATTTATTGTAATTTTACGAGTTTAGTACATGGACAGAGGATCCCTATGATAACACCACTAGTCGCCATTAGGTCAGGGTTTGGCGTCCCTTATGGGGTTTATCAGCAAATCAGAATTTAACCGCCATCATTTGCTTTTTTCTTCTGCCACATTGTTGAAAATAAACTTATTTCGTTGCAAAGAAGAGAATGTTTAATGTTCAATTAATTAATTAATTTATTTATTAAATGATTAATGTATTGATTGATTGATTAATATGATAAAGTTATATTTAAATTTGGAAAGTGGGAGGGGCATATTAGGCACGTGACTTGAATTGACCAATCAGATGGTTTTGTGATGCCAATCTTGATCCTCTGTGTTGTCAACATTTTCGTATATCTGACAGGCCGTCCACCTATTATATGTCAGTGGTTTAGTATGGGTTGTCAAAAGCTGGAAAAAGGATGATGTAGGAAAGTCACGGCACAATGGATCTGATATATTATTTTATTTTTTTGTCTGTAGCTTAACGTCGCACTGTTCTGCAGCGAGGCTAATGGCGACGGATGAATGATTATGATGATAATTGGGAGATATGGTGAAGAGTAGGTAAGGATGGAAGGTGGGAAGGAGGCGGTCATGGCCTATTAGTAGGGTACCTTCCCAGCATTTACCTGTCGACTGAGGAAAACCACGAAAAAACCCCAGTCAGGAAGGACGGCCGCGGGAATCGAACCCTGGTCTCCGGAATACAAGTTTAGAGCGTTACCACTCAGCCAACCTGTTCCGTGGATCTGATATTCATCCAGAGTATGTATATGGAGATTGGAAAGTTGCAGAGAAAATCGTCTTGTGCCGTGTCGTTTATCGTCATTGGGGATGTTGCATGTTCTGTGCTCGCTCATCAACGCGTTACACTGAGCGTTTTCCTAGTCTAAATATCTAGCAGTATATTATACCATAAAAAACACTCCGTGTAAAAATACCAGCCAAGTCTCTTCAACTAAAAATAACATGGAAGAAATCTAAAAATTCAGCACTGAAAAGAAGTGATATCAAAAAATTGGCCAAGTCAAAACTTTCAAAAAATACTTGGCGCATCGTGATTATAAATAGTAGAGAAATAGGCCGAAAATCAAATATAAACATATTTACATATGATATTTCTATAATGCCCTAAAAAACGATGCGCCAAGTATTTTTTGAAAAGTTTTGACTTAGCCAATTTTTTGGTATTACTACTTTTCAGTGCCGAATTTTTAGATTTCTTCAATTTTTTTTTAGTTGAAGAAACTTGGCTTGTATTTTTATACGGAGTGTTTTTATGGAGATATCACTCATTTTTTCTGTTTATACATACAACTTGTAATTGTGGCACCAAAGACTATAATTCCTTTAAAAAATACGCTTTTGTGATGTGTTTGCTAAGAAAAGTTGTGCTTTTTACTATGTATACGCTATAAATGCTATGCAATGAAGTACTAATAGCGAAAGTTTTGTTCCAATCGGTCCAGCGGTTCTCGAGCTATGGCATCACTTCCGGTTTTTAAAATGGCGGCTGCCATCACTGCCACCTTAATTTGTATCGATAAGTGTTATGTAACATTATAAGCCTTCTAAATATGTAGTTATTGTTATTAGAGATGATTTTAGTCAGATTTCGATTTTTTAATGACGTCATTTCCGGTTTAAGTAATAGGACATGATTATTTTAACATTGATACTATATAAAGATGACCGTCAGAATCGTTTGGCGCTAGTTTCGTCCAGATCGGTCTATCCGTTTTTGAGATATGGTGTCACTTCCGGTTTCAAATCAGCCGTTTAGGCTGTGGCGGTGACAGCGACGATTCGTGATAATATCATCAGATGAAGATAGCTTTAAAAAGGGGAGTAATTTTACTGTTTTCACGGGTCTCTAGCTCGCAAATGGCATACCCCATTGTTCCCAAATATAGTATATGAAGTGGGGTGGGCCATAGCTCGAAATTAAGATATTTCGCAACAATGTGAGATTTTCCAATTTTGAGATCCAGTTGTCCAAAAATGCCATGTTATTGCTTACAGTAAAAGTGTTTGGTCTGCTCCGCATTTAAAGGCATTTACGGTATGTTGATTGTTGAGTGACTGGGAGTGTACAGTACGACTTGGCTGGGTGGAGCGACTGCTCCACTAGATTGATAGCTTTTGACTGATTAGTATTCATTTTGCAGATGCCGTTCAACATGATCGCTTTTACGTTTGTATCCTGTATTGGCCCATCATTTTGTATTACGTACGCGTTGTGTTGGCTGGCTGATCAGATCACCGAGCAGGTAATGTGACGTCACGTCTGAATCATCGGCAACGACACTGTGCAGACTTGTCATCTGAGTCGTGTTACAGAGTGGTCTGGTGGGAGAGGCGGCCTACAGCTGCGATTGGTTCCAAGCTTCAGACAGCTTCAAGAAGTCGCTGGGAATCATCATATCTAACGCGAATCAGCCGTTCGTGTTCATGGCTATTGGATTTGTGCCGATTACTCTGGAGACGTATAACAGTGTAAGAAATCCATTCTCGAATACCTACATAATGTCCGTTTAATGGAAGATGTCAAATGGACATAAGAATCGAACTCTGATTTTCAGAGAAACAGTATAACTGAGGCCTGGTAGGACCAACTCTGTATTAATTTAACTAGGAAAACGCTCAGTGTAACGCGTTGATGAGCGAGCACGGGTACGTGCAAATTCTCGAACCAGAAATGCGTACACAACGCACAGAAAACATATACAACCATATTGAATTGATTATGATCAGTGCTCGAAGTAGGAATTAAATAGTGGCGGTATGGTAACATAAGAATACCACGTGAGGGGTGGAGGGGGGGGGGGGGGGGGTACGATATTAGATGAGGGTCCAGATTCCAGAATTACACTGACAACCATTGTCATGTCATTAGTTAGATTAGTCTTTTACCTTGATGAAACAACTAAATTAAATAATGAATTTTACTTTATCTTGTAGTGGATGTTCATAGTTCATAGTTATGCTTGAAATATGCAGTCAAAAGATAACCATGAAATACGAGTAAATTAGAATCTAAAATTACGTTAATGTCCAAGAATATCTGATTTTAAGCATTCCGTTTTTCTGAGAAGTAACAATATGAAATCAAATGTGTAAAGAAGAACCGGTATACCATACCGTCCCATACCGGCCCACTTCGAGCACTGATTATGATATCAACTTAAAAGTAGGTATATGCTTTTCATCGAAACTTTAAAATAGCATCTAAGCACCTGGTTCATAAAGCAAATCAGAATCAATTCAATTGGCACTGGAAAACATTCATTTCGATACTTCATTACTGACAGATATTAAAAATGTCAATAAGTTCATACGTTCTTAACTGATTGGGATGAAATTTTGTAAAATAAGATACAATATTGGTCTTAATGATCATGCAAAATATGAGTTTGATCAGAATTATCGAAGACCGTTTTCATTTTTCAGCCTATCAGGAGATATTTATTTAAATTTTAACCAATGAATGGATTGCAAAAACATTACGGTATGCAAACAGAGAAGGTTGGTTTGACATGTGTGCAAAATTTCAGCTCGATCAAAGAAAAACTCTGAGCTGTATAGCCAAAATATGATTTTGATCAGATTTATCGAAGACCAGTTTCATTTTTCAACCTACCATCAGTAGATGTTTATTTAAATTTTAGCCAATTAATAAATTTCAAAAAAATTTGGGGTCTGCAAACAGAAAAGTTTGTCTCTACATGTGTGCAAAATTTCAGCTCGATCGAGGAAAAACTGTAGACATGTACAGCCAAAATATGAGTTTGATCAGATTTGTCGAAGACCATTTTCACTTTTCAACCTATCAGGAGATGTTTATTTAAATTTTAACCAATCAGTAGATTTCAAAAAAATTAGGGTCTGCAACGCCCAGAGAATGTCCAAACACGTGTGCAAATTTTCAGCTCGATCGAAGAAAAACTCTGACCTGTATATCGTCAGTAACAGAAAAAAAAACAGAGGTCCGTGCCAAATGAGCCAAAAGGAGACGCTCGCTTCGCTCGCTCAACTATCGATGGTTAACCAATGAATCCAGTTGGCGCGAATTCCACAAATAAAAATGAGATAAATAGTAATGGACAAAGGTAAGAAACCTGTGAAAACGTATGATTAGGTCGATAAGGTCAAATCCGATTTTTTTGTCTGGGGTTGACCGTCGCACTGTTCTGCAGCGAGGCTAATGGAGACGGATGAATGATTATGATGATGATTGGGAAATGATGGTGAAGAGTAGGTAAGGATGGAAGGTGGGAAGGAGGCGGTCTTAACCTATTAGTAGGGTACCTTCCCAACATTTGCCCGTCGACTGAGGGAATACCACGAAAAAAAACAGTCAGGAAGGACGGCGACGGGAATCGAACCCGGGCGCGACTTTACAATCCAAAGTTTGCTCCACGCTATATCGACGCTATATATGGTATACGCTATATCGCGCTGTGATTGGTCGAAATGATGGTGTAGGATGCGCATACGATTTACTGGGCAGCCTAAGGAATAAAACTCTCTACGGGTAGACAAATTCGAACTGGCGAGAATTAAAGCTGGGCAACTTAAAAAAAAATAACTCTATGTTTGGCAAAATTAAAACTTGTGAAAATTTCAAAATTAACAAGTGAGACCCCTGCCGGAATCGAACCGGCGACCCCTAGCACCGCAAGCCAATGCGCTAACCACACAACCACGGAGGTGGTGATGCCAGCATGCATTTATAACAGCGTAATGAAGATATATACGCGCGCGTGTAATATTTCAACCAATCACAGCGCGATATAGAGTGCAAGCGTTGGAGCCGACTTAAATTTGTAAACACGCAACCCGGGCCTCTGGAATACAAGTTCAGAGCGTTACCACTCAGCCAACCTGTTCCGTAAACACAAGAAATATTTGGTATCAATGTATTTTTAAAATGTTTATCTACCTATGTATTTTTGTACTAGGAAAACGCTCGGTTTAACGCGTTGATGAGCGAGCACCGACACGCACGACATCGCCAATCATAGCACGATCCAATTAATCAAAGATAACTAACTATACATTATTTATTACCAATTTTCCTTGCAACTTTTCATAAACACTCTGGATCAATTAAATAAGAATAAGAATAAGAATAAGAATAAGAATAAGAATAAGAATAAGAATAAGAATAAGAATTATTTATTGTTTTTCGGGCCACAACCCATAACAATGTCATACATAATAAACACAGTGAACATGTACCTTAAATTAACATTAAAAACTAAGATCTAGAAAGAGACACTTAAATATTATTCACCCATGGCAAAGGCTCTTAGCCGGAGTGATTTTGTTATGAAACAATATATTCGAATCATAACATCCTTGTTGTCGACTCTCAATAATGTTAAAATATTTGTTGACAGGTTACATTGATGAACTAAATCAGATATATAATATTCTCTGTACGCCTTATACAGTGGGCATTTGATCAAGAAATGAAATAAATCTTCCGCCTCCCTTGTATTACATAATGTACAGTTATTTTCAGAGTCAAGCATATACCTGTTGCCATGACTGTACCATACATTGGATCTTCCACATACTCTCGTCTGGCATATAACTCTTATTTTGTCAATAGCAACTCGAAACTTAAGGTATTCTTCCGTTCCATCCAGACATTTGATTTCCTTATAATTAGGACACGATGTTGAATTCCTCATGCTTTCTAAATCCTTCAAATAACATGTTTGGTTGTATTTTTCTACAATTTCATCTAAATTTTCAGCGATAAGTTCAGCATTTTGAGATTGCCAAATATGTCCATAACCAATATCATCAATTATACACTTAATTTAAGTAACCCAATTAAACTTTGATTTATTTGAGTCCGAATTGTCCAACATTATTAATCTGTCGTAGCACATCTTAGAATACCTGTCACAATTCATGTTCAACAACTTGATGCAAAATTTCAGTGCCATTTTAATGATTTGCCCAGACAGTACATATTATCTTCCTGTTTCAAGTCTAACCACATAGTTAGGAGTATTCCTTGGTAAATATAAAAGTCTTTTAAAAAATTGTGTCTGAACTTTCTCAATAACATCAAAATACCTCAATCCCCAAATTGAACTGCCATAGAAAAGGGTTGCTAATATTATTGATTCAAACAATTTCACTCTACCTTCCCATGAGTCCATCCTTGACTTGACCATTACTCCTGTTATAGCCCCAAATGCAGTAAATGCTTTGTTTACAAAATACTTTGATGTTTCATGAAACAGTCCTGATGAGACAAAAGGAACCCCAAGGTACACGTACTTCTTTACAATCTCTAACTCAACACCTCCGTACTGGAACTTATCCCCTGACCTGATTTTACCCCCCTTACGGAATATCATCACCTTTGTTTTAGTGATGTTTACTTGTAGACCCATCTTTTTGCAGTAAAGTGACAATACATTGATCTTACGTTGAAGGTCACGTGGCGAGTCAGAGAATATAATTAGGTCGTCTGCAAAGAGCAGCATTAGAATATCATGCACACCATCGATACTAAGACCCTCACAACCGTGTTCTCTGTAAAAATTCTCAATATCGCTAATGAACAGTGAGAACAATAACGGACTCAAGGAATCACCTTGAAGCACCCCTTCCGTAACCTCTATCGGGTGCGTGTAGCATGCATTACTCACTCTCACCCTCATGACTGCCTTTTCATACATCATAATCAGTATACGTATTATTTTAGAGCTAACCCCAATAGAGTTCAGTTTTTGCCAGAGCAGGTCATGACTCACTGAATCAAAAGCACGCCGAAAATCAACAAATAAACAATACACTTTCCTTTTCGGGAGGCGTAGATGGTTTTGGATTAAACTATTCAGCACAAATATATGATTAATACATCCTCTACCTTGTCTGAACCCTTCCTGACATTCCGGTAGAACCTTGTACATTTCCGCCCAACAGTTTAACCTGCTGGCTATAATTTGCGTAAATATTTTTACAAAGCAGTTTATTAACGAAATTCCTCTATAGTTGTTCGGGTCATTTCTATCTCCTTTCTTAAAAAGCAACACCAATTCTATCTCTGAAAATCCAGCTGGTGTTATTTCCCTTTCTAAAATAAGATTATAAAAACATAGCAAGTCATATTTCCAGTTAGATGGCAAGTTCTTAATAAACTCATTTGAGACGGTATCTAGACCAGGTGCTTTACCTGCTTTTAATCTCTTCAAAATGTTTTCTAATTCCTGGTCACTTATCGGGGAATCTAAATATTGGTGCCTGGCATCCTGATAACTCAGTGACGATAATGTGCGTAATGGATAAACATTGGAGAAGAATTCCTCCCATTGCGAGACATCTATAGGGTTAGCATTAAACGAATTCCCTCTGAACTTCTTAACCGTTTTCCAGAAATCGGTTGAATGTTTAACATAGAATAATTTTTCCTTCAAATCGTTTAGATACTCCTGTTTCTTATCTTCAATTGTTGCTTTGTACTGCTTTTTTGAACTCAAATACAGTTGTACCTCCTTCTTTTCAAAGCCATTTGCTCTACACCGTCTCAACTGCTTCCTCGTATTTTTATTTTGAACTCTGCATTCCTTGTCATACCAAGGCTTATCTTTCCTTCAGTACGTACCGGGACCTTTGATCACCATATTCAATTCGGCAGACACTTTTTTTATATTTACCAAAAAATGTTTATACATTTCATTCAACTCCTTTTGCATCTCCTCCCCCCTTAGACATGCATTATATACATCATTCATATCTCTTTTATAATTAGCAAGTTCCGTTGGTTTCCATTTTAATTTACAATTAGAAGATAACACACTTTTTTCCGTATCAATGCCCTCATCATCACATAAAACAACAGAAAGGATTAGTTTGCAAGGCAAGTGATCAGATACAATGAGAGAATTTACAATATTAAGGTCACAGACCGCATTCGCACTAGCCACATCAATCCAAACTAGATCAATCACACTTTTACCATTCCAGCTGAAATATGTATACTGCGCAGGACAATCACCCCGACTTCTTCCGTTTAGTACCATGAATGCATTACTCTCCATTACATTACACAATTGTTTACCTTTAACGTTAATTACTACATCTAGTGACTCTCTCTCTCCATTCCAATCTGTGCCTTCTAAAACCTCGACATCCTGCTGATTCATATCCCCTATTCTCGCATTAAAATTCCCTCCCACTATAACGCTAGACCCAGCATATCTTTCACATATATCTCTCAAAGATTCATCCAACATATCCATACAAATTCCATATTCCCTATTTGGACTGATATACACACTGCCAATTACATAATCATATCTTTGTTTTGCACAACCAAGTCTCAGAAAGATCCACATACTACTTGAGTCAACGACCTCAATCGAGCGACCCATGTCTTTAACAAACACAATCAGCCCCCCACTTGCTCTACCCCTGCTCCTTTCCTTAACAGCTTTGACTTGGAAATGTTTATAGTCCTTCATAAAGCCAGGATTTTAGGACAATTTCAGATGAGATCCATGTCTCTGACAGGCACACAATATCACATAATAACACTTCACTAATTGACAATTGATCCAAATTAACAAAATGCTTATACCCCTGACAGTTCCAAAATAAAATTCCGGCAGTTGTAGGGTGTGGCCGTGATCCTCAGGCCTGGACTTGCGGCCGCGAATCACTCCGCTGTTGCTGTTGCTCTTGGTGCGGGGGTCTAAACAGATGTTGACTTACAGAATTAGGACCCTGCTGTTGCCATTGTCCGTGCTGCGGCAGCTGCGATTGCTGTTGCTGTTGATGTTGCTGTTGTGGCCGCTGATGAGGCGGTTGTTGCTGCTGTTGGTATTGCCGTGTTGGTGGATCAGGCGACATGGAATTCTGAGTTGTCTGATCAGCCAAGTCAGAGTCAGACTGTGAACGGTCCGGCCCCTCCCTGCGCAACATACTGCCATCGCTCACGTAAACCGTGCCGTTGACCTCCATTCTATCAAATCTTTTTATACGCACCCGCTTCCCTTCATCCAGGAATTGTCGTCTCTTCATCAGCAAGTGCCTTTTAATTCCTCTGTCACACTCATTTAGATCTTCCCCTACAGTCACCCCTACCCCCCTCAGACAATAGCCTCTCCTTAGAATATTGTTCCTGTCAGCTATGTTGTTGCATTGGACTACAATTGGCCCATCCCCTCGGCCTAGCCGCGTAATACTTTTAATATTATTGGACACGTCACCCAACATCATAATATCAGCTAATAATTGATTTACCAGTACTTGGTCACTTAAATTTGGTTTTGTCTCGATACCACGGAACACTACGTTGTGTTTTCTCTTCTCTTGCTGCTCCCTTCTTAGCTCGTTCTCCAGCGTCGCGATCTTCGCCTTCATGTTTCCCATCTCGTCCTTCATTACTGCCACTCCCTCTTCTATGTGTCCTAGTCTTTCCTTTAGAGCGTCGTTCACAGCGTCGTTAATTGATGCCTTCATTGTATCCGCTAGCGATGCTAAGAAACTCTCCACCCTCGCCAGGCTCCCCTCGATACCGGTGATACGACCTTCCATGTATGTCCTAGTCGTCAATGAGTCACGCCTATCTGAGCACACGCAACCCGACGGAACGAATAATAGAATTTTATTTTTATTTTATTATTAACTGCTTTATATTTATAATCACAAAGTATTCTAATAATATTCACTGATCGAGGACTTGTTCAAGTTCTTTACAAGACAATTACACGCTATTTAGACACAATGAACTAACCGGTACCAGACCACCAGCACTGACCAGCACAACGATGTTGCCTCTTCGACGGTCGGCGAGCGAGCGGATCGATTAAATAACAGATTATTGTACTGATATTTTTCCATCAATCTCTTTGGACAGATATTCAAACACTTAAAACAGCAATAAGTCTGTAAATTCTTGACCGATTGGGCTGGAAATGTGTCAAATATATTGCTATCCAGTCAAAACGTTGTTTTCATAACTGTGAAACACAATCCATATCGTAAAATAAATTATTTTAGATAAGGTATACCTATACCTATGTATATGAAATACCTACATTACATTTTGACTACATTTTGTATTGCAATATGATCCACTAATAAAAGAATCTGTCTTACATTGATATTAAGTGTTAAGGCCAGATAGTGGAGTCTGGTCCTGGAGAGTAAGATCGGGTGCAGCAGCGTTAAGAGAGCTGATGCAACCGTAAACGAGCACGGGATAATGACGGCAATCAAGGGACCAATGGCTAGAGGCCATACACCACAGTTCATTCAATGTTACCTAATGGCAGGTACTTACCAGTGTAGAAGTAGAAATGGGCCAGACGACCTCTCAGACACAGCGTGGCGCGGGTAGGCGTGGCGAGGAAAGAATTGCATTCAGAGTCCACAGGGAAGAGAATGGAAATACTTGTGGGAGTCGCACTTCACGCAGATCGTAGAGTATTGTCTAAAACGGTATTGCTGGAGGTAATATTAAACGCACTGTATACTGTAAAAGCGTGGGCGCAGTTGAATTGTAGGTTCACTGTGCTGAGCTAAGTAATGCTGATCGGCAAGGCGATGTTGCTGATAGCACTGTACGTGAGTAACTCGAATGACCGCTCGGACGATGTGAACGGTCAGACGTTGGGTAGTAAACTGTGCACCTGCCACCGGTAAATCAAATACACTGTGGTAGGCAAAGTATTATTGCGCGGGGATAGGTAAACAGGTAGCGCAATAACAGGGGTGGAAGGAGGGAGGAAAAATGGTTCCAAGAACAACTGAGAGGCGAGTCAAGGACAGGGAATGGGCAGGAAACTAATAACTAAACACAAGCGCCTACTCGGCGCGGACATAACCGCCCACCGCGGAAGACAATGACTTCCGCAGCTCGAAAAATCCCAAAACAAAAGAGACAACGAACTAACAAAAACCCACCAAGAGTACAGGTAGAATGCCAATACTCGAAAAAAGAGAAAGAAAGAAACCAAGTCGCACACCCTAAGACTGAGGGAGAGCGACCAACTTGTTCACGGGACGAGAGTATACGCCGGAAGAAGTGCGGACTTGCACTACACGTATAACACCATCCGGACCGGGGAGGACTCGGCAAACTCTGCCGATGGGCCAGTTGAGTGGAAGAGAGTGGGACTTGTAAAAGAAAACCACGTCTCCCACCTGGAGATTGGGGGGATTGCGAATCCACTTATCACGCTGCATAAGGGAATGCAAATACTCAGCAGACCAAAGCTGCCAAAAAGCAGAGGTAAGCTGCTTGACGAAGTGCCAACGGGCAAGGGGTCGGATGTCAAGAGGGGGAGTCGAATCAGGAGTTGACAACAGAGGGGACCCGATGAGGAAGTGACCAGGGCTCAGGTAATCTACACCTTCAGCGGGCTCCGCTGAAGAGGAGCATAAGGGCCGACTGTTAAGTACGGCTTCGATGCGTGCGAAGAGTGTAGAGTACTCTTCAAACGTGAGTTTAGACTCACCGACAAGCCTGAGAAAAAGGGACTTGGCTGATTTGACACAAGCCTCCCAAAGACCACCGAAGTTAGGGGCGTAGGGGGGATTAAAATGCCACTTGATCTCGCGCCGGGCGAGAGTGTCACTAAGTTCGGGCTGTGAATGAGCCAGGAAGGCGGCAACTTCTGAAAGTTGTCGCGCCGCACCGACGTAATTACGACCGCAGTCGGAGTACACGTCGGAAGGCAAACCTCTCCGTGCGATGAACCGATCAAAGCAGGCCATGAAGGCTTCCGTGGACAATTCAGAAACGAACTCCAAGTGCACTGCCTTAGTACACATACACACGAAGACGCAGAGGTAGCCCTTTAAAGGTGGATTCACACGGCCGTTCCAAACTTCCCAAGTTTGCCGAAGTTCCGAATCGCCGTTCCAAAAACTCCCGTGTGAACTATGGAAGTTTGGAACTCAATCTTCGCAGTTCGAATCTTTTCATAGTTCACACAGGAGTTTTTGGAACGGCGATTCGGAACTTCGGCAAACTTGGGAAGTTTGGAACGGTCGTGTGAATCCACCTTAACACTGGAGCGCGTCGCAGATGGCTGGACTTAACCAAAAACGGTCCAGCAAAGTCGGTCCCGACGTTAGAAAACGGACGAGACGGACTGACACGAACATCAGGAAGGTCAGACATGAATGGTTGGACTGGTTTAGAGCGAAACTTGTGGCAAGTGAGGCATCTATGAATACGTTGCCGGAGCAAGCCACGAAGAGAGGTAATCCAAAAACGTTGTTGGATCAGAGCCTGTACCGTCCGAGGACCAGAATGCAATGATTGCAAGTGATAGAAATCACAGATGAGGTGAGACAGATGCGCTTCTTTAGGCAAAAGAAGGGGTTGTCTAGCGGAAGCTGGGAGAGAAGAGCGGCTGAGACGTCCGCCCACCCTGAGCAAACCAACCGCGTCAACCAGGGGGTGAAGGAAGCAAGCTTGGACTGGAAGTGTCCGTGCTTGGCGAGCTGAGCGAGCTCTTCGCGATAGTAAAGGGCTTGGGTGCTCTTGACGCATAAGTTGACAGCGTCAACAAGATCCGCAGGTTGAAGCGTAGAGGGGGGAGGGGGGAGTTTGGCTCTCCTGGCCAGCAGAATACGCGCAAAACGTACAACGTGACCATAAACGCGTTGCATCCTCAGGTAGGTTAAGAAACGCGCCAGGGGATCGATGGGTGATACAGTGGCGTCGTTAACTGTGATTAAAGCAGCAGCAGGCTTTAATTCAGGGATGCTGGCGTCAGCAAAAGTCAGCGAAGTTGAACGGGGATATTCTTCATAGGATGAATGAAGGAATGAAGGACGATTGTGCCAAAGAGGGTGCTCGAGGAATGCAGCAGGCAAGAGGCCACGTGACGCACAGTCAGCAAGATTGTCAACGGAGACAAGAGCAGAAGAGTCGAGAATCTCTGTTGCACTCTGAGTGGGCAATCTGTTGGCGACAAATGTTTTGAGACGAGGAGGGGTGACATAATCCGACGGCGTTGAAGAGAGTTGCGTATGACCAGACTCGACGGAATCCTTCATGAAAGATTGATAAGCTGACTCATGATCGGGGTTACGCTTGAGACGACGCTCAAAACTCAAATAGCTGTGAAAAGCCACAGCGCGGTTTGAACCGAGTGCGGGAATGTCAGGTTCAAACGGAAGCTTGACAGAATAGCGTCCTGTGGAATCACGAGAGTGCGCGGCAACGAACTGGGATTCACACAGCTGATCAGCCGGGTCTGTCGGGGGAGGGCGTCGAACCTCCTCAGATTCCCAAAACAAACGCAAAGTACGTTCCAGAGGTGGAGTGTGACAAGTCAGCAACGAGAGGGGATCTTGGGCATCGGTTTGAGAACCGACTGTACCGATGATAACCCACCCAAAGATAGTGCTAATGGCAGAGGGTTTGCCGTGGAGCATGTCTCCAGACTTCTGTAGCACATCCGGGTAAACGTCGGCACCCAACAAAACGTCAACTTCATCGGGCACGAAAAACCTATCGTCAGCTAGAGATAGGCCGCGATAGCGTTCACAAATGTCAGAAGAGACGGCGCTGGAGGGGAGAGAACTAGAAATGGCTGGAAGCACGAGAGCTTGTACATCAAGAGCTTTCTCGTGAGGAAAGCGTGAGACGATATGACAATTGACCAGGCCGTGAACTTTGGCCGATGAATTGCCAATACCAGACAACTGAGTGGGCATGCCTTGAACTTTAAGTCCGAGCTTTTGGACCAATGAGTGAGTGATGGTTGTGACTTGTGAACCCGAGTCTAAAACCATTCTCACTGGCTGAAGATTGCCATGTTGGTCATGAATGAAACCGCGAATAGTTCCGAGCAGGACTTGATTGAAGACAGGGCGCGATAAACTTGTTTTACAAAAGTAGGAGCCAGCAATAGGCTGCGCGAGAGCGGCATCAACAACAGGGGTAGACGTAGAAGTGGTGACCTCGGGGGTGACGCCAGGGGGAGTGGTGTCACTAGAGCGCGAGGAGGGCTCTACGTGTAAAGTTGAATGATGCTGACGCGAAGAACAAGTTCTACACGAACGTGTTGAAGTACACGCAGATCTGGGATGTGGGCCGAGACAATTGAAGCAGAGCTTGAACCGCTTCAATGTTTCATACCGTTGAGGAATCGTTTGCGCAATGTAAACAGAACAATGAGACAGTCGATGGGTTTGTTTACATTGTGGGCAAGTCGAATCAGACCGATTGAGTGGTCGTTTGTCCTTGACCGAGACCGCAGAGGTCGCTATGAACGAATTGAGGCGTTTGACAGGCGAGGTTATTGACCTCGGCGTCGCGACGGCGGACTTGTCTAAACCACACAATTCCAACGTGCGGCTGGCGCTCTCTAGAAAATGCGTCAGATTTTCCAAAGTAGGGAGTTCATCGTCAGCAAACTTGGTTTCAAACGCCTTTCTGGTTTGAGAATCCAAATTTCTAAGAGACAACGAAAGCAGAATGAGATCGTCGAGATGTTCGATGCCTAATTGTCTAAGTGCAGAAATAGAATTCTTGTGAATTTGAACAAAGTTCTGCAACGATTCGAGAGAAGACGATTTGAGTGGAGTAAACTCAAAGATTTTCTGTAGATAATGGTTGGCGAGCAAACGTTTGCTTTCGTAACGTGAGACTAATGCATTAAAAGCAGGAATGTAGTTGCTTGCTTCGAGCGTGTAATCAGAGATAACAGCGCGAGCGGAATCAAACAAACAACTATTTAAATGAAAGAATTTCTGTAAATCATCAAGTTCAGTACGATTGTGGATGAGTGAACGAAATACTGAAATAAATGCAGGCCAATCTGAGTGAAGTCCAGAGAACTTCGGCAAGTTTATAGTCGGCAAACGAACTGATTTTTTGACAAGTGAAATGTCAGGTGATGCAACAGGGGGAATGACTGCTTTTGCCTCAGCTGCTGCAACAGCCTCTAGATAGCGAGATTGAGCACTGAAGAAAAGATCATTGAAACTTGCCCATTTTTTGCTCACTTCCATTGCGGTTAATGGAGCGACCAACTTTACATTGAGGGAAGTGATACTCTCTTGAATTTCATCAAACTTAGTTTGCAAACTGAGTAAACGATCGTACCGACCTTTGAATGACACGACATTGTCGGGAGACAGTTTTTTGAAAGCATCAAAGATTTGCTGTGTTTGAGCGAAAGCCTCCTCACGTCTGTATTGAAGCAAATCTTGATCTTGCTTCTGAGACATCGTAAGGACTGCCCCACGATGAGCGATGAATCACTGCGAGAAAACCGCGTAATCGCGCAACTGACCTTATGAAGGTCACGAGGGTCACGAGTGACGAAACACAAACTGAACGAGAGGCAGAAAGTAACTAACTGGCAAGCAGTTAGTAAACGAGCACGGGCGTCTGCATGGAAGACGGAAAACGTGCAATTGCACTGTAGAGAGTGCAGATTACGGAACGAGATTGTAGCGAGCACGGGCGTCTGCGAGGGAGACGGAAGCGTGCACGCGTGAATGGTTCCTGGTTGGTTCTGACAAACGAACATGTAACCAACACACGAGGAACGGCTGTAAACCACGGACAAATACTAGTTGGAACTCCGGCTCAAGGGACCATGTGTTAAGGCCAGATAGTGGAGTCTGGTCCTGGAGAGTAAGATCGGGTGCAGCAGCGTTAAGAGAGCTGATGCAACCGTAAACGAGCACGGGATAATGACGGCAATCAAGGGACCAATGGCTAGAGGCCATACACCACAGTTCATTCAATGTTACCTAATGGCAGGTACTTACCAGTGTAGAAGTAGAAATGGGCCAGACGACCTCTCAGACACAGCGTGGCGCGGGTAGGCGTGGCGAGGAAAGAATTGCATTCAGAGTCCACAGGGAAGAGAATGGAAATACTTGTGGGAGTCGCACTTCACGCAGATCGTAGAGTATTGTCTAAAACGGTATTGCTGGAGGTAATATTAAACGCACTGTATACTGTAAAAGCGTGGGCGCAGTTGAATTGTAGGTTCACTGTGCTGAGCTAAGTAATGCTGATCGGCAAGGCGATGTTGCTGATAGCACTGTACGTGAGTAACTCGAATGACCGCTCGGACGATGTGAACGGTCAGACGTTGGGTAGTAAACTGTGCACCTGCCACCGGTAAATCAAATACACTGTGGTAGGCAAAGTATTATTGCGCGGGAGTAGGTAAACAGGTAGCGCAATAACAGGGGTGGAAGGAGGGAGGAAAAATGGTTCCAAGAACAACTGAGAGGTGAGTCAAGGACAGAGAATGGGCAGGAAACTAATAACTAAACACAAGCGCCTACTCGGCGCGGACATTGAGAATAGCCATCTATAAACTTTGCTTTGCTACATAGAGCAACCCAGAATGCAGTGGAATTTCTGTTTTGAAATGTAATTTCTGACAGTTATTAAAACTGTCAATAAGTGCATCTATGTTCTTGACTGGTAGGGCTGAAAATTTGTAAAATAAGAGACAATGTTGGTCTGAACGACCATGCAAAATATGAGTTTGATTAATCAGATTAATCGAAGACCATTTGATTGGTCAAATGGTGGTGTGGCTATAGGCCGTTTTAAATGTAGTATACAAATGTCAGTAAAATGTCTATTACTCTTGAAGCTCATTACAGATTTGTAAAAAAATCACTTATAATGCTGGTACACATGACCTTGCAAAATTTGGTGATGATCGGTCAAACTATTGCAGTTATATACACAGAGTTTCCTTCATCCCCATTGCCAAGCTAACTATAACTACACATCAAGTTTCCGATGCAACCAATGGAGCGAACTTGCTGAAAATCATTTTGACCATAACGAGAATAGTAATTTAAGTTGTGTGAAAAAATTGGCCTGATCCATCACTTCGTTTGGCAGGAGACGCCAAATGCACAAATACACACAAAAACAAACACACAAAAAAAACAGAGATTCGAGCCATTAGTTTCAAGTGGAGACGCTCGCTTGAAAAGCGCCTCAATAATGACTCCATGATGTCAAACTTACTTCTGATTTATAAATTGAAAATGGTGAATGTTAAATTCAAATTCGTATTTAATTTAATTCGTGTTCAATTTATATTGTCGTCAATTAACTGTTTATCTGAAAATAAAGGTTCGGTTCTGAAATCTACATCCCAATTGCTCAACTCTAAATGCAAAGTGAAATGTTGTCTTTGCGGTACACGCATCTTGCTTTTTATTTGTGATGCTGGCCGTTTGTCATTACGTTCGGCAGTGTTGGTTTTGCCATCTTCAAGTGAAGACTGAGTAGTCTTGGCCCTTATCCGGTCCAACATCACCAAAACAACAAGAGAGTGTACCAAAGACAACTGTTTCACAATGCTATCAGTCAACTCTAAATGCACACATAAATAAAAATGTATTTTAAAACTACCTTCCCTCTCATGATAGACAGACAAACCCCGTATTGCTTTAGACAAAGCAATACAACCACTAAAACCCCAAGTTCTTTGAGACCTGACACAATATATCAAAAAGGTTTTTGTCATTTTCTTGAAAACATGTTTCCATGAACTTACAATTCTTCTATTTCAGATCGTGAATCAGACCTACTCATACTTCACCGTTCTGAACACAATGACAAAACCACAGATAAACGCATAGAACTCTTCAAATTTCGTATTTGTGTTCAAATCTGCAAGTAGATCCAAGAAAAAAACAAGATCATAATAGTAGAGAAAAACTACATTCACTGATTCACAACTATCCAATGATCAATTAATTGATAATTAAGCGAGCTGGAGAACGTCACCACGGTACACTTAGTTCGGTCAAAACAGGCTTTAAAAGTCCAAACCCAGAACAAATTTCAACATTTGGTTTTTTGGTGTCATTCCCTTCAGAAAAATGACATGTCTAAAATCCACCAAAATCCTTACCGGAAGAACTTTTTAATAACTTTCCATCTTACACAATATATTTTTTTTTATGTAACTCCGATTTTGACGAAATTTGGCAGAATTATGTACCATCATAAATGAACACAAATCGCCCTCTGAGCGTTTTTCTCTAAATCTCATCGTTTGGGAAATATGGACCTCGCAAAATATCAAACTACACTCAAAGTGACCTAATCGAAATCGAAATGGTCGAAAACTGACTAAAATATGACTTTTCGATGGGCCATATTTCCCAAACGATATGATTTAGAGAAAAACGCTTGAAGAGCTATTTGTGTTTATTTAGGATGGTGAACAATTCTGCCAAGTTTCGTCAAAATCGGAGTAACATGATTTTATTTTGCAAGACGGAATTAACAAGGGAATTGACGTAAAAAGTGATTAAAAAGTTTCCGGTGCACGGATTTTGGCGGATTTTGGATAAATTGTAAAGGGCATTATTCTGAAGAGAATATCACCAGAAAATCTAATGTTGCAATTTGTTCTGGGTAAATCTCTCATTTGATTGGACTATCTTATGGCACTTGATCTGTGTGCATTTTTTTTGCCTGCACTGCCCAGGTCAAACCGCATAACCAATCGATCTGAAATTTTGCACACATACTAACGTAATCTAAGCGGTCTCTGGGATCGTTTTGGAACGGGACCAAACCAGCGTCACTACCAGTGGCGGCTCGTCCATAAGGGCTAGTGGGGCTAAGCCCCACCAAAAATTTTAAAAAATAATTTTTATTGCAAAATATTAATTATTCATTGTATTTAGAAATCAACATTACCTAAATTGTTTGATTGAAAATCATTTTAGTGTATTTATTATAATCATCGGTCTCTGGATGTGTTCAAACGCGTGAGTTCCGCTAAAATCCCGCCTCGGCTTGGCGACGCTCGGCTCGGCCGAGATCTTACGAGGGGCTCCGGTGATCTAGCCCGCTCCAAGGACGTTTACACTAGCCGTGACGCTCTCCGTGTAGGCAGGAGAGATCTTTGCGCGGGTTATTTCGCGCAGTGTAATACGCCTCGTGGGGGCTGATATGAGTTAGCCCTTTATGCACGATCGGGAGTCAGAAGCTACGCGCTTCATGTCAACTCGTTTACGCGCGGACAAAATGAAGATATTACGTCTTTTTCTCATCTAGGAATGTGATTTTTATGATGACCAAGACCAACTAAAGTGATATCGACATGAACAAAAATCACAAATTTACAATTGTAGGTACAAAAACGTTTTAGTCTTCATCAGCCTGGCATTTGAGAAATGTACTAATTCGGCAAATTATATACAGAACTTCTGCGTCTTGTCCCTCTCTATTGAACCAATTGGTTAGGCGATATGCTAGTGGCGCAATTGTCTGAATTTTTATTATTGGTAAATTGATATTTTTGGTGTAGGTAAATAGTGATGATAAATTATCAGCCCCACCAATAATTCAAGTCACGAGCCGCCACTGGGCACAACTGTACTCTTATGCACACTCTCTGGTGGTTTGTTTTTGTGTGTTGTTAGGAAATGCCCTGTGCAAAAGGTTCAAACAATAGATATGATATGTGATATGATATGATATGCCATAGCTCGAAATTAAGATATTTCACAACAATGTGAAATTTCCCAATTTTTAGATCCAGTAGGCCGAAAAAGCCACTTTGATGCTTACAGTAAAAGTGGGTTGCTTTATAGGTTTGAACGGTATGTTGTGTGAAAGTGTGCGCGCCGTACGACTTGGCTGGCGTGGAGCGACCGCTCCACTAGATAGCTCCTAATTAATAGCACTTGGTCATAATCCTCCTATGACGTCACTTCATATAAATTATTGTGTTTTCGAACTCTGCACACTGTGTATTAATTAATTGTTATCTAACTTAAATTGAATTAATTGGTGTTATATCTGTCATAGTAAAATATCTAATTATCATTAAAAAAATATCGTGTACAGTTGCTTGATGTCTAAATAAAATTATGCAACTGCCACTTACTACTACCAAAGATATTATTAAAACTCATCTACTACTAAGTTCAAAAAAAAATATTGAGATCCAGCAACCCAAAAATTCCATTTAGAGTGTAAAAGAGCGATTTGAACAAGAGAATGTTTGGGAGCTCCTCAGCATTAAGAGGCAAACGGAAGCGAACGGGAATCGCGCGGTTCGTCAGAGCGTTTTGTTGAAATTTTGTCTTCCCACTTAATAATTTTAAAAAATCAGATAGTAACGACCCATAACAGCCTAATAGACTAAATAATGCCGCACACTGGAATTCATTATGACCTCTGGTGCGACCTCAAAGTGTTAAATACGATTATTTTAGATATTTTTACTAAAAATATCGTATTTAACACTTTGAGGTCGTACCAGAGGTCATAATGAACTCCAGTGTGCGGCATTATTCAGTCTATTAGGCTGTTATGGGTCGTTACTATCTGATTTTTAAAAATTATTAAGTGGGAAGACAAAATTTCAAAAAAACGCTCTGACGAACCGTGCGATTCCCGTTCGCTTCCGTTTGCCTCTTAATGAGCGAGCGATTGGAGTGACTACTTTAGAGGCGCTGACTTATTTTGTAAAATCCGAGGTGTGCCCGACAGGCGAGTAGGAACGGTTTTCATCATGGCGGAGACGGGGGACTAAACCATACCCGGAGGAAGGTTTGGGTGCTGTAGTACCCTAGTTCTTGCCCCGCAGAGCGACTTTTAGAATTAAAAGAAATTGAAAAGGATTCTGGATTCTGGGTCATAAGACTGTAAAAACTGAATCAAACAACCCTCCAAAAACAAAATTGAGTAGAGTCACAAATTAAATACTGTACAAAAACAATACTTGAAAAGTGACTGCCAATCACCTTCTTACCTAAAAGTATTGATATCTAAGAGTATAGCAAAATATTGTTTAAGGGGAGGTATGCACGAAGAATTATTTTTTTTATGATTTTTTTTTATTTTATATTATTTTTCTTTGATATTTTTTCTATATGAATAATACAACTTAAATGCAAAATCATTGTTATATACTCTCTAAAAAAATATTTTGAAATTGTCTGCCCAGCTCTCTTCATGAATCTTATCATGTAAAATTATTATTGTGGAATTTCACTGGTGCGTATCTCAGAACGATACATTTTTCGCTTTGGGACAAGATATTTTCTAAACTATTATAGCTAGAGTATTGAAATTTTTTGTGTTAATACATGATAGCATAAACAGCAAGAATGACTAGAATGAACTTTCTGGGTGCTATATTTTGTCTTAAATAAAAAAAAAATAGGGTAAAAAAATTTGACAAAAAATATATGATTACTAATACATTCATAATTTTTTTTAAAAAAAAGTGTCATGTTTGAATCAAGTCTATTTTAATATTTATATCTGTTGCTATATCATATGAAAATTTCAAATCTCTACCTCAAACCGTTTCCAAGAAAAATTGTCCCAAAATTGTCTAATTTAACATGGCAAATCCTTCGTGCATACCTCCCCTTAAACATGTTTGCACTAAAAATTCGTGAAATCATTTAACCCAGATACTTCCGCCAAGCACTACACATAACTTGTGCCTTAATTTGACATAAAATGAAACTCCAAAATACAAACATAAGCCGTAATAAAATCAGAATAGAACAAATCAGAATGTTTCACACAACACACATATTATTACTCTACCTTAGAAGCAATGTTGAGTAAAATAAAAATATTCTGAAAATGTATTTTGGAAAAGTTACTAAAATTCTGCTTTATTTGAGAATTGCCCGTGGGGCCCCCCTAGAGCCTGGCTGGGCCCCTGGCACTTTGCCACCCCAGCCACCCGGTAGTTACGCCACTGGTTAAAAGACATCGTTGCAAATACAGTTAATTCCATTTCTAAAGGGGAATGGGATCTACCACGATATTGGTTGGTTGGTTGGAGGTGGGAAACAAATTCAGAGAAGACAAGAGAAAAAACTTGTCTGCCAACTTAGCTGAGAAAGTACTTACATATTACAACAGATTTAAATTTCTTTTTAAATGTATTTTGTTAGCCCAGGCAATTAAATAGAGGATTTTATGGCAACTAGTGATACACAATTTATTTTATGACTGATTTAAAGATCTAGTGGTCGTTTCAACACATTATTGATAATCACCAAAGCTAAATGTTTATGGTAGTGGTGGTACTGCAAACTATGCCATCTGTGGGAGAATTGCAAACTTCTTGGAACGTCCATTCCCCTTTTGAAATGTAATACACTGTAAATGATGATAATTCTGTTGATCTAGCCCTCGATCGTTGAGTCATGAGTTAAAGTGTTAGAGTTGAACTAAGTCAAACATTGAGGTACCTCTCCCGCGCTGATGGCTGCATACCGTATTTGGATCCAAACAACCAGTTTCCTTATCCTTTGAACATTGTGACGTAATCACCTGGAAGTGACCTTGAGTCGAATTATAGTCGAACGAATGAAAATACAGGCATCCATGTTTGATCAGAAAGTCCGACCTCTCGAGCTTGGGCATTATGGGTACTGGTTTGAGCTCGTTTGCTCGTTAACGCGGGATTTAACCCGTAAATCCTATGGTGACGTCACACGCCCAACTCGTTCCTATAATGGACCTCACCCACGGTGTCTTCAGACCGCTATTCGAGATCGAAAACGAATTCATTCCGGAATGGAATCATTTCACGGCCATAAGGATGACATTGAACTGAAATGATCCCAGGCACGAATCATTTCGTTTTCGTTATAGAATTCATAGCTTGCACGAACTTCTTTTGTTTTATATCAGCAATGCTAAATTATTGAATTGTCCACCCATTACGTTGGCACTTTGACGGGTCAGATTTATAACTTTATTGAGGCAAACCGATGTATTTTTGTAATGTGAGTGATTCCTCTTCGTACTAAAGTAATCTCCGGAGCCTATACAATTTCCCAGGTACTCATTAACTATAAAATATCGTCAAAAAAGCAGAGAATCACTGCTATTCTACGTGCCATTAAGATGGCGACGGCAACAATGAGATGACATCACATGCAACCTATGAATAGGCCACTGCGATCGTGTAAAATGACAACTTACTTGTCGCAGCGACAATGTTCTCATTTAACTGTTATTCACGGCCTTCTCGCTGCGACAAGGAAGTTGTCATTTAACACGATCGCTGCCCGATCGCAGTATTCGTCTAGAACATTTAAATTCCCAATATTGATGGAATCTGATTCTGTGCGATGTTAATCCATGGCCGTGACCTGATTCCATCAGAATGGAATTGGGAAAACGTTCCAGAATAAGCCTCCATGTCATGGGTCAAGAGCAGCCTCGACTTACGCCGCTATTTGAAACTGAGACTAGCTGATGTGAGTATAGTCGTTAATAATGTACTTGTAAGCACGCAATCATTTCATGTTGTGTTTATTCGACCAGGCTTTAAAATCGTGCATGAGCAAAACACACCAGGATAAAGTTTAATGATATTCAAATAAAATGAAAATAGATAATATAATGCTCGAGTGTCTACTTTTCACTTTTTTGGCACGGACTTTTTTTCTTTCATGCCTACCTACTGGTTGCACAGTTTCTCTGATCGAACTGAAATTTTCCACACTTGTGACCAATTTTTTTTCGAAATCCGTAGATTGGTTCAAATTAAAAAAAATATCCTGATTAAAATTCCAAATTTCTAAACGATCGAAGACGATCGAAGACTTAAATTCAACCCCCTTGAAAGGGTTGAATTTCGGGAAACTTAAATCGTCTCGATTCTTATAAATAATTCATAGCGTCTATCCTGCCGACGTCAATACTTGTAGGTATTACATATTGTACATATCATAACATATTGATAACATATTGTGGCACCGCACTGGTGTTGACGTCACAGAAGACTTTGGTTCTCAAGAGCGAAGATGTAGAAGACTTTTGTTCTAAAGAGCGAGGATGTATGCCGAGGAGGGCAGAAGTATGGAGGTCCAACTCATCACCAAGACCGTCAGACTTCTTCACTATTTAGGTAAAGCATGAAGCCTGTACCTACTAGGCTTCGTCATCGGTTTCTTGTATGGTTGGAGGCGCTACTCCCGGTGGTGGCAATACAATGTACTACAAGATGACGTTATTTCCACTGCCTTTTTTATGCGAATCAAGAGATTCGATTCGACATTCGAATTTTACCGCCTCACAACCTCTTTGCGCTGTGGGAAGGAGCATCTTGATAACACCATTGACTTTCGCTCTATATGGGATTCGTGACTGCTATAGCTGCAGCACTGAATGCTTTCGCCGATGTCTGAGGCCACTGCTTATTCAAATTCTGGCAATATAAAGACATATTATTAATTTTGTTTAATGCTACGCTGTGTCTACATGTTTATACTGCAAGAGCATCCAAAGCATATTGTTGTGCTGCGTCAGCTTTCCGTACAATCTTGTCCTAAGTAAGACGATCTCAGCCGGACGAGTGAAGAATTTGACCTTGGTCTGTACTTAAAAACGGGTCGGTTACGTTTGTCACTAGACATCGACGACAGATGACTGGCCAGTCGCATGTCCCCAACCCCAGTGTACGTCAATGATAACAACAGGTTCTGTTGCAGGTCTATGGCCGACGTCATCTGGGAGAGGCTGCTACTGGCATCTTATTCCTAAACTCTTACTATCCTACGGAATCGTCGAAACCATCGTGATCAGATGCGGCCAACTTCTGTTCTTCTGGTCAGAGTTGACGTCAGATGATGTTATCGTTCAGCTTTTCTTTTTAACAGTCAAGCCATTTATATATCTCGTTATCTTGCATCTAATGCTGCACATGCAACGAGCCGATGAGTTTCTGACATGGTTGCATAAGATGCATAACCAAGAACAGCAAGATGACATATGTCAACGAGACCTTCTTTTCAAGGCCAAGAAAACAACGGACAGAATCTCCTGGTTTCCGTGGATTGGAATGTTTGCTTTTGTATTTTTAAACTTCGTGCAGGCTCCTCAGTTGATAATTCAGAAAGAAACATTTTTGGGGTAAGTGAATTTGAAAGAAACGGTGCACCGGACGCTGAAATCAAGTTGCGGCATTGTACACATATTTGTACCCTCCGAGAATCCAATACAAAATGACCACTGCCTGCTCTACTATTTCCACGCATCTGTTGTACACTTAAGTAGGCCGAATTACTTCTCTCTATTTTATAGCCTTGGTTCTCTCAAGATAAATCCTCTTAGCAACAATCAGTTGTACAAATCATTTAATCTTCGTGCATCATCTGACAATAATTGAATCAGACAGTCAGGACTTTCATCACATACACGATAGGTAGATTACGTAGAACTGAACCAGCTACATTTAGTTTCAAGTTTACAACCATCAACAACAGGAATATTACCTGACATATCTTTGTAACTTCACAATTACAAAACAGGATTATCCGATCCAACGTCTTCAATTTATTGAGCGAGCGGCTCCTTCCAACTCATTTGAAACGGAAATCGGTGTTTTCTTTGCTAAATTTTTGCCTTACTATTACTAACCGATACACAGGTCCCAGGTAGGTTTCACCGGTAGATCTGAAAGTTTGTACACATGTAAAGACAAACTCTGCGGCTCGCAGACTCAAATTTTTTGTAATCTTCTTATTGGTTAAATATGTAATAGATATCTCCTGATTGGTTAAATATCATATGGTCTTCAATAGATTTGATCAGATTCATATTTTGCATGGTTAAGACCTTCACTGTGTACAAGTTTTCTTACCGTCTACTATTTGTTAAAATTTAAAAAAAAAACTTACGTTTGGCTACAAATCAATTTTCGTTCAAGTTCAAATTTTAAATGTATTTTGGACCAAAGTTTCATTAGATTTTACAAATTTTCGGACACATCGGTCAAGAAAATAAGGACTTATAGACATTCAATCCCATTTTGTTCCAAATTGCTCCATTAGACCTTGATAAGCAAGCGTCAATTTAGCATAATGTTGTTAAATTAAATTAATTACTTACAGTGGCTATAACCCGTACGACGTCAGTGCAACCCCGTATCTTCAAGCGACAGTCATCGTGCAAGCGTTGGCCGCAATCGTGCTCGCGCCGTCATTGCTTACGATTTCAATATTTTACATCTCAATGATGGTCCATGTCAACGCGCTGTTCCTCGTTCTGAACCACAAGCTGCGCAACATCCGAGCCCATTGTGTAGCGGCTCTGCGCATGTCGACACAAGATGAGGGAGAAGGAAAGACATCGACAGAAGACGAGGAACTGAGTGAGTTGCGAGGTCCATCTCCTACCGAGAGTTTACAAACAGCTAACTGGAGTCCTGATCTTGCTGATCTTGCGTCCCAGGAGCAAGTTGAAGGTGTGGAAGAAGGAAAGATGTCGACAGAATGCGAGGAACTGAGTGAGATGCGTGATCCATCTCCTACCGAGAGTTTACAAATAAGTCCTAATCTTGCTGATGATCCAAGCGAAGTTTGTGAACACCACGAGCCGGAGTCTGCTTGGTTTGGAAGCAGCGTGAGTCTAGTTCGCCAGGCAACCACCAGGGGCAGACACAGCGTCATCCGTCGCTTCTTGGATCTTCACAACGACGAGGAGTCACGACGCATAGCTGCCTATGCGCATGCGCTGGATGAAGCAATGCAGCTGCGTCTTAAGGACTGCGTCCAGATGCATGAAGAACTGTTGAGGTAAGACTCCAGCTCAGTGGCGTGCCGTGAAATTTGAAGTGAGGGCAGCAAATTGCTTGGAAAGAAATTCGCATAGATCCGGAGGAGGGGTCTGGGGGCTTTCCCCCCACACTCGCAGGGAATTTTTTACATTTTGATCAATTTTCGACGGTTAAAAACGATTTTTAAAAACGACTTATGAAACTGTCGAAGGATTTAGGCATGTGCATTATCAAACAATTTTTTATATTTGAAAAATATTGTGTTTTTGATGGCAAATACAGAATATATAGAATAACTTTGTAGAAGACTAGTCAACTGAAAATCTGAGACAGCAATTTGAAGTAATACAAGTTTTGAAATTCAACCGCCCATTTTTGCTCTTTCTTGGTTATTATGACTCTCTTGAGTCTTGAAAACTGTAACTATCACGACCACATGTCCTCCCCCCTCCCCTTACCCCGCCAATCGTGTCAACTCGGTGGAGTTGGGCTGCATTCGGACTGTGGAAGCAACTCTCGATTAGCTTCCCATGGCCAGACTTTGTCTTCAGTAATTTATGCATTTTACGGTGAAGAGGCTCGCTGCTCGCGCCAGTCTGCAGCGCTCCTACGAGTCGCAGATCATGACTCCACTGCAACTGTATGAGTGGGCAAGGTCGAACCTTGAAGCCGTCGACTTCACTTTCTGCACGGAAGAAGACCACGCAGCCGAGGCAAGACTCCTGAATGAAAGGTTTCTGAGTTCACGCAACATCACTGGAACTCAGAAACTTTATTGCTTCATTCCTGTCTCAGTTTCCATTGTCTCCACCAAAATTTATTCATATGCCGCTCAATCTAAAGATGAAATCGTTAAAGTCCCGAAGTGATCCCTTTTCTCTCACATGTCAGTCTGTGGTTTTAACCTTTCCACAATAAAAAAAGACCCCATACACTTGTTGAGACCTTGGGGATGTTATGGGGCTTTTACTAGCGTCAACCAAAAAATTTACCAATTATTATCACAGTAAAATTATGTATAATAAAATATATAATCATCTCATTGCATATATTTCATTGAACTCTCAATATAAACTGACAAACAAAGAACATCTATAAAATCGTTGGCGATTGCGAACACCAAAATATACTGAGAAATAGCGTGAAACCTGCGGGACTTGGCTCAGAGGGTAGAACACAAAGAATCAGCAATATTATAATTTGTTTATTACAAAGAAATTATATGTTCATTGATGTGAAAAGAGCAATCAAAAATTATGAAACAATATTACGTTCGATACGTCGGCAGTAGTGATGATGTCGTCTGGTTTGTTTACTTCCGCGTAAGCAAGTGGATGGCGTTGACTCTTGCGTAGTGTGTCCCGTGAACTCCAGTCCACCAGCAGAATGAAATGACTGGATATGTCACCTCCTTCAGCTGCGATGCGATGATGTCGTCTAATAACCCCTTGGTTACCAGGACGTCCAGCAGTCCGTGCACAAGGAGTGACCTCCTCGAGCAGTTGGATCAAGTTGGCTCAGGCTGATGACGTTCGTGGCTGCAGACTCGTCGGTTTCTCCCGGAGTTGCAATTCACTAACTTTTATACTTTAACATTTACTGACTTTAATGTTGAAACTGTTCAGTTGGTCACTTGTAACTTGAAATTGTCTTAATGCGATATTATTTGCCTCAGCATTAGGCTTGAAGTTTGAATTTACTGGGTTGACGTTTATACAAAAATGTTATTTTAATGTTTACCTTCGATCACATCGGCACTGTCTCGCTGAAATTATACTATGTTGCGTGCACAAGGCTTCACGGTTCGCGAGGCAGGTCTCACTGCTCTGAGAAAACTCCGACTGATGATGTTTGGCTGGTAGCCTGACGTTTTATACCCTCTGACATCGTTTTCCCTCCAAAGAATCTGATTGGTTGGTTTCGTACACGTGATAGCTAATTTTAGACATTCTGTCATTTCTAAAGCCCGCGAAACGACTTTCTTTCTGCACGTAGGCCCATGCTTTTCTAGGAATCACTGAAAACTAGTCTGGCTGACTGGTTTTGTAGCGTTATCACAATGACTGGTTCACTTGTTATTACGTGGTGACATCACAATTTAGGTAAGGTCACATACTTTTTATATGGATTCACTCACTTTCTTGATATAATTGCACATTGTTAAACTTATTTGATTGCTCGTTATATTTTTGTCTATATTTTGATTGCTGTTGAATTTTAAGATTGTAAGTTTACATAATGATTCTAATTAATTACTTTGTGTTCAGTTAACCTTGACTCTAAGAATGCCATGCTACAAGCTTGTTCATTCTTTAAACCTATTTCAAGCAAACATTATTATTTTTAAAGTTAATTTTCTAACCTAGATAGGCCAACTTGTTACAGAGCCCCCTGAATTCTTGTTGTTCACCTTTTGACTGAAGTCAAATTTGAAACACATTGAAATTTTGAATGAGAAAATGGTGATAAAACAAGGATTCACATAGAGACTGGACTATCTAGCAGGAATAATCTCTTCCTTTTGACAAACAAAAAGTTTCCTTGAACAGATGCAAGTTTATTTCCTCTTACAGCTGTCTAATCAAAACCTGAATGAATGAACTCACCCCTCCATCTACCAAAACAAAAACAAACCTCATCCTACTTCCCGGAAACGATGCTCGACTCAACCCTCTCTCTCATCACAATCCCGTTATTGGCCTAGTGACCTACTTCTGCTGGGTCATCATACTTCGACCATAACAATCAACATTGGTGTTGTCATCAGTAAGTATCAGCTGATCGACGTTGTTCCTTCCGTCCACGATCATATGGAAATGAAATCGTACTGTCTTCTCCACCGCCTTGAGTTGTCACTCTTGAAATATCTTCAAGTAGCTGTTTCCAAGTAGAATCTTCCTTGTTATCTTGAGCAGTGGTCGATGTGTAGTTTTCATTTTCGTCAGCTTTCTTCTTCAGTTCTCGTACGTTCATTTGCAGTCCATCTTGCAAGCAAACATTTTCGTCTTCTTCTCTCAAATCATTATTCAACCCTTTCTTCAAAACATCATCGTTTTCATTCATAACCACCTTGTCATTTTTCTCGTCGTGAAACTTTTCACCATTACTTTTAAAGTCGCCTATAGACTTCAAAACATCGCCAATTTCTTCAACTGTTCGAACTCTGTCGAAATCATCTTGATTCGCAATCGGAATCTGTAATTCTTCCTTCTCGCTCACTTGTGGCAATACTACCTCGCAATTGTCTTCAAAATTCTTCCTTCGAAATACATTTTCATCTTTCTTCATCTCAGTAAATTCACGCCTACTTTCATCAACTTCTTCTTTGTCTGGTCCATCCAAACTTTCAATTTTATTCTGGACAATTTCTTCTGGCACACAGCCCCCCTCTGTACTCTCTTGTGATTGCAACGTCTTGCAAGCAGCAGCGTCTTCAATCCCTTTCTTGAAAAGCAAAAAATCTATTTGAAGTTGCTTTTCTATTGCAGAAACCTCTGCTTCTCTGGCAGCTTCTCGCTCATCCATCTCTTTCTTCCACCGTCTTGAAGATCTGCGTATATACTCTTTAAGATCCTCACGCTCTTTCTTCTGCATTCTCCTAATTTCTTCTTTTCTCTCTTTGAAACGTGTTTTCTCGGTCGACGCAAAATCTTGTCCCTTCTCTACTTTCCATTCTGTGCCGACCCCTGTTCGTTTCCCGAATTCTCATTTTTCGTTTCCTTCGTACCGGACTCTGGTGGACGATTATTATTATTCCCGTTACCATTCCCGTTACCATTCCCATTTCTGTTATGACTGTTTCTCCCGTTGTTATTGTTATTGCAATTCCTGTCATAACTATTCCTGTTATTGTAGCCGTTCCTATTGTCATTGTAACCGTTCCCGTTACGAATTGGCTCATATTGCTTGGGATCTCTGATTAGTTTTTCAGTGAATTCATCATGCTCTAAGTCAGTCAGCTCTTTTATCAACTCATCTTTAGTTTTGACTTTGCCACGCACTATCACCCTGATGTTTGGTGGTAAGTGATTAATCAATATTCCAACCAAAACTTGTTCCGTCATATTGACCAATTCTGTCACATATTTTGCCTTGTTGATAATCCGATTGACATAGGTCACCATGTTTAGGTTCGAACTAATTTTGTATTCTCCAGCATAGATTGATCTAATGAGCTGATGCTGTACAGTTTGCGACCAATATTTATCTTTAAAAGCCTCTTCAAATTTGTCAATATTCTCAACGGGATTATTTACATACCAGTCTGCTGCTTTTCCATGTAAACACTTGACAATGATTCCCAGCTTCTGATTGTTATTCACATTGAATGTTGAAAAACGCTCTTTGATTAGCTTCAAAAATTGCATTGCGTTTATTGGGCAACTCTCTTCCCCATTAAATCTTATTGCCTCTTGTATCAGCGACTCAGTACAATGTTTTGCAAATTGCAACTCGTTATTTGCATGACAGATGACATTTGATGTTGTTCCAGTCTTCTTTGCATTTTCATCTACTTTCTTACTTACGTCCTCTATTTTCTCCTTCATAGCTGAAATGCTTTCATTCTTCTCTTTATCCTTTCTTTCAAATCGCGAGCTTAATGAAAATATCTCCAGGCTGAGTTTCTTGTCACGCTCATCGATCTCAGTGTTTATCTTTACCAATCCGGTATTTACTTTTTCCTCAACACTGCTCGTCTGTGCTCCGATTGATTCTACGTAAGACTTAATGACCTCCAACTCTGTGTCGACTTTATCATTTACTTGTTGTACTCTTTCCTCTACATTTGTGACCCTAGTTTCAACCTTTTTCAATCCAGCTTCAAATTTACTCGCGATCTCTCTGAATTCATTTTTTGTTTCTAATAGCAACTCCCGTATTTCCTTTCCTCTCTCTTCGTCTTTCTTATCCCTTTCTTCTTTTTCCTTCTGTTTTTCGTTTTTACTTTCCTCCTTTTCCTTCTGTTTTTCTAGTTTCCTATTCATTTCCTTGATAGTTTCTTTCTCTTGTTGTTCTCGCTTTTCCTTCATTAGGAATTCCATAATTGAATTATTGAATTCTTTCTCACCGAATTGTGAATATATACTGTCAGCTCTGGCTTCTTTTTGTCTCTCTTCAAAGATTGGCATTTCAACATGAGGTAGCGAGTCATCGTGTTCGTCCTCCCCTATCACCTGGCTCCTAGTTACCTCGAGTTCACTAACCACTGACTGGTCCCCCGCCCCCTCTACAGTCTCATCTAAATCTACAGTTGACGCTAAACTTGCATCTCGATCTGCCATCGTAACAGATGTAATGAACTAACATGCACAAATCTACAGTTGGCTTTATCTTTACGTTAACGGGTTGATTCTATGTAAAATTTCCAAATACATGAAAATTTTACGCAATGCCTGTGTCCACAAGTTTCAGAACAACTGAGTAACTCTTTCACAATCAAGAAAACAATTATTTCTTTCAAAACAATTGCTCCCAGGAATGTTATTCGAGCCCCACACGTTGAGCGCCACTGAAACCTGCGGGACTTGGCTCAGAGGGTAGAACACAAAGAATCAGCAATATTATAATTTGTTTATTACAAAGAAATTATATGTTCATTGATGTGAAAAGAGCAATCAAAAATTATGAAACAATATTACGTTCGATACGTCGGCAGTAGTGATGATGTCGTCTGGTTTGTTTACTTCCGCGTAAGCAAGTGGATGGCGTTGACTCTTGCGTAGTGTGTCCCGTGAACTCCAGTCCACCAGCAGAATGAAATGACTGGATATGTCACCTCCTTCAGCTGCGATGCGATGATGTCGTCTAATAACCCCTTGGTTACCAGGACGTCCAGCAGTCCGTGCACAAGGAGTGACCTCCTCGAGCAGTTGGATCAAGTTGGCTCAGGCTGATGACGTTCGTGGCTGCAGACTCGTCGGTTTCTCCCGGAGTTGCAATTCACTAACTTTTATACTTTAACATTTACTGACTTTAATGTTGAAACTGTTCAGTTGGTCACTTGTAACTTGAAATTGTCTTAATGCGATATTATTTGCCTCAGCATTAGGCTTGAAGTTTGAATTTACTGGGTTGACGTTTATACAAAAATGTTATTTTAATGTTTACCTTCGATCACATCGGCACTGTCTCGCTGAAATTATACTATGTTGCGTGCACAAGGCTTCACGGTTCGCGAGGCAGGTCTCACTGCTCTGAGAAAACTCCGACTGATGATGTTTGGCTGGTAGCCTGACGTTTTATACCCTCTGACATCGTTTTCCCTCCAAAGAATCTGATTGGTTGGTTTCGTACACGTGATAGCTAATTTTAGACATTCTGTCATTTCTAAAGCCCGCGAAACGACTTTCTTTCTGCACGTAGGCCCATGCTTTTCTAGGAATCACTGAAAACTAGTCTGGCTGACTGGTTTTGTAGCGTTATCACAATGACTGGTTCACTTGTTATTACGTGGTGACATCACAATTTAGGTAAGGTCACATACTTTTTATATGGATTCACTCACTTTCTTGATATAATTGCACATTGTTAAACTTATTTGATTGCTCGTTATATTTTTGTCTATATTTTGATTGCTGTTGAATTTTAAGATTGTAAGTTTACATAATGATTCTAATTAATTACTTTGTGTTCAGTTAACCTTGACTCTAAGAATGCCATGCTACAAGCTTGTTCATTCTTTAAACCTATTTCAAGCAAACATTATTATTTTTAAAGTTAATTTTCTAACCTAGATAGGCCAACTTGTTACAAGCGCATAATCTAAAAATTCAGACTGCATCAGTGGATATTAAATTGCTGTAATACCATTCCCGATTTGGTCACCCCTATTTAAAAATATCGCGTAACTGACAAAATCAATATAGAATTGTGTCATTATTCTAACACTGATTCATTTTAATCAATAATTGAAGCACACCTAATATCATAATACCACACGGAGACTGAAATTTTATGATCTTCCAAAATACGACGGTGAACTTTAATGCATAAAAAATAATAAAACATTTTACCACTCTGAAAATTTCAGGTAATGTTAACATAATAATGATAAACAAGATATAATTTTTTCAGAATTTTAAAAAAATCATTTTTTGGGGGGGACCCATTTAAAGTCAAAATTTGGTTTGGTCACCCCTGACTTAAAAAATAATTATATTTATCATTGCGTATTATGAAACAACTTACATTTG
Organism: Leuctra nigra; assembly: GCA_934045905.1. Taxonomy (NCBI): domain Eukaryota; kingdom Metazoa; phylum Arthropoda; class Insecta; order Plecoptera; family Leuctridae; genus Leuctra; species Leuctra nigra. Next base: position 9,834,730 of record OW203769.1, on the reverse strand, counting down.
TGTACAAATGTTAAAAACGATCACTAAAATATCTCAAACAGGTCCAAAGTTACAAGCAGTTATGTAGGTATATAAGGTTTTCTTAAAAAGTGAGATTTTCGAAGGGGTGAAAGTACCAAAAGGGGGACAAAATTGACCAAACAAAAAAATGCGTGTCTCATTTTTTGCTTTTAACAACAACTTCACCAAGTTTGATCATAATCGAAAGGGGTCATGAAAATTCGTTGGTTGTCCTGAGGCGAAATGACCCAAGGGTGGATGTTGATGTTTTATAGTTTGTATTTAATTCTGTTCCTTTGTAATTTTGTTCTCTTTAGTATAACGTTACTGTGAATTTGAAGTTTAGGGTTTATGGTTTGTGATTGTTTTCCTTGCCACATAAAGTGTACAATTTTTATTGCAAGATGTTTTGAATAAATAAACGCCGTGTTTACAAATTCTGAAACTATTTTCAACATTGATGCCAGACGTTGCACGTCAATTTTCGAATTTCGATGAAAAGTAAACAAAACCGAAGTGTTTCTGTGTTATTCGAGTTTATGCACTGAATCAAGTTCATATTATACTGATTGAAATTGCAGGATACTATCAAACGAGATTTAATGAGCTGTTGAAATGTAGACCGACAGTTCATTGAAATTACATCTTGCAACGGTGTACATTTTCGTGACGTCATACCCTGTGTAGTGTGTTGTTTAACTTGTAACAGTTTAAGGTGGGACCATAGTGGAATCGTTGCTGTCTTAGGGTTTGTTGGCATGGGGCAACGCTTCCATGGGACACACTTACATAAATTATTTCCAGCACAAAAAAGAATATTAAAAACAATCGCTCCACCACATATAAAATATGGTGTAATGTAGGGAAAGATTTGTTTAAGCTGATGGTTTTTTAAGTATTAATGATTTTTTTGAATACAGTTTAATTTCAAACATAAACATGAATAGGAGAAAGATACGTGAGCAAAAACTGCAAACTTCCATCTCACATAAACAATGGTAAAATGAGGCTAGTGTATACTGTGCCTGACATTTTTTTCCAGAGTAAAAGATTTTAGTTAATATGAGCATATTAAAACGGGAATTAAAATGTGGCTTTTAATTGAAATTAACGGTTAACTTTTCGATGTTATGGTTGTAGGATGGGAGTACTAAAGGTACTACTCTGCCTCGATGGCAATTCATTCTGTGTCATATTCATTCAATTATTTATTTTTGTTCATGTAGGTATAGCTATGGTATTAAGCGTATTTGGTATAATACTGATATTTTGTTATTGCTTTGCTTTTCAAACTTACCATTTCTCTTTTGTTTCGTTGTTGATGAGCAGATGCTATACAACTGTAGAGGAAACCACCACATATTGTAATACGTAACTTCACATATATATTATCATATATTGATAAGTGATATTATCACTTTTATTGTAAACAACATCAGATGTCAGAAAGGTAAACAAAGCACGGCCTCCTGTACAGTGGCGAAGCGTACCTCCAAAAATTGGGGAGACACAAGACAACAAATAAATAGAAAATAGCGTATTTTGGCTTACCTAAAGTTTTTTGTATATGAACTCAATTCGACGCACTTACGAGTTACGACTTATTTTACCATCTCTCTGGCTAATATCGAGATGAGGCGTAAGCCGCTTTGATCTTATTGAACACTTTTATTCGTATGAATGCAAAATATGAAATGCGGCAAAACTGTTAGTTAATAAATAAATAATCGATAACGTCATTGTCAACGTCAGTTTCCATTTTAGTGATAAATAAATTATTAAATAATACACCGTACACAAACACAATACAAACGATTAACGAACTAAAATATCTGGAGGAAATAATACGTCTAATTAATGCAATTTCAATGTGTGAACTGACTTGTTTTCAAGTCTGACTCATTTTTCTAGATATTTTTAGTTTTACTGCTGACATTTGTGCGTTTATGCGACTGTTGTGTGTGTTGCACAACGGTGTAGGCGAGGCGGCTGGCATGGCACTGCGGTGTGTACATTCCAGTCAATCTGTTCTTGTTGCTGTCAAGGGACATTATAATAACCAAAGAGACACGTCTACCTCGGAGTCTATTTTGCAAGACTGTTATCGCATGGAATGTCCATACGCGGATAGGCGGGCGGATGTAAGTGCGAGTGGGAGTGAGAGAAACATATGAATGCGTGAACAACGAGTGGAAGAAGGATGCAGATACTTCTGCGTTCGCCTGCGAGGACACAAGTAGCTTATGTCTCCCGGGTTATAAGATAGGAGATGCGCGCGCAGCGGCAACACTCGCTCGCTCGTAAAGACACCAAATTGAGCATGGTTTTCAACTGACAATCAATGTGTTTCATTACAACACCAATTAATACATCGAATAAAAGTACGATACATAAAAATAAAATACAATTACAGCAAATTTTAAGGTATGAAAGATATGAACAGCACTGTCCGCTTTTTCCAGGGGAGACACTGTCTCCCCTGTCTCCCCTGACGCTTCGCCCCTGCTCCTGTAGGCGTCAAACTAAAACAGCGGACTGCTGTCAACCTGACAATCTACCAGGAAGTTCAAACACTCGTTAAAAATATAAAAGGAGCATTGTTAAGTCTGAAATATGTATAATAATTCATAATTGATTATTATCTGTATTTTAAAAGTAACTTCAACCAAATCGAACAACATTTAGTATTTTTATTCATGTAAAGAAAGTAATGTACTTGGATCAAGCAGTGCCTGCCGGAGCCCATATAAGGGAAACAATAGCAATGTTCCCGCCTACATCGTGGCTCTCATCGCGTCATTCCTACGCGATCGGAGCTTCTATGTAGCCTACCAACATTCGCAGTCGTCTGTGAAGAGTATCTCCGCCGGAGTGCCCCAAGGCTCAGTCCTCAGTCCAGACCTCTACAACATCTTCGTCCACGACGCTCCAACAGAGTTCTACCGCACTCACATCGCGCTCTACGCGGATGACGAGGCCATCATCGCCCAGTCTTGGCAACCACGAAAGTTGAAAGAATACCTCCAGGACGCACTAAACGCTACCTACGACTGGTTTTGTTTGTGGAGGATCGCCGTCAACACAAGCAAGACAACGGCCACTCTGTTTACGAAGCTCCGAAAGAAAAACCGCCCACCTGTCATCACCATGGGCGGTGACGTCATCACCTGGCAGCCGTGTAGCCGCTACCTCGGAGTAGAGCTAGACACACAGCTGACGTTCAAGCAGCACGTCGAGACCGTCTGCAGCAGAGCCTGGGGGAAGCTAGGAGCCCTCCGCCCTCTCCTGCGCAATCCGAACATGTCCGTGGCGACGAAGAGGCGACTCTACCTCACCATCATACGTCCCACCTTCACGTATGCATCGCCCTGCTGGAGCTGGTGCTGCAAATCTCTAAAACAGAAAATCCAACGACTGCAGAACAAGGCTCTTCGTCTTGTCGCTGATGCTCCCATCTACACCCGCATCACCGACCTACACGACCACCTGGAGGTCGATATGATCGCCATGTTCCTTGAGAACCAGGCCCTGACGCTGTATGAGACCACGCTGGACTCACCCAACCCCCTCGCCCGCCTACAAGTGGAGTATAGGGTGAAAGAATGGGACCGGCATAGAAGACCAATCCACGCACTCTCGGGGTGAAGATGCCTCCCCCGCCTCTTAGAAGGTGAAACCAAGCTGAATCAATCATCCCAGCAGACCCAAGAAGGCTGGGTTTATGTGTCACAAAGACACGGTACCAGCAACGCCGAGAGGAGGAACCCCTCCTCTCAAGATAGAAGAAGATCCTGAAAGTTATCACTTCCTGATCACACCTCGAGCTGGTAACATCTCCTCTAGATCTTACAAGTAGAATAATTATACCTAGATCAGTTCTAGGGCTAATTTCAGGCTAATTATTATGCGACGCTCAGTGCCTAACATAATCATTATTTACCACACTTCCACGAATAGTCAAGTTTAATTATTATACCTTGCTAAGTGCCGGGTCTAATCATTACTCTTCAAGGCAAATCATTACTCCTGGATTAGTTCCATGTCTAATTATAAGCCTTTCCAAACAATACCATATTTTGCTAAGTGCCGATGATATTCGTTTCTTTCCATAGACAGGTTATTTATCATGTGACGCTTAGTGCCGAACTTGATCATTACTCAGCCCGATTCAAACCCTCAAAAGTCAGTTTAATAATTATACCTTGCTAAGTGCCGGGTCTAATCATTACTCCTCAAGACAAATCATTACTCCTGGATTAGTTCCTTGTTTAATTGTTAGCCTCTCCAAACAATACCATTTGCTTAGTGCCGATGATATTTGTTTCTTCCCTAGTCAGACTAATTATTATGCGACGCTCAGTGCCAAACATAATCATTATTTCCCTATCGTTTACCCAAGTCAATCATTATCTCTTGCTAAGTGCCGGATTTGATAATTACCATCCGAACAGTATTACTTGCTAAGTGCCGGTAATCAGTTCTCTCTATCTCTCCTCCAATAGAATCGTTCTCAGTCACCCAAATCGTGAATCGTTACCCACTCTCAGTCTCTTAATATCTCAGACTAATCATCATTTCTTGCTAAGTGCCGGACTTGATCATTGTCTTCCGAAAATGATTGCTTGCTTAGTGCCGGTAATACTGTTCCTTATTATTTCCTCCCAATCTCATCCAATAGTTCACCCTGTTTAAATAAAGTACCGCTCAAGTGTGTGATCAATATCGTCATCCTGGCTGGATGTAAAACCATTATACTTTTCAACTTCAAAGTATCAAGTCAAGATACGTCATATTTATCCAAGTACAAAACTTTAACAAATCGAGTGTCGATATATGAATTGTCTGAAATCAAGTTACATCAAATGTACCACGAATCGTGTCAATAAAACGCAAATTATTGTATTTACGAACATTACCGCACGGTCTTATTATTGAAAGCTACCGGACGAACTCAACGCAAGTCCTGGCTTGACACAGTCACAACAGATGACTCAAATACGCCTTCAACGCCTTCAAAACTCAATTCAACAACTCTTAGGTTAGAAATCCAATTGGCCCTCTGCTGATTGGTTGGTGGCAGTAATCGCTATCCTAGGCAAGAACTCTCTCCTAGCAACGCCGAGACTCCGCTGAACACTATGTGATTTTTTCAGGTTTGTAATATTATTTTTTAGATTTGAATAATTTTTTCTGTTAATTTAAAGTTGTGTTTTACCTAGGCCAGGAGTCGGCCACCTGCGGCTCCTTGGCGGTTCTTGAATGGCTCTTCATAATTTAAATAAAGATCTGGAATCGAAAAATTTTAAAATGCGGAAAAACGCCCTTCGGAGCAACAATAATTGGAAGGTTATTTGATTCAATTTGTTCATTTTAGAGTTCCAAAATCATTTTTAAAATTGTTGAAATTATTTTAAAAAATTTCTTCGGCGCAATAACTGGGGGAGGGGGGGGAGCTTTGTCAAAATATCGAAATAAACTAGTAATTCAATTTATTATTTTCGGTGTATTATATTTGAACTAGAGAGCCCCGCCAAGTAATACATGACCCAATAAGCTCTTTTCCTGGGCAAGGCTATGCATAACGGAAGATAGACCACAATTAAAATAAAACTACTCTAATATGCTGGCAAAGAATTGTCTCTCTTTCGTAACAATTTCTTGCACCCTCACGGAATGACCGATCATAAATGCAAATCAAGGCTCTTTCATAGTTATATCTGTGAAAGGTGCACTAAACCCACACTAGCCCCAATGCACACCTGTAGTGAACATACGTAAATTAGAAACAAAGAAAACATGTGTAACTATTTTGAAAATATTTAAATAAATCGTGAATAACTTATGGCGTTTTCGGCTGGCCGCACTGGTGCTGCACTGGGGTTGCACTGAAATGACGTCACCATACAAAACTCAATGCTAATTTCAAATCGAGTGCACACCTCGGCCCAGTGCGGCCAATCGAAAACGCCATTAATATTATTATAACATTTTAAGCATGTTAAAAAAAATATGAACAGATACGACTCAATGAAAAATAAAAACAAAAACTGCAGTTGCATGGTATATATAATTAAAATAATTTGTATAATATTTGAAACACAACAGAATAAAATGTATCAACATGATGATCGAATTCATGTTCCAAAATAAGAATACATATTTGAAACTGAATTAAAACATTTATATAAGCGTGATTGATAATAAAATGGAATATGATTTGATTTGCAATTATGAATAACGAAAAGTGGTATCGAGATTTAATCGAAGTTCGTCACTTTTTATGTAATAACTTAAAAATTACGAAATATACAAAATTTTATGCCTGATTCCACTTTGGAACTTATCCTGATTATTAAAATCGTTCGCATATTCTGATGCACACATCAAAACATCAACGAACGATACAGTATTATGTGGGTGTACCAACTAAAATCTTTTGATAAAATGCTAAGTTGTGAAGTCAGCAGAGAATGTATGTTCTTGCTTGATTGATCTTTGTTTATAGTCATATCAAATGAGAGAGGTATATATTGGAGATTAGGTCCAATATCAAAAGTTAACAATATTACACTCCAGATAAAATGTACCCTTGTGCCCCCCTCCCCCCATAACCCACCCCAAAAATGTCAGCATTTATTCACATGAAATGTAGCTTTGCCCGTGATTCTATAGTAAAGGTCTCCAGTGGAAATGCCAATATTTTCTTCTCTGCCAAATGGATTCACGGCACCCTACATATGGAAAGTTTCGAAGAAAGTGACTTGTTCAATGACAATTTGGTTTCTATTTAATATCTCTCTAAATACTTATCGGATTCAAACGAATCTTTTTGCTTGTCAGTACGCTTGAGATTATGTACAGGAATAGTCAAGTTTCGTTGAAAATGGTGCTAAATTCGCGATGTCTATAGACGCGAATTGTAACACAACTTCCGAGCTCCGGATTCCATGGCCAAATATCGTTCTGGAGGTCTATTCTAGAACGATTTTCCAATTCCATTCTGATGGAATTCAGTCACGGCCATAAGGATTAACATTGTATGGAATTGAATTCTAGTGGAATTGGGAATTTAAAAGTTATAGAATAGGGTCCTTGGTCGATTTCAGAAAATTCGTTTCACTGCCTACTAAAATTCATTTTCACCGCACAATTGAAATTGACGTTTAAAATTAAGACACCAGAAAAAGCGGTGTTAATTACTCGATAAATACTGAACAGAAAGTCGTGAAAGTGTTACTATAATCAAGTCACGTAATTATATACGATATTTGCTGGTTTCAACACGATCGGTGGAAAATTGAATATTTGTATAGAAAACCAAATTTCCAGCCACGTTGCTACGGTGACGACGTTCTTCTCTTTCAAGCGAGAAGAAGGAGTGACTTTTAAGCGACGTTATGCCTCTACTGCGTTTCCCATTATTATCTATTGTATTATTTTTTGGGAAATTAAGGTTGCCGTTCCCTGACCTAGATGTATGCGACACAACAAAAATGTGTTTTTGGTCTTTATCTCAATACTTACTCCTTTGGACAAGCTGCGGTTTGAAGTGTGTCAATTCTTGTCTGTGAATTTCTTCGAAATGATTTTGTTGCAGCTTCTGTGGAGAGTTGAACTTCATAATGTCGGCATTCCTGATGTCGGCCATCATGGGCGGCTTGCTGCCAACCGCAATCGCAGTCGTATACATAACCATGGTGAGCAAGACGCAGGCGCGTAGGAATAGGATGGGGGGAGGGGGGAACGGAACCCCCTGTCTGGAGCCTGACCCCCCCCCCCCCCCCTTGCCAGAGATCCTGAACACCCCCAGATATTCACAAATGTTGATTAAGAGATAAACAGATTGCACAGAATGCACAGATTTGCTTCATTATGAGGTTAAATTTCGAAATTTACTCAAGTTTTGCAAAACTAATTGAACAGAGGTATTATCCAATTAGACAACTCATTTACTCATTTGTCCAACATGATTATCTTCATGAATAAAATAATTACACGTCAAACTATATTATACATTCCAAAACACATACTTACAGAATTTTCTTATTGCTTATTGCTGTTGCTCTAGCAACCTTTTTCAAAGGTCGATTCCAAAATCAATTCCTAGTTGATTCCCATATAGAAATTTGACTTGACATTTTAGTGACCAACTAGTAACATTTATTAGGTTACCAATAGCTTACAAACAGTGACCACTTGCTATGACCAACTAGTGACATATGTGTCATAGGGTCACTAGTTGGTCGACGAGCTGGTAGAAATGGTCACGTCGATTAAGTGCAGCTTGATTGCCAACTATGACCACAAGGTTGACCAAAAGTAAGTTCCTTTCATGTGACTTTTGTGACTTTTATGTAACCTTTCTCGACCAACTATAACCACAAGGTAACACCTGTTGACCAAAAGTAAGTTCCTTTCATGACAATCATCTTACCAATTGTGACTAGTACATAACCTTTTTGGACCAACTATGACCACAAGGTAACACCTGCTGACCAATACTAATCTCCTTTCATGACATTCATCTGACCAATGGTGACTAGTACGTAACATTTCTCGACCAGGTACGACCACTAGGTTACCTTTGTTGACCAACATTTAGTTCCTATCCTGACCACCAACTAACCAATTGTGACTAGTACGTAACCATTCTCGACCAGGTACGACCGTTAGGTTACCTTTGTTGACCAATATTTAGTTCCTATCCTGACCACTTACTAACCAATTATGACAATCACGTGACCAATAAATAACATAAAATGACCACATAGTGACCACGCTTGGTATTGGGATGGGTATAGATGACGTCAGGAGAGTGGATGTGGGGAAAAAATGAACAATATTTATGTTTTGTGAACTCAAAAGTTAAATGAGCACTTCATGATGTCTGCATTTCCATTGATTATTTCTAAAGCCTTCTGCTATGACGTTTTAAGATGCACACAACTGATGAGTTCATAAAACGCTGATTATTCAAATTGCATTTCTGCATTTAATTGAAATTAAATAAACTGAAGTAAAACATAAATGCAGTATCAAGCATCCAAATATTAATGTAATATTAATACTAAGTCAAACACATAACAAAATTAGCAACAAAATTGACAAAATTACAACAAAGTTCACAACACAACCATTGAGAATTGATTAAATATACCTATATGATAATCACAGATTTTACGAATGTTTTCCGTTTTAATTATACAGCCAGATTCTTCCTAATGTAAAGTGTAAGTGTAAGTGAAGAAAATCTTTTGAATAAAATGTTGTCCCTGCACTAATAAAATAGCATTGCTTAAAAATGCTATAATAGGCATCTGATTTAAAAATGATATTTTCCCTGACACAAAAAATAGTGGTAAATAGTCAATAATGTCCCCTTTTACGGTGAATTGCACTCACTAAAAACCGCACTCGCTCAGTCACTGAACACTCGATCCTGCAGCTGATTTGTCAAGGGCTCAATCCGCTAATGATCCGGTAGAAGGTCCGAGAGATAATCCAGAGTGATTGCGTTTCCCACAGGATAGGCTGAAAAAAGGTAAAAATTAGCTTTCTTATAATTTAGCAGTAAGCTACACAACCTAATGGATTTCAACAACCATGAGTAAGTATACATTTTTTTATATATTTTTTTTTTCTGAAAATCATGACAAATTATTTTATATAATAATTAGGTAAACTCTACAATTCTTTAACTCTATTACACTTTCTTTTCTTCTGCTGTCTGCTGTCTGTATGGGTCTGTACGTGCATGGGCCAGTGTCCAGATCAAACCGTTTCAAGAAATCGATCTGAAATGTTGCACGTCTACTAATATCGTACGAGCGGTCTCATGTACATAGTTTTTGAACAGGATCACGTGATTATAAAAATAAAACTAGAATCATTTGCCCGATTAGCTTCCAATTTTGCATAGTAATCGGGACCAACATTATTTTTGCCAATTTTCAGACTATAATCTGGTCTTGACTTGTTATAGACATTTTATGGACACAATAGTTCTACAATTTCTTGGAGGAAATGTCAGATATTTTATCACTGCTTCTTTGAATCATTTTCAAGGTCTGTAGCAGAAACTTGAAAACGCATATCAAATCGTGTGTAATACGGAGGCTACCGCTTATCAACGCGTTACACAGAGCGTTTTCCTATAGTCTACAAAGTAATCTAATCTCAATTAATGAAAGATTTAAAGACATGATGTGACTACAGCCTACAGGCCACATTATTTTTCAGCCAAACCTACATTTGTTAATTTATCTTATCCACATCTCTTTAGAAAATTTTGTTCCGATTTCTGCATGAATTTATCACTGCTAATGAGGAATTAGCAGTGACAAATTCATGCAGAAATCGGAACAAATTTTATTTTTATAAGAAGTCAACTAATAGAATAACTGCCTGTTATGTGACTAAAAATTAACAAAAATACAAGCAAATTTGCCAAAAGTGTTAAAATAGTCAACTACTCCACTTTTCTAAAGAGATGTGGATAAGATAAATTAACAAAATGTAGATTTTAGAAGAGAATTTTTTCAAGTGCAGTCGAACTTGCTGCTTGTTCAACACACTTATTTGGGAACGATTAGAGACAACATGGGGTTGATGAAATGAATTGAAATTTTAATCAGCATGAGATAAAAGCAACCGGGGGGGGGGGGGGGGGTGGGGGGGGGGTTGATGGTACATAAATAGGTACTAGGAAAACACTCTCTGTAACGCGTTGATGAGCAAGCCTTCATATTGCATACGAATTGATACGCATTAGCAGTTTCTGCTCTACAGACCTTGGGAAGAGCCGAAACGAATTGAATCGATAGCAGTGATAAAATATCTAAAATTTCTTTATTCGACTCCAAATGGCTTTCGAGAAAAAATAAAGACAATAAAACACTGAAGAACAGTTGGTAGAGCACTGGACTGGACATTCAGAGGTGCTGGGTTCGAATCCCAGAGGAGGAAAATCTTTTCATCTATCAGTTGGTATTTATTCACATCAACCTACCCGAGGTCATAAGGAAAAACCATATTTCATAGAATCAAAATAAAATCCTGTTAAAATACATTTAATAATTGTCAATGGTAGTTCTGATCCTCGGAAAACGCTCTGTGAAAATGCCGATAAGCGAGACTTCAATATCCATGGAAAAAAATACATTACTGCTTCATAGAATATGTAGTAGGTAGTAGTCAGTCACATCAGAAACAAAATCTAAACTCTAAACATTTATACCAGATATCCTATCAGTAAAGAACTGATAAACTAATTGTTAATCAATTTGAGATTCTTGTTGGTTCTCCTAACATTCCCAACATTTTAGTCCTTCTTACACAACTGGTTGTGAAGCACTTGATGATTTTGGAAAAATGTGGAACCAGATTTCGAATCCAAATGACTCAACTGGGGTTTTTTAATAATTTTTCTCTTCAAAGAAAAAATTTACGTTAAAAAAATCAAATAGATACGTACCCCCCATAATCTCTTTCAGCACTGTCAGATCCTGGCTCTCTGGGTCAGCATTCATAGCGCATTTGTTAGAGGAGACGACAGAATATTTGAAGAGTCCATGAAGAAGTGGTTCGTAATTTTCTTGCAGGTTTTCTTGACTGCGGTTATCAGTTTGGTGGAGGCGATATGAATCAAAACTGCAATATAATAAAAAGCACCGGCAAGAAAAGTAGATACCTAATAAATTAGGAAACTATCTGAGCACTTTGATTGGTGCTAATTGCAATACTATTAGGTAGTAGAGGTATGAATCATAATTGTATCACAACACATGTCCACCACCGACCGCTACCTTCATGCGTCATCACATCACCATCCATCATAGATCAGATCCGTGGCCTACACTCTAGCAACTAGAGTCTTCTTTACAATGACTATGGTGGTGAAGATGGCAACGAAAATGATGTACAGCTTTGGAATAATATCTCGATCATCCCTACGCTTATACCCTCCCGCCATACAACGGAGATCGTACAGTGGTATACCAGTGCTCCGTTGTATGGCGGGATGGTATAAGCCTAGGGATGATCGACACATTTTTCCACGACCCTACTACGCTAGCACCAACACAACAAAATTAAAATCAGCTAGAACTTAGGTGGCACATTCAAGTTAGCGGATTCACTTTGAGTAGTTTAGGTTAGCAAAGTGTGAATTAAGGTGGAAGGTCTGGATAGTGCTGCTTAGTTACACCCTAGCGGCGTTGTAAGAGTAAATTAAACAGCCTGCATACTTTTTGTAGCGCTATCTGTAGTCTAAACACGCTTCCTATTTACTTCATAAAAAAATCTTCCGATTGTTTAAAATAAAAAACAAACAGTGAACAGTGATCTTCGGGAAACAAGAGGCAAAATAAAATTCTTGTTATTTGACAAAATCCCCAATGGCCCCGCAGGGAAATTCTTGAATTCTAGTGAAAGATAATCTAGTGGAGCGGTCGCTCCACGCCAGCCAAGTCGTACGGCGCGCACACTCTCAAATAAAGGCTGGAGCAAACCCACTTTTACTGTAAGCATCAAAGTGGCATTTTCGGCCTACTGGATCTTAAAATTGGGAAATCTCACATTGTTGCGATATATCTTAATTTCGAGCTATGGCCCAACCTACAACATATACCCAATTTGGGAACAATAGGTTACGCCCTTTGCACGCTAGAGGGCCGTGAAAACAGTGTTTTAGGGCGGTTTTCATAATAATAATCAGTAATAATCTCAGTAGTAGTAGTAGTAGTAGGCTGGAGCTAAAATCCGGTAAACAGGCCACAGCCTAAACGGCTGAACCGATTGATCTCACATTTTTACCACGTGTGCACTTTTGGCGTCTGATTTAACCTTCACCCCATGAATTGTTTGTGCCGCCATTTTGAAACCGGAAGTGACGTCATATCTCAACAACGGCTAGACCGATTGGAACGAAAATAGCGCCAAACGATTCGGACGGTCATCTATATGGATAATCAATAGCAACAGACTAAAATTTATGTTAACGAAACCGGAAATGACGTCATGAAATTTAATTCATCGATTGGCATTTCGGCAACAAATTTGATCCAATTATTTTGATATTTATGTAACGTATGTTCTTTTGTGATATTATTTGACTTGATATAAAACCAACCGGAAGCCGCCATTTTGAAACCAGAAATGACATCATATCTTAATAACGTCTTAATAGATTTAAACGAAACCAACGCTAAACAATTTAGACGGTCAACTTTATGTATTATCATCAATAATATTTGCAGTTTCCCATACTGAAACCGGAAATGACGTCACACATTTTAAAAATCGCACAAATTTACATTTTGATGCAATAAATATACTATTTGAGACTGCTTATAATAAAATGAAATCATGTTTAAATTATAATTCAAGAGGTCAGTGATTTCAGCAGCCATTTTGAAATCGGAATAAACGACGTAATATCTCGAAAACTGGTTGACAGATCGGTATGAAACTAGTGCCAAACGATTCGGAAGGACATCTCTATGGAATAGGAACAGTCAAACTAGAATTTTCCTATTTATGAGGCCGGAAATGACGTCATTCAAATTTATAAATCATTATAATCCCCTCCTATACAATAAATACATATTCAGAAAGCTAAAAATGATACACATCATTTATAGTTATAAATTCTATGTGGCAGTGCAGAAAGTTCAGCGGCCATTTTGAAAAGCGACGTGTTGCCATATCTCGGAACTGGGTTGACCGATTGGAATGAAACCTTTGTGTTTTTCATGAGAATAACCAAATTGTAAAGGGTAATTTTTTTTAAAGGATTTAGTAATTGTTCATGTGATATGTGTCACACGTAAGTTGTAAGAATAAACTAAAAAAAGTAGTGATATCCCCATAAAAAACACTCCGTGTAAAAATACCAGCCAAGTCTCTTCAACTTAAAAAAAATAATGAAATCTAAAAATTCTGCACTGAAAAGTAGTGATATCAAAAAATTAGCCAAGTCAAAACTTTATTTGAAAATCAAAAAATACTTGGCGCATCGTTTTTTTAGGGCATTATAGGTATACTATGTATATGTATATTTCATGTATAATTTATAATTGGCTTATACTTCCAAGCTATTTATGTACACGATGCGCCAAGTATTTTTTGATTTTCAAATAAAGTTTTGACTTGGCTAATTTTTTGATATCACTACTTTTCAGTGCAGAATTTTTAGATTTCATTATTTTTTTTTAAGTTGAAGAGACTTGGCTGGTATTTTTACACGGAGTGTTTTTTTATAGGGATTTACTTTTCTTCAAGTGCTAACTTTCAAAATATTCGTTGCGCGGCTTGTTTCTAAGGGCACGGCCCTCATGCCCCCCCCCCCCCCCCCCCCCCATCCGGCCTGGGGTAGCACCACCCACATGCATCTGTGCAGCAATACTAGAAGATTACTTCTGCACTCCACTCACTGCATGCATGCCCATGAAGCGGATAACCTTATACAGTACTTTCAACACAAATAAACTGTTAAAAGACATCGCTGTAGTAAATTATGATTATTCTGATGATCTTTCCCTCGATCTTTCAGTCTTTAGTTTCAGTGTTTGAGTTTGAACCAAGTCGCGCATTTTTGTTATTGTGTTTTCCTAACAATTGTCGCTACAGGGGGGCTATTTTCGAGATCGTTCGAGTAAAATATCATACGGGTACGAGCTGATATGACGTCAGACAAAACAAAACTATAAACTGATTTGGCTTATTGGATGCTATTTCCTTCGGACGGACGTCACTTTGACGTCACGCTCGATTATGCGAGCGCTCGAACGATCTCGAAAATAGCACCCCAGGGCATTTACATTACAATTAAAAAAAATTTAAAATGAAAATGATTGAATACTTGAAAAAGGAAGAGTGTAACAGATAAAATAACTATTGTTAAGTGCATATAACATAACATATTAACAGATAAATATACACTAAAGTGAATGTGGAAGTAAGCACAATATTAAATTATAAACATAATAACTAAACAGAAAATAACTTGCATTAAACGATTGCAACAAACAAAGAACGGTATTAAAGGATAATTATGATAAGAAACAAAAAAATAAATATGTCTGACCAAAGATGATGATTTAAATAATGTAATCCTAATAATTAATTTAAAAACCTACCTAACGTACCAAAAATGATATGTATAACAACCATTTCTTAATTTTTTAATTTCCTTATATTTTTCGAATTGTTTTAGATTTAAAGGCATACTATTAAAATGTTTGGGAATTTCGTTTGAAAGCATCCTCTTTCCATGTTTATTATTAAATAGTGGAACCTCCATAAGATTCTGAATTCCTAACCTTGTAATTGGATTTCTACGCACATATTCCTACTTTATCCTCAAAATAATTTCTAAGAATGAATCTATATTTACGGAGGTAATTTTGCGATTTAGGTCAATTTCGCGAATTAAAGTGTATTTCGTTTTATTTCGCGATTGGAAAATGACAGTTTTGGGGTTTAAATTCCATGAACCATGCACATTTCACACTAAAACCTGTTTATTTAAAATTTCGTTTTATTTTCAATCACCATATAATCTTGGCTCTAATTATGAGGATTTTAGTAATTTGGCCGCCAGAGGTTACCACGGACCCCATGGGGCAAAAGCTGGTATGTATCAAAGCAAAATCATTTATATGTCCAATATAATGTATACATCCACCAAATTTCATGCTTTTATCACAGAATGAACATTTCTCTCACATGCTCCAATAATGATGAATTTTCTTCAGAATGTCGACGTTTCCTTCTTCTTGTCCGTCTGAATTTGAACTACTTTTCATACCAATTGTAATTTTTGGTTTTTGTGACGTTATGGTGATGTTAAAACTGAAAGTTTGCTTCTTAAAATATTGTTAGAATTTAGATATTGAGAATCGACTATTGACCCTGATAAGTGCATACACACTGTATACATAAAATGTGAGTTATTGAGCGTTTGCAGTAAATTAACGTTATTTTAGTATTACTGTTAATTCTTCTAGATTTATTCCAATTTTCTACATTCGATCTGAGCAGTTTTAGTAGGTAGGTAAGAAGTGTAGTTATACTAGCTAATGAGGAAATATTGATAAAACTGCATTTTATGTTCGAATGTTAAAAGAGTAATAAAGGTGATCGATAACACATTGTGAAATAAAGTATTATTATTTACATTGCTTGAAACAGTTTTTACTACGTTGACTTACTTACACTCGATATATTGTTACTTCCGTGTTTTTGAACTACACATTGATATGAGAATGGAGTGGTTTCACGGTTTTCATGGTGAGTACATAAATGTTGCTTGCTTCATAAGCTGTGTGTGAATAATCTTTATCTCGCTACGGGATGGGTGAGTTCAGGTATGATAATGGAGTTAATTGAGCGACCGTTGCGAGCGTTAGCACGGAACTCTTATGGCACTTTATGTGTTTTTTTTGTTTGTTTGTTGTTGTTTTGTAGGCTATGCCCAGGCTTAATCGTTCAACCGATTGGTCTGAAATTTGTATCCACACACATTTCATGAGCGGTCTCAGGTTTAGTTTTTGAACGAGTCCTGCGATTTTTTTGATTTTTTTAAATTAAAGACAGAACCGTTTTAGCGATCAACTCAAAACTTTGCAAGATCATTGGGATCAACATTATCTGTATTTCTGAAAATGTTCAGACTAATCTGTCGTTAAACCCAGATATTATTAACATTTTGCAGTAATTTTGCGTGTTGGAATTTCGAGAGAGAAATTTAAAATATTTTATCAGTGCCTCTTCGACGCTTCAGTTCCAAGCTCTTTAGATCAGAAACTTCAAACTCATGAATTCTCATGCAATACGGAGACTCTAACTGTCATAATGACCGCAGATCTATATGAAGTTTTGTACACGCACTAATATCATATGAGTGGTCCCAGGTATATTATTTTGAACTTGATCCTGTGATATTTGAAAATTAACAAGGAACCGTTTCATTGATTAACTTAAAACTTATAGTCATTGGGACCAATATTTTAGGAATTTTTGGAGATTTTCATTCAAATCTGTGACGAAAATCAAGATATACCTATTGGCTTTTAATTACATTTTCGATGAACAGAATTTCGGTTCGAAGTGTTGCGCGTATCCGTGCTCGCTCATCAACGAGTAAAACCGCTTTCACATAACACGCGTTTCGCGTTTGCGTTTCGCGTCTGTTTCTTTTTTTATAACGCCTAGAAGAGACGTCGAAAACAGAATGTTGATATAAATTTATTACTATGAAAACGCTCAGTGACACGCGTTGATGAGCGAGCACGGAGTATGTGCAAATTCTCGAACCGGAAATGCGTACACAACGCACAGAAAACATATACATCCATATTGAATTGAAAATTTAAATATAATATCAACATAAAAGTATGCTTTTCATCGAAACTTGAAAATAGCATCTAAGCTCCCTGGTTCATAAAGCAAATCAGAATCAATTCAATTGGCACTGGAAAACATTTATTTCGATACTTCATTAAGTGGGTATCACACTGAGTTGCAACCCGTGGTTGGAACTGTCGTATGGAAACTTTTGTTGCAAAAGGAGGCAACCGCCTATCACACGCAACTGTTTGGGTTGCTGTTGGTTGGTTCACATTGACACTCATGAGTTGCGCAGAAAGCAGTTGCCATAGTAACCAAAATAAAAGTGGGAATAACAAAATCTGACAGCGGCAATCGAAATCTCATATTTAGAGTGATTACTTGCGAAAGAAAGATATTTCAGTAAGTACAAGTTAATAATAATACGCACTATTTATCCATACACATGTTCAAGTTAAATATTCATATGATAAATATGATTTATAGCTAATATTTATAGCATCCTATTGGTAAGTTCACGTCACGTGGTACCACAACAAATTGTTGGAACCGGAAAAATAGAGACTTCTCTATTTTTCAACCCAACCCGTGGGTTGACCAAATTCAGTCTCTGCACATGCGCGGCCAACCATATTTTCCAACCGCCGGTTCCATACACGGGTTGCAACTCAGTGTGATAGGGCTTTTACTGACAGATATTAAAAATTTCAATACGTTCATACGTTCTTAACTGACTAGAGGGTCCCGTCATGTAAAACATGACCAGTGTGCACCAGTGAGGTATGCGTAAATATAAAACGACAGCAATATTTGTCAGCAGAGTGTGCGTCGTTAATACACTTGACGTCGTTGATGACACAATCTTAACAGAATACGTTAACAAATGAGGAACGAAGAAATGCATTTGATCATACCTATTATGGAGAAACAATTTCATATAAGTTTCCAAATTTACACCAGAGTATTCGTACTAAGTAAAAATAAGAAGAAAAACAATGTATGCGCCGTAAAAAATATATTATATATATACATTACGTTGATACCGTGACCTGATGCCCACGACCTTTTCTTCATTTGTGATGCTATTACAATGGTATCTACGGTTTCATTATATACGTTCCTCAGATGTAGGGCGGAAGTAAATTTGTTTGATTTTGCGGTGCACAATTTTGGATTGTAATCAAGCTCTATCAAGTACCGTTTCACTGATGCTAACAAATAACGTTTTAAATTGAAGTATTTTCTTACAATAACTCATGTCACCATTACAAATGATTGGTTGATGTCAGAAATACTGTTCTCTGAGCTCACTTCAAGAATATTGAAATGGACTTCAGCCCATCTACCTCTAATTAAGGTATAGATATTCAGTTGACAATGTAAAACTTAAACATTGGTGCTTCATACTTTATCAACAGCAACATGAATTCGTTGTCAATACATGACTAAATACAGACCACTCTACGAAATAAGAAACGACTGAAAATGATTAATCTAACAACATTATTTAAAAACTTCGTCGGTTAGTTGGTTTGAGGGTTACAGAGCCGTGTTGATTAAATGTAGGAAGAAAATAATACGTTTGATCGTTTGCAAATTATATCTTGAGGCCAATGTAAAAAATCTATCGGCTTTGTTTGGTTTTCATGGCCCTCTAAAATACAGAGGAAATGAAAAATTTATAAAAATTACACTTTGACGTTTCTTGGAGTGAAGAAGTTTTCTATGTAATGTCTTTTTGGAACGGTTATTATGTGTTATAGAAGATTTTTTACACACTCAAAGGGATAAGGATTACGTTTTAGGTAAGTTGTGGTTATTTCTTTACTTTGTGAAGGCAAAAGACGTATTTTTAGACACGATTGGCAATGAAAGGCCACCATTTTAAATACAAAATAGTGCGTTTTCAATGTAATGTAAAGATTTGGACAGTTATTCTGTGTTAAAATACATTTCTTATAAACACAAAGGGATAAGGATTACCATTTAGGTAAGTTTCAGTTATTTATTTATGCACAAAGAGCAGAAGATGTATTTTGGACATGATTTGGGCAATGTAACGTCGACCATTTTAATTTTAAATACAACATAGAGAGTGTGCGCGCGAAATTGAGATGATGCGCGCGCAGGCGTTCCTGACACACAGACAGACAGACAGAACTGGGTAACTATAAGTAAGATTGGGATGAAATTTTGTAAAATAAGACAATGTTGGTCTATATGATCATGCAAAATATGAGTTTGATCAGAATTATCGAAGACCGTTTTAATTTTTCAGCCTATCAGGAGATATTTATTTAAATTTTAACCAATGAATGGACTTCAAAAAAATTAGGGTCTGCAAACAGAGAAGGTTGGTTTAACATGTGTGCAAAATTTCAGCTCGATCAAAGAAAAACTCGGACCTGTATAGCCAAAATATAAGTTTGATCAGATTTATCGAAGACCATTGTCATTTTTCAACCTACCATCGGGAGATGTTTATTTAAATTTTAACCAATGAATGAATTTCAACAAAATTTAGAGTCAGCAAACAAAAAAGGTTGTCTCTACATGTGTGCAAAATTTCAGCTCGATCGAAGAAAATCTCTGACCTGTGTAGCCTCACCCAACAGAAAAAAAAAAAAAACAGAGGTCCGTGCCAAAAGAGCCAAAAGGAGACGCTCGCTTCGCTCACTCAATTATTGTGAGTAACAATGTGGGTGTTATTAGATATTATTAGATGGAATAATATGTACTGGTTAGCAATTATTAACATTATAGTCTGATATTATAGTTATTTTATAGTGTATTTTATAGTTGACGTATAGTGACGTCATTTTCGCCACGAGCGGTACTGAAAAAACCTCCCTACAATCGAGATGGGGCGGTTTAAAAATAAAACGCGTGCAGCAAAATTTTCGGTGATTTGATGGGCCAATAAAAAAACGCGAAACGCATAACGCGTGTTATGTAAAACGGCCTACACACGGAGCATATTTTCCTAGTATCAAATCATGAACTAATACTTGATCAAATCAACGGCTGATACATTGGATACCACGGTTCTCCTCAGATCACCGATGTTAAGGTGATACAAGCGCTCGGCCGTTTTAAAAAATTGAGAGAGAAAAATTGTTTCGTAAGTGGGTGTAACTTTGACCCCACAAAAAACACTCCGTGTAAAAAACAGCAAAGTCTCTACTACTAAAAAAAATTATGAAATATAAAAATTCTGCACTGAAAAGTAGTGATATCAAAAAATGAGCCAAGTCAAAACTTTATTTCAAATTAAAAAATACTTTGGCGCTTATAGCTTGAAGTATAGGCCAGATATAAAATATACATCAAAATATACATACCTAATGCCCTCCGGCCTCTATATGAGAAAGTGCGCGCGCCGTACGACTTGGCTGGCGTGGAGCGACCGCTCCACTAGATTGGATGTTCTCATGATCAGTCTGATTGTATATTAGTAGCACTTTTTCATTATTGCTTCGTGCCTTGTTAATAAGATGCCGGTTACAACAAAACCTCGCAAAACTATGACATTTCCGATAGGATTGGAGACCAAACCATGAACCAATTGATCTCAAATTAAAATCATGATTAGATAAAAGACGAACTTAGGGTTATCACTAGGCACATTTTAAAAATTAAAATTAAATTTCATACGGCACCCATTGAGACAAGGAAATATACAATTTTTTACCAAAAATCAACTAATTATTACTAATTAACGAAGAAAAAAATTTAAAATGTACCAAGTGATAACCCTAAATTTGTCTTTTATCAAATCATGATTAAAATTTCAAATAATTTGGTCACCCCATTTTGTCTCCAATCGTATTCAAAAAAAGTGCCTGCAACAAGAGGCAAATGAAATGTTTTTCTCTCTCAATTTGCTAAAACGGCCGAGCACCAGCACCATCGCCCACTATAAGGCAAAGTATAATACACGCATTATGCCTTCATGTTTTGTTATTGAGGACTTTACAAGCTAATACGAATCGAACCATGTCTGAAGCTTCTTGTTCTCTGAGGCAACGCCCTTTACACAAGATGGAACATGTATGTGCATACAGTGCATACAGCATAGGCAGTGCACAGAAAGGGTGGAAATGCTCGCCGGCCTACAGTGGCTTACTTACGAACAGTTCCTTTACAATCATAAACAAGAAACAGAAAATGTTTAATTATTTGATTAATTATTAATTGTTAATTATTCAAATTCTATTGTTAATTAGTTATCAAGCGAGCGGAGCGAGTGTCTCCACTTGAAACTAATGGCACAAATCTCTGTTTTTTTGTGTATTTGTGCTTTTCGCATTAAGTTGTAAACGAAGTAAAGGATCTGGCCAATTTTTTTCACCAAATATTCATTACTATCCACTGCAGAAGGCTATTAATTTCCAGCAAAATCGATCTATTACTTTTATCAGAATCTTGATTAAAGTTGTACATATACTAGCTTGGCAATGTGAAAGAAATGCAACTCTGTGTGCAATGTCCGCGCCGAGTAGGCGCTTGTGTTTAGTTATTAGTTTCCTGCCCATTCCCTGTCCTTGACTCACCTCTCAGTTGTTCTTGGTACTATTTTTCCTCCCTCCTTCCACCCCTGTTATTGCGCTACCTGTTTACCTATCCCCGCGCAATAATACTTTCCCTACCACAGTGTATTTGATTTACCGGTGGCAGGTATACAGTTTCTACCCATACGTCTGACCGTTCACATCGTCCGAGCGGTCATTCGAGTTACTCACGTACATTGCTATCAGGAACATCGCCTTGCCGATCAGCATTACTTAGCTCAGCACAGTGAACCTACAATTAAACTGCGCCCACGCTTTTACAGTATACAGTGCGTTTAATATTACCTCCAGCAATACCGTTTAGACAATACTCTACGATCTGCGTGAAGTGCGACTCCCACAAGTATTTCCATTCTCTTCCCTGGGGACTCTGAATGCAATTCTTTCCTCGCCACGCCTACCCGCGCCACGCTGTGTCTGAGAGGTCGTCTGGCCCATTTCTACTTCTACACTGGTAAGTACCTGCCATTAGGTAACATTGAATGAACTGTGGTGTATGGCCTCTAGCCATTGGTCCCTTGATTGCCGTAACTATCCCGTGCTCGTTTACGGTTGCATCAGCTCTCTTAACGCTGCTGCACCCGGTCTTATAATACTCTCCAGGACCAGACTCCACTATCTGGCCTTAACAAACTAATCTCTGTTTTTTTTGTGTATTTGTGCTTTTCGCATTAAGTTGTAAACGAAGTAAAGGATCTGGCCAATTTTTTTCACTAAATATTCATTACTATCCACTGCAGAAGGCTATTAATTTCCAGCAAAATCGATCTATTACTTTTATCAGAATCTTGATTAAAGTTGTACATATACTAGCTTGGCAATGTGAAAGAAATGCAACTCTGTGTGCAATAAAGCTGGAATCGGTTAACCGATCATCACCATATTTTGCATGGCCATTGGTATCAGCATTATAAGTGTTATTTTACAAATCAGTAATCTGTAATGAACTTTAAAAGAAAAAATACATTTTACTGACACTTGTAAGCTTAATTTATAATGGCCTGTAGCCACACCACCATTTGACCTATCAAATGGTCTTCGATTAATCTGATCAATCAAACTCATATTTTGCATGGTCGTTCAGACCAACATTGTCTCTTATTTTACAAATTTTCAGCCCTACCAGTCAAGAACATAGATTCACTTATTGACAGTTTTAATAACTGTCAGAAATGACATTTCAAAACAGAAATTCCACTGCATTCTGGGTTGCTCTATGAAGCAAAGCAAAGTTTATAGATGGCTATTCTCAATATCAAGTAAGACAGATTATTTTATTAGTGGATCATATTGCAATAGATAATGTAGTTAAAATGTAATGTAGGTATTTCATATACATAGGTATAGGTATACCTTATCTAAAATAATTTTTTTACGATATGGATTGTGTTTCACAGTTATGAAAACAACGTTTTGACTAGATAGCATCATATTTTACACATTTCCAGCCCAATCGGTCAAGAATTTACAGACTTATTGCTGTTTTAAGTGTTTGAATATTTGTCCAAAGAGATTGATGGAAAAATATCAGTACAATAATCTGTTATTTAATTGATCCAGAGTGTTTATGAAAAGTTGCAAGGAAAATTGGTAATAAATAATGTATAGTTAGTTATCTTTGATTGAATGGATCGTGCTTGATTGGCGATGTCGTGCGTGTCTGTGCTCGCTCATCAACGCGTTACACCGAGCGTATTCCTAGTTATTATAAAATATTGTTATTTCCTTGCCACTGGCAAAAACTATTTACATTTTGATATGAAATGATTTACCTATTTATAATTTTTTGTTTTGTTTCGCGTAATAGTTTAGAGTAATTAGGTCCCAAATTATAATTATACCTCTGCATTTCCATTAACTCTGTCTTAACCTTAGTGATAAAGGCTTAAAAGCTGGCTTGATGGGCTGCAAGAAAATTATTATGTCCGGTAAGTACGATGACATTTAGATGTTTGGTGTCCATCACTTTTAGGCATTTTAATGGTATTGCGATTTGGTTGAGTGGAGCGAAAATGGGATCCAGGTTGCCGTGGAATTCACATTTTCCCATTTCACATCACAATTCTGACAGCTTTAAAAGAGTTGAAAATGTCAATCAGTACTTACATTCTGTACTGATTGCGCAGAAATCTTGTACAATACGAGTGTCTTGAGGGGATTCTAGGGGCTGGATTCACAAAGAGTATTAAATCTGCTTACACGTATTATCTTTTGATTTATTACCAAAAACACAATGTTAAATGAAAGATAATACAATCTGATAATAGAGCAAATTATGAGAATCTAGCCAAAAAGGTATTAGATTTTAATTGTAAGGCATATGAAAATGTTAGTAGACCGATATTTAGCGAAATCTATAACCATTTTGGAAAGTCAAAAAAAAATCCGCAAGGATCGAAGCTGGTAAAATACGATTCATTCGGACAGCTCCAACCAGAAAATGTAAATCTGTCACACTAGGCAAGACTTATTGCTAAAGCAGCAATACATTTTTCCATGTGAATCTCCAATTTGGTTGTAAAATCTAAATGTTTCGATCATCAAGAACACCATTATCTACTATGTTAGTGCTTCTCCATTATGCACTGCCCTGGTGTCTCAAAGGCAATTTCCAAAACTCTGCTTCTCTTCTAGTAAAGCCTACTGGGAGAGCGCTGATGTACTACACCGTGTGTTTCTGTCTCGGACTCACTGCTTCCAACATCATGACAGCAATGAAACTCTGCTTCTCTTATAGTGAAGCCTACTGGGAGAGCGCTGATGTACTACACCGTGTGTTTCTGTCTCGGACTCACTGCTTCCAACATCATGACAGCAATGAAACTCTGCTTCTCTTCTAGTGAAGCCTACTGGGAGAGCGCTGATGTACTACACCGTGTGTTTCTGTCTCGGACTCACTGCTTCCAACATCATGACAGCAATGAAACTCTGCTTCTCTTCTAGTGAAGCCTACTGGGAGAGCGCTGATGTACTACGCCGTGTGTTTCTGTCTCGGACTCACTGCTTCCAACATCATGACAGCAATGAAACTCTGCTTCTCTTCTAGTGAAGCCTACTGGGAGAGCGCTGATGTACTACACCGTGTGTTTCTGTCTCGGACTCACTGCTTCCAACATCATGACAGCAATGAAACTCTGCTTCTCTTCTAGTGAAGCCTACTGGGAGAGCGCTGATGTACTACGCCGTGTGTTTCTGTCTCGGACTCACTGCTTCCAACATCATGACAGCAATGAAACTCTGCTTCTCTTCTAGTGAAGCCTACTGGGAGAGGGCTGATGTACTACACCGTGTGTTTCTGTCTTGGACTCACTGCTTCCAACATCATGACAGCAATGAAACTCTGCTTCTCTTCTAGTGAAGCCTACTGGGAGAGCGCTGATGTACTACGCCGTGTGTTTCTGTCTCGGACTCACTGCTTCCAACATCATGACAGCAATGAAACTCTGCTTCTCTTCTAGTGAAGCCTACTGAGAGAGCGCTGATGTACTACACCGTGTGTTTCTGTCTCGGACTCACTGCTTCCAACATCATGACAGCAATGAAACTCTGCTTCTCTTCTAGTGAAGCCTACTGGGAGAGCGCTGATGTACTACACCGTGTGTTTCTGTCTCGGACTCACTGCTTCCAACATCATGACAGCAATGAAACTCTGCTTCTCTTCTGGTTAAGCCTACTGGGAGAGCGCTGATGTACTACACCGTGTGTTTCTGTCTCGGACTCACTGCTTCCAACATCATGACAGCAATGAAACTCTGCTTCTCTTCTAGTAAAACCTACTGGGAGAGCGCTGATGTACTACACCGTGTGTTTCTGTCTCGGAATCACTGCTTTCAACATCATGACAGCAATGAAACTCTGCTTCTCTTCTAGTGAAGCCTACTGGGAGAGCGCTGATGTACTACACCGTGTGTTTCTGTCTCGGACTCACTGCTTTCAACATCATGACAGCAATGAAACTCTGCTTCTCTTCTAGTGAAGCCTACTGGGAGAGCGCTGATGTACTACACCGTGTGTTTCTGTCTCGGACTCACTGCTTCCAACATCATGACAGCAATAAAACTCTGCTTCTCTTCTAGTGAAGCCTACTGGGAGAGCGCTGATGTACTACACCGTGTGTTTCTGTCTCGGACTCACTGCTTCCAACATCATGACAGCAATGAAACTCTGCTTCTCTTCTAGTGAAGCCTACTGGGAGAGCGCTGATGTACTACACCGTGTGTTTCTGTCTCGGACTCACTGCTTCCAATATCATGACAGCAATAAAACTCTGCTTCTCTTCTAGTGAAGCCTACTGGGAGAGCGCTGATGTACTACACCGTGTGTTTCTGTCTCGGACTCACTGCTTCCAACATCATGACAGCAATGAAACTCTGCTTCTCTTCTAGTGAAGCCTACTGGGAGAGCGCTTATGTACTACGCCGTGTGTTTCTGTCTCGGACTCACTGCTTCCAACATCATGACAGCAATGAAACTCTGCTTCTCTTCAAGTGAAGCCTACTGGGAGAGCGCTGATGTACTACACCGTGTGTTTCTGTCTCGGACTCACTGCTTCCAACATCATGACAGCAATGAAACTCTGCTTCTCTTCTAGTGAAGCCTACTGGGAGAGCGCTGATGTACTACACCGTGTGTTTCTGTCTCGGACTCACTGCTTCCAACATCATGACAGCAATGAAACTCTGCTTCTCTTCTAGTGAAGCCTACTGGGAGAGCGCTGATGTACTACACCGTGTGTTTCTGTCTCGGACTCACTGCTTCCAACATCATGACAGCAATGAAACTCTGCTTCTCTTCTAGTGAAGCCTACTGGGAGAGCGCTGATGTACTACACCGTGTGTTTCTGTCTCGGACTCACTGCTTCCAACATCATGACAGCAATGAAACTCTGCTTCTCTTCTAGTGAAGCCTACTGGGAGAGAGCTGATGTACTACACCGTGTGTTTCTGTCTCGGACTCACTGCTTCCAACATCATGACAGCAATAAAACTCTGCTTCTCTTCTAGTAAAGCCTACTGGGAGAGCGCTGATGTACTACACCGTGTGTTTCTGTCTCGGACTCACTGCTTCCAACATCATGACAGCAAAGAAACTCTGCTTCTCTTCTAGTGAAGCCTACTGGGAGAGCGCTGATGTACTACACCGTGTGTTTCTGTCTCGGACTCACTGCTTCCAACATCATGACAGCAATGAAACTCTGCTTCATTTCTAGTTAAGCCTACTGGGAGAGCGCTGATGTACTACGCCGTGTGTTTCTGTCTCGGACTCACTGCTTCCAACATCATGACAGCAATGAAACTCTGCTTCTCTTCTAGTGAAGCCTACTGGGAGAGCGCTGATGTACTACACCGTGTGTTTCTGTCTCGGACTCACTGCTTCCAACATCATGACAGCAATGAAACTCTGCTTCTCTTCTAGTGAAGCCTACTGGGAGAGCGCTGATGTACTACACCGTGTGTTTCTGTCTCGGACTCACTGCTTCCAACATCATGACAGCAATGAAACTCTGCTTCTCTTCTAGTGAAGCCTACTGGGAGAGCGCTGATGTACTACACCGTGTGTTTCTGTCTCGGACTCACTGCTTCCAACATCATGACAGCAATGAAACTCTGCTTCTCTTCTAGTGAAGCCTACTGGGAGAGCGCTGATGTACTACACCGTGTGTTTCAGTCTCGGACTCACTGCTTCCAACATCATGACAGCAATGAAACTCTGCTTCTCTTCTAGTGAAGCCTACTGGGAGAGCGCTGATGTACTACACCGTGTGTTTCTGTCTCGGACTCACTGCTTCCAACATCATGACAGCAATGAAACTCTGCTTCTCTTATAGTGAAGCCTACTGGGAGAGCGCTGATGTACTACACCGTGTGTTTCTGTCTCGGACTCACTGCTTCCAACATCATGACAGCAATGAAACTCTGCTTCATTTCTAGTTAAGCCTACTGGGAGAGCGCTGATGTACTACGCCGTGTGTTTCTGTCTCGGACCCACTGCTTCCAACATCATGACAGCAATGAAACTCTGCTTCTCTTCTAGTGAAGCCTACTGGGAGAGCGCTGATGTACTACACCGTGTGTTTCTGTCTCGGACTCACTGCTTCCAACATCATGACAGCAATGAAACTCTGCTTCTCTTCTAGTGAAGCCTACTGGGAGAGCGCTGATGTACTACACCGTGTGTTTCTGTCTCGGACTCACTGCTTCCAACATCATGACAGCAATGAAACTCTGCTTCTCTTCTAGTGAAGCCTACTGGGAGAGCGCTGATGTACTACACCGTGTGTTTCTGTCTCGGACTCACTGCTTCCAACATCATGACAGCAATGAAACTCTGCTTCTCTTCTAGTGAAGCCTACTGGGAGAGCGCTGATGTACTACACCGTGTGTTTCAGTCTCGGACTCACTGCTTCCAACATCATGACAGCAATGAAACTCTGCTTCTCTTCTAGTGAAGCCTACTGGGAGAGCGCTGATGTACTACACCGTGTGTTTCTGTCTCGGACTCACTGCTTCCAACATCATGACAGCAATGAAACTCTGCTTCTCTTCTAGTAAAACCTACTGGGAGAGCGCTGATGTACTACACCGTGTGTTTCTGTCTCGGAATCACTGCTTCCAACATCATGACAGCAATGAAACTCTGCTTCTCTTCTAGTGAAGCCTACTGGGAGAGCGCTGATGTACTACACCGTGTGTTTCTGTCTCGGACTCACTGCTTCCAACATCATGACAGCAATGAAACTCTGCTTCTCTTCTAGTGAAGCCTACTGGGAGAGCGCTGATGTACTACACCGTGTGTTTCTGTCTCGGACTCACTGCTTCCAACATCATGACAGCAATAAAACTCTGCTTCTCTTCTAGTGAAGCCTACTGGGAGAGCGCTGATGTACTACACCGTGTGTTTCTGTCTCGGACTCACTGCTTCCAACATCATGACAGCAATGAAACTCTGCTTCTCTTCTAGTGAAGCCTACTGGGAGAGCGCTGATGTACTACACCGTGTGTTTCTGTCTCGGACTCACTGCTTCCAACATCATGACAGCAATGAAACTCTGCTTCATTTCTAGTGAAGCCTACTGGGAGAGCGCTGATGTACTACGCCGTGTGTTTCTGTCTCGGACTCACTGCTTCCAACATCATGACAGCAATGAAACTCTGCTTCTCTCCTAGTGAAGCCTACTGGGAGAGCGCTGATGTACTACACCGTGTGTTTCTGTCTCGGACTCACTGCTTCCAACATCATGACAGCAATGAAACTCTGCTTCTCTTCTAGTGAAGCCTACTGGGAGAGCGCTGATGTACTACACCGTGTGTTTCTGTCTCGGACTCACTGCTTCCAACATCATGACAGCAATGAAACTCTGCTTCTCTTCTAGTGAAGCCTACTGGGAGAGCGCTGATGTACTACACCGTGTGTTTCTGTCTCGGACTCACTGCTTCCAACATCATGACAGCAATGAAACTCTGCTTCTCTTCTAGTGAAGCCTACTGGGAGAGCGCTGATGTACTACACCGTGTGTTTCTGTCTCGGACTCACTGCTTCCAACATCATGACAGCAATGAAACTCTGCTTCTCTTCTAGTGAAGCCTACTGGGAGAACGCTGATGAACTACACCGTGTGTTTCTGTCTCGGACTCACTGCTTCCAACACCATGACAGCAATGAAACTCTGCTTCTCTTTTAGTAAAACCTACTGGGGGAGCGCTGATGTACTACACCGTGTGTTTCTGTCTCGGAATCACTGCTTCCAACATCATGACAGCAATGAAACTCTGCTTCTCTTCTAGTGAAGCCTACTGGGAGAGCGCTGATGTACTACACCGTGTGTTTCTGTCTCGGAATCACTGCTTCCAACATCATGACAGCAATGAAACTCTGCTTCTCTTCTAGTGAAGCCTACTGGGAGAGACCTGATGTACTACACCGTGTGTTTCTGTCTCGGACTCACTGCTTCCAACATCATGACAGCAATGAAACTCTGCTTCTCTTCTAGTAAAGCCTACTGGGAGAGCGCTGATGGACTACCCCGTGTGTTTCTGTCTCGGACTTACTGCTTCCAACATCATGACAGCAATGAAACTCTGCTTCTCTTCTAGTGAAGCCTACTGGGAGAGCGCTGATGTACTACACCGTGTGTTTCTGTCTCGGACTCACTGCTTCCAAGATCATGACAGCAATGAAACTCTGCTTCTCTTCTAGTGAAGCCTACTGGGAGAGCGCTAATGTACTACGCCGTGTGTTTCTGTCTCGGACTCACTGCTTCCAACATCATGACAGCAATGAAACTCTGCTTCTCTTCTAGTGAAGCCTACTGGGAGAGCGCTGATGTACTACACCGTGTGTTTCTGTCTCGGACTCACTGCTTCCAACATCATGACAACAATGAAACTCTGCTTCTCTTCTAGTGAAGCCTACTGGGAGAGCGCTGATGTACTACACCGTGTGTTTCTGTCTCGGAAACACTGCTTCCAACATTATGACAGCAATGAAACTCTGCTTCTCTTCTAGTGAAGCCTACTGGGAGAGCGCTGATGTACTACACCGTGTGTTTCTGTCTCGGAATCACTGCTTCCAACATCATGACAGCAATGAAACTCTGCTTCTCTTCAAGTAAAACATACTGGGAGAGCGCTGATGTACTAGTGTGTTTCTGTCTCGGACTCACTGCTTCCAACATCATGACAGCAATGAAACTCTGCTTCTCTTCTAGTGAAGCCTACTGGGAGAGCGCTGATGTACTACACCGTGTGTTTCTGTCTCGGATTCACTGCTTCCAACATCATGACAGCAATGAAACTCTGCTTCTCTTCTAGTGAAGCCTACTGGGAGAGCGCTGATGTACTACACCGTGTGTTTCTGTCTTGGACTCACTGCTTCCAACATCATGACAGCAATGAAACTCTGCTTCTCTTCTAGTGAAGCCTACTGGGAGAGCGCTGATGTACTACACCGTGTGTTTCTGTCTCGGACTCACTGCTTCCAACATCATGACAGCAATAAAACTCTGCTTCTCTTCTAGTGAAGCCTACTGGGAGAGAGCTGATGAACTACACCGTGTGTTTCTGTCTCGGACTCACTGCTTCCAACATCATGACAGCAATGAAACTCTGCTTCTCTTCTAGTGAAGCCTACTGGGAGAGCGCTGATGTACTACACCGTGTGTTTCTGTCTCGGACTCACTGCTTCCAACATTATGACAGCAATGAAACTCTGCTTCTCTTCTAGTGAAGCCTTCTGGGAGAGCGCTGATGTACTACACCGTGTGTTTCTGTCTCGGAATCACTGCTACCAACATCATGACAGCAATGAAACTCTGCTTCTCTTCTAGTGAAGCCTACTGGGAGAGCGCTGATGTACTACACCGTGTGTTTCTGTCTCGGAATCACTGCTTCCAACATCATGACAGCAATGAAACTCTGCTTCTCTTCTAGTGAAGCCTACTGGGAGAGCGCTGATGTACTACACCGTGTGTTTCTGTCTCGGACTCACTGCTTCCAACATCATGACAGCAATGAAACTCTGCTTCTCTTCTAGTGAAGCCTACTGGGAGAGCGCTGATGTACTACACCGTGTGTTTCTGTCTCGGAATCACTGCTTCCAACATCATATCAGCAATGAAACAACTCTGCTTCTCTTCTAGTGAAGCCTACTGGGAGAGCGCTGATGTACTACACCGTGTGTTTCTGTCTCGGTCTCACTGCTATCAATATCATGACAGCAATGAAACTCTGCTTCTCTTCTAGTGAAGCCTACTAAGAGAGCGCTGATGTACTACACCGTGTGTTTCTGTCTCGGAATCACTGCTTCCAACATCATGACAGCAATGAAACTCTGCTTCTCTTCTAGTGAAGCCTACTGGGAGAGAGCTGATGTACTACACCGTGTGTTTCTGTCTCGGACTCACTGCTTCCAACATCATGACAGCAATAAAACTCTGCTTCTCTTCTAGTGAAGCCTACTGGGAGAGCGCTGATGTACTACACCGTGTGTTTCTGTCTCGGACTCACTGCTTCCAACATCATGACAGCAATGAAACTCTGCTTTCTTCTAGTGAAGCCTACTGGGAGAGCGCTGATGTACTACACCGTGTGTTTCTGTCTCGGACTCACTGCTTCCAACATCATGACAGCAATGAAACTCTGCTTCTCTTCTAGTGAAGCCTACTGGGAGAGCGCTGAAGTACTACACCGTGTGTTTCTGTCTCGGAATCACTGCTTCCAACATCATGACAGCAATGAAACTCTGCTTCTCTTCTAGTGAAGCCTACTGGGAGAGCGCTGATGTACTACACCGTGTGTTTCTGTCTCGGACTCACTGCTTCCAACATCATGACAACAATGAAACTCTGCTTCTCTTCTAGTGAAGCCTACTGGGAGAGCGCTGATGTACTACACCGTGTGTTTCTGTCTCGGACTCACTGCTTCCAACATCATGACAGCAATGAAACTCTGCTTCTCTTCTAGTGAAGCCTACTGGGAGAGCGCTGATGTACTACACCGTGTGTTTCTGTCTCGGACTCACTGCTTCCAGCATCATGACAGCAATGAAACTCTGCTTCTCTTCTAGTGAAGCCTACTGGGAGAGCGCTGATGTACTACACCGTGTGTTTCTGTCTCGGACTCACTGCTTCCAACATCATGACAGCAATGAAACTCTGCTTCTCTTCTAGTGAAGCCTACTGGGAGAGCGCTGATGTACTACACCGTGTGTTTCTGTCTCGGACAAACTGCTTCCAAAATCATGACAGCAATGAAACTCTGCTTCTCTTCTAGTGAAGCCTTCTGGGAGAGCGCTGATGTACTACACAGTGTGTTTCTGTCTCGGACTCACTGCTTCCAACATCATGACAGCAATGAAACTCTGCTTCTCTTCTAGTAAAACCTACTGGGAAAGCGCTGATGTACTACAACGTGTGTTTCTGTCTCGGAATCACTGCTTCCAACATCATGACAGCAATGAAACTCTGCTACTCTTCTAGTGAAGCCTACTGGGAGAGCGCTGATGTACTACACCGTGTGTTTCTGTCTCGGAATCACTGCTTCCAACATCATGACAGCAATGAAACTCTGCTTCTCTTCTAGTGAAGCCTACTGGGAGAGAGCTGATGTACTACACCGTGTGTTTCTGTCTCGGACTCACTGCTTCCAACATCATGACAGCAATGAAACTCTGCTTCTCTTCTAGTGAAGCCTACTGGGAGAGCGCTGATGTACTACACCGTGTGTTTCTGTCTCGGATTCACTGCTTCCAACATCATGACAGCAATGAAACTCTGCTTCTCTTCTAGTGAAGCCTACTGGGAGAGCGCTGATGTACTACACCGTGTGTTTCTGTCTCGGACTCACTGCTTCCAAAATCATGACAGCAATGAAACTCTGCTTCTCTTCTAGTGAAGCCTTCTGGGAGAGCGCTGATGTACTACACCGTGTGTTTCTGTCTCGGACTCACTGCTTCCAACATCATGACAGCAATGAAACTCTGCTTCTCTTCTAGTGAAGCCTACTGGGAGAGCGCTGATGTACTACACCTTGTGTTTCTGTCTCGGACTCACTGCTTCCAACATCATGACAGCAATGAAACTCTGCTTCTCTTCTAGTGAAGCCTACTGGGAGAGCGCTGATGTACTACGCCGTGTGTTTCTGTCTTAGACTCACTGCTTCCAACATCATGACAGCAATGAAACTCTGCTTCTCTTCTAGTGAAGCCTACTGGGAGAGCGCTGATGTACTACACCGTGTGTTTCTGTCTCGGACTCACTGCTTCCAACATCATGACAGCAATGAAACTCTGCTTCTCTTCTAGTGAAGCCTACTGGGAGAGCGCTGATGTACTACACCGTGTGTTTCTGTCTCGGACTCACTGCTTCCAACATCATGACAGCAATAAAACTCTGCTTCTCTTCTAGTGAAGCCTACTGGGAGAGCGCTGATGTACTACACCGTGTGTTTCTGTCTCGGACTCACTGCTTCCAACATCATGACAGCAATGAAACTCTGCTTCTCTTCTAGTGAAGCCTACTGGGAGAGCGCTGATGTACTACACCGTGTGTTTCTGTCTCGGACTCACTGCTTCCAACATCATGACAGCAATGAAACTCTGCTTCTCTTCTAGTGAAGCCTACTGGGAGAGCGCTGATGTACTACACCGTGTGTTTCTGTCTCGGATTCACTGCTTCCAACATCATGACAGCAATGAAACTCTGCTTCTCTTCTAGTGAAGCCTACTGGGAGAGCGCTGATGTACTACACCGTGTGTTTCTGTCTTGGACTCACTGCTTCCAACATCATGACAGCAATGAAACTCTGCTTCTCTTCTAGTGAAGCCTACTGGGAGAGCGCTGATGTACTACACCGTGTGTTTCTGTCTCGGACTCACTGCTTCCAACATCATGACAGCAATGAAACTCTGATTCTCTTCTAGTGAAGCCTACTGGGAGAGAGCTGATGAACTACACCGTGTGTTTCTGTCTCGGACTCACTGCTTTCAACATCATGACAGCAATGAAACTCTGCTTCTCTTCTAGTGAAGCCTACTGGGAGAGCGCTGATGTACTACACCGTGTGTTTCTGTCTCGGATTCACTGCTTCCAACATCATGACAGCAATGAAACTCTGCTTCTCTTCTAGTGAAGCCTACTGGGAGAGCGCTGATGTACTACACCGTGTGTTTCTGTCTCGGACTCACTGCTTCCAACATCATGACAGCAATGAAACTCTGCTTCTCTTCTAGTGAAGCCTACTGGGAGAGCGCTGATGTACTACACCTTGTGTTTCTGTCTCGGACTCACTGCTTCCAACATCATGACAGCAATGAAACTCTGCTTCTCTTCTAGTGAAGCCTACTGGGAGAGCGCTGATGTACTACGCCGTGTGTTTCTGTCTTAGACTCACTGCTTCCAACATCATGACAGCAATGAAACTCTGCTTCTCTTCTAGTGAAGCCTACTGGGAGAGCGCTGATGTACTACACCGTGTGTTTCTGTCTCGGACTCACTGCTTCCAACATCATGACAGCAATGAAACTCTGCTTCTCTTCTAGTGAAGCCTACTGGGAGAGCGCTGATGTACTACACCGTGTGTTTCTGTCTCGGACTCACTGCTTCCAACATCATGACAGCAATAAAACTCTGCTTCTCTTCTAGTGAAGCCTACTGGGAGAGCGCTGATGTACTACACCGTGTGTTTCTGTCTCGGACTCACTGCTTCCAACATCATGACAGCAATGAAACTCTGCTTCTCTTCTAGTGAAGCCTACTGGGAGAGCGCTGATGTACTACACCGTGTGTTTCTGTCTCGGACTCACTGCTTCCAACATCATGACAGCAATGAAACTCTGCTTCTCTTCTAGTGAAGCCTACTGGGAGAGCGCTGATGTACTACACCGTGTGTTTCTGTCTCGGATTCACTGCTTCCAACATCATGACAGCAATGAAACTCTGCTTCTCTTCTAGTGAAGCCTACTGGGAGAGCGCTGATGTACTACACCGTGTGTTTCTGTCTTGGACTCACTGCTTCCAACATCATGACAGCAATGAAACTCTGCTTCTCTTCTAGTGAAGCCTACTGGGAGAGCGCTGATGTACTACACCGTGTGTTTCTGTCTCGGACTCACTGCTTCCAACATCATGACAGCAATGAAACTCTGATTCTCTTCTAGTGAAGCCTACTGGGAGAGAGCTGATGAACTACACCGTGTGTTTCTGTCTCGGACTCACTGCTTTCAACATCATGACAGCAATGAAACTCTGCTTCTCTTCTAGTGAAGCCTACTGGGAGAGCGCTGATGTACTACACCGTGTGTTTCTGTCTCGGACTCACTGCTTCCAACATCATGACAGCAATGAAACTCTGCTTCTCTTCTAGTGAAGCCTACTGGGAGAGCGCTGATGTACTACACCGTGTGTTTCTGTCTCGGAATCACTGCTTCCAACATCATGACAGCAATGAAACTCTGCTTCTCTTCTAGTGAAGCCTACTGGGAGAGCGCTGATGTACTACACCGTGTGTTTCTGTCTCGGAATCACTGCTTCCAACATCATGACAGCAATGAAACTCTGCTTCTCTTCTAGTGAAGCCTACTGGGAGAGCGCTGATGTACTACACCGTGTGTTTCTGTCTCGGAATCACTGCTTCCAACATCATGACAGCAATGAAACTCTGCTTCTCTTCTAGTGAAGCCTACTGGGAGAGCGCTGATGTACTACACCGTGTGTTTCTGTCTCGGACTCACTGCTTCCAACATCATGACAACAATGAAACTCTGCTTCTCTTCTAGTGAAGCCTACTGGGAGAGCGCTGATGTACTACACCGTGTGTTTCTGTCTCGGACTCACTGCTTCCAACATCATGACAGCAATGAAACTCTGCTTCTCTTCTAGTGAAGCCTACTGGGAGAGCGCTGATGTACTACACCGTGTGTTTCTGTCTCGGACTCACTGCTTCCAACATCATGACAGCAATGAAACTCTGCTTCTCTTCTAGTGAAGCCTACTGGGAGAGAGCTGATGTACTACACCGTGTGTTTCTGTCTCGGACTCACTGCTTCCAACATCATGACAGCAATGAAACTCTGCTTCTCTTCTAGTGAAGCCTACTGGGAGAGCGCTGATGTACTACACCGTGTGTTTCTGTCTCGGACTCACTGCTTCCAACATCATGACAGCAATGAAACTCTGCTTCTCTTCTAGTGAAACCTACTGGGAGAGCGCTGATGTACTACACCGTGTGTTTCTGTCTCGGAATCACTGCTTCCAACATCATGACAGCAATGAAACTCTGCTTCTCTTCTAGTGAAGCCTACTGGGAGAGCGCTGATGTACTACACCGTGTGTTTCTGTCTCGGAATCACTGCTTCCAACATCATGACAGCAATGAAACTTGCTTCTCTTCTAGTGAAGCCTACTGGGAGAGAGCTGATGTACTACACCGTGTGTTTCTGTCTCGGACTCACTGCTTCCAACATCATGACAGCAATGAAACTCTGCTTCTCTTCTAGTAAAGCCTACTGGGAGAGCGCTGATGTACTACACCGTGTGTTTCTGTCTCGGACTCACTGCTTCCAAAATCATGACAGCAATGAAACTCTGCTTCTCTTCTAGTGAAGCCTACTGGGAGAGCGCTGATGTACTACACCGTGTGTTTCTGTCTCGGACTCACTGCTTCCAACATCATGACAGCAATGAAACTCTGCTTCTCTTCTAGTAAAACCTACTGGGAGAGCGCTGATGTACTACAACGTGTGTTTCTGTCTCGGATACACTGCTTCCAACATCATGACAGCAATGAAACTCTGCTTCTCTTCTAGTGAAGCCTACTGGGAGAGCGCTGATGTACTACACCGTGTGTTTCTGTCTCGGAATCACTGCTTCCAACATCATATCAGCAATGAAACAACTCTGCTTCTCTTCTAGTGAAGCCTACTGGGAGAGCGCTGATGTACTACACCGTGTGTTTCTGTCTCGGAATCACTGCTTTCAACATCATGACAGCAATGAAACTCTGCTTCTCTTCTAGTGAAGCCTACTGGGAGAGCGCTGATGTACTACACCGTGTGTTTCTGTCTCGGACTCACTGCTTCCAACATCATGACAGCAATGAAACTCTACTTCTCTTCTAGTGAAGCCTACTGGGAGAGCGCTGATGTACTACACCGTGTGTTTCTGTCTCGGAATCACTGCTTCCAACATCATATCAGCAATGAAACAACTCTGCTTCTCTTCTAGTGAAGCCTACTGGGAGAGCGCTGATGTACTACACCGTGTGTTTCTGTCTCGGACTCACTGCTTCCAACATCATGACAGCAATGAAACTCTGCTTCTCTTCTAGTGAAGCCTACTGGGAGAGCGCTGATGTACTACACCGTGTGTTTCTGTCTCGGACTCACTGCTTCCAACATCATGACAGCAATGAAACTCTGCTTCTCTTCTAGTGAAGCCTACTGGGAGAGCGCTGATGTACTACACCGTGTGTTTCTGTCTCGGACTCACTGCTTCCAACATCATGACAGCAATGAAACTCTGCTTCTCTTCTAGTGAAGCCTACTTGGAGAGCGCTGATGTACTACACCGTGTGTTTCTGTCTCGGACTCACTGCTTCCAACATCATGACAGCAATGAACAGGGAAACAGTGAAAACATTCCCTGCATTAGTGAAAACATTAACTGAATCAGGTTAGTTGAAGGAAGTGCATTGCATTTACACAGTTCAACGCTAAGGTCAAGTCCACATGATTTTGTCCAAGGGAAAATTATCCCCATCGTTATGAAGCCCGTGATGGCATTTGGGACATTTGCGATACGTAAAGGAGCCACTTCTTGCAATTGATGGCATTGGAAAGTTTAGATGTACTTATTTGGTTCCATGCGGAGTGAAAAAGGAGAAACAATTTAAATTTAAATTCAGTTATACATTTACTTTTGTTGCCATGACAAACAACTAAAGCAGATATGTGTGAAATATGGTTTTTACTAATTCCCTCAGTTAGGTGAATGTTAATAAATACCAACTGCAACATGAAAAGATTTTCCTCGAGTGGGACTCGAACCCACGACCTTTCGATATCCAGTCAGATGCTCTACCAGATGATCTACCGAGGCAGTTCACAGTGCAGCGGCTGTGTTCCAATAAAAGATGCGTTAGCAACTTACCGATTTTGAAGATAGGGTCAGAAGACCGTGAATTTCATCCACGTTTGACAACTGACTAACTTCATTCGACTTGGATTTCTCATAAGCAGATGAGTGCGCATAATATGTGAAATATGGTTTTTACTGAGCGATTCCCTCAGTTAGGTGAATGTTAATAAATACCAACTGCAATATGAAAAGATTTTCCTCGAGTGGGACTCAAACCCACGACCTTCCGATATCCAGTCAGATGCTCTACCAGCAGAGCTACAGAGGCACGGTAAGTTGCTCACGCAGCTTATATTGGAACACAACCGCTGCAATGTGAACTGCCTCGGTAGCTCAGCTGGTAGAGCATCTGACTGGATATCGGAAGGTCGTGGGTTCGAGTCCCACTCGAGGAACATCGTTTCATATTGCAGTTGGTATTTGTTAACTATAGCAGATGTTTATATAAATGTTGCCTTCACATCCACCATTAGTTCTTGGGGTAGTGAAATTAGATTTAATTTTTTTAGTTCAGTTAGAACATGCTATTCTACATTACAGCTTGTATCACCTTCAATATTCACAAATACGTCACATATTCTCGTTTCAAACTTAACTTACTAGTCACATAGAAATTATACCCATTTCAGTCTTGAGATGAGCCTTAATGAGTTTAAATGACCAATTTAAGTATATCCTCCCTTATGAAAATGAACTATCATCATTTCATAGTTTTTTCAACATACTATCAATTTACTCTCAATATCAGAGAGTTTTATGAATTTACTCTCAATATCTCATAGTTATTTGTGTTAACTCTCAAGTTAGTCAGAGTTATTCTGGTTCACTCTCAATCATTGATAGTATTTGTCATTAACTCTGAACATCTTGTGATAGTTTTTGAATATTGTCTGGTTAACTCTCGCCCTTTGATAGTTTTTCTATTTTACTCTGAACATCATGTGATAGTTTTTGAGTAATGTCTGGTTAACTCTCGGCCGTTGATAGTTTTTGAATAATATCTGGTTAACTCTTGGCCATTGATAGTTTTTGTATTTAACTCCGAACATTATGTGATAGTTTTTTAATCAACTCAGTTTAGCTCTCGGGTATTGATAGTTGAAGCTGGGATAAGCTGGAAGTAACTTATTAACTGTCTATAACTTGCAAAGTTTTGGAAAGACTCTACTTCGTTAAAATCTTTGATTTGTTTACAGTTTCTATTCTATTGAATAACAATCGATTTGTTGGAAAAATATTCGATTATTAGACAGCTTCAATTCAAAAAACTTTTGTTTCAAGGGGAAAAACTTTGATTATTGATAGTTTCGATCGAAAACACGTCGGTCTTTGTGCAATTCTTCGTTTTGTATGGATTAAAGTTCGATTATGGGATTGAATCTATGCTAACATCCTTGATAATTAACCAGTTCCTATTGAATAGCAATCGATTTTTTGGAAAATATTTGAATAATAGATAGTTTCTATTGAGAAAACACCAATTATTTGGAAAAAATCTTCACTACACTTTAGACAGTTTGTGTGAAATATCGCAAATTGTGGAGCAAGGGAAAAAGATTTTGCAGTGCCGTCTTTGAATTCTAAAACTACACGAAAAACTAAGTATTATTCCAGAAATCCAGGCCTCAAATCTAAAAATTGTAAGAGTGTGCTACATTTTGATTTCTATGTGAATTCCGCAGCGCCCCCAGTACTCAGTAGATCCACTTGATCTTAGATGTATGTAAATTTGAAAAACTCGCCCCAATCTCTCAATTTGGCTTAATTACGTCGCAAATGGAAGATTTATATCGATAATGGCGTGGACACCAAAAATCCAAACACCGTACCAAGCACCGTAACATGCCAAAAATTGAAGTTTTAACGTAATTTTCGTAGCTATTTAAAAAACGACTTTTCGAGGTGAGAAATATTTATATTTTTGATCCCATCCCTTAACACAAGGCACCTGTCATATTCTCCACATTATTTTGCATCTTTTGAGTTCCCACTCGAACATTTTGGATTGTTTTTTAACTCAATTTTCTAATAAAATCGTCGAAAAACCCGGAAAAGTCCATTTTTCCCCCATTTTCACGACTACATATTGCTTATTATCAATTATTACCCATTAATCAGGCTTAAAAAGGCATGATTTTGCTCACTTTGCCGTCTATGCGATGGGTTTTGAAATATCCCGCGACTTTCTCACCTATCAGGAGGGGACAACCTCGCCCTGACAATGCAGAGTCAATCAGGCGAACTAATTCAGTGCTAACGGATGTCTTTCGGAATCCCCCCTTCTCCTGCCCATTCATTTTCTGAGAAAATAGATTTGGTTACAGGATATGAACAACAATACTGGTTGAAGTCTAACACCCCCCTCAAGTACAAATGTTCATTTAATTAATATTTGCCAAAACAGAGAAAAATTATTCAAGCTTGCAGCACAGTGATTTTTCTCCAGTTTGGTCAAATTTTTAAAAAATTTTAAATTTCAAACTGGAATTGTATTTGATTTAAATTTCGTGAAATAATACGACAATAATTAAATCATGACGACAAAAACACATTATAAGTATAGGATTCTTAATATTTTTGCCTTCCTGGCTGCCAGGAATGGAATGTTGATGCAGAATAAAGGTCACTGTGTTGAGAGGGGGCCGCTACTACCTGCTCAGTCCATCCTTGTCTCTCTATTGTTCTTCTCCCTCACCGAGGGAGGTTTGGGTAGAGGGGTCTTGAATGTCTGCACTGCAACCCTACCCTCTCTTTGCTTTCACTCGAAGTCCAGCTTGGTCAGAAGCAACAACTCACAGAATTCATAGCCGTTGCAATGTGTTAGTAAAGATTATTGGATTGTTAATAATAAGTTAACACTTATTTTAATTGTCTTTTTAAAGAAAATTAATACAATGTTTAATCCAGTGATAAGTTAATAACATTTAATTCATTATTATAAACTGTGTCCTCTATCGCAAAGTGTCCGTCTTCTAATGTGATTGCTGTTTGTCTTTACAGAAGAAGTTAAACTGTGTCCTCTGTCGCAACGTGTCCGTCTTCTATGTTATTGTGTTTGTATTTACAGAAGGAGTTAAACTGTGTCCTCTGTCGCAAAGTGTTCGTCTTCTATGTTATTGTGTTTGTATTTACAGAAGAAGTTAAACTGTGTCCTCTGTCGCAAAGTGTCCGTCTTCTATGTTATTGTGTTTGTATTTACAGAAGGAGTTTAACTGTGTCCTCTATCGCACGTGTCCGTCTTCTATGTTATTGTGTTTGTATTTACAGAAGGAGTTAAACTGTGTCCTCTATCGCACGTGTCCGTCTTCTATGTTATTGTGTTTGTATTTACAGAAGAAGTTAAACTGTGTCCTCTGTCGCAAAGTGTCCGTCTTCTATGTGATTGTGCTTGTCTTTACAGAAGGAGTTAAACGGTGTTCTCTATCGCACGTGTCCGTCTTCTAATGTGAAGTGTTTGTCCTTTATAGAAGGAGTTAAACGGTGTCCTCTAGCGCAACGTGTCCGTCTTCTATGTGATTGTGCTTGTCTTTACAGAAGAAGTTAAACGGTGTCCTCTATCGCACGTGTCCGTCTTCTAATGTGAAGTGTTTGTCCTTTACAGAAGGAGTTAAACGGTGTCCTCTAGCGCAACGTGTCCGTCTTCTATGTGATTGTGCTTGTCTTTACAGAAGAAGTTAAACGGTGTCCTCTATCGCACGTGTCCGTCTTCTAATGTGAAGTGTTTGTCCTTTACAGAAGGAGTTAAGCGGTGTCCTCTAGCGCAACGTATCCATCTTCTAATGTAGTTGTGTTTGTCCTTTACAGAAGGAGTTAAACGGTGTCCTCTATCACAACATGTCCGTCTTCTATGTGATTGTGCTTGTCTTTACAGAAGGAGTTAAACGGTGTCCTTTATCGCAACGTGTCCGTCTTCTATGTGATTGTGTGTCCGTCTAGTTAACTCATTACTGTGAATTGATTCATGACTGTTTTATGTAATTAATTCATTTGAGTAAATTTGACCTCCAATAGGTAGTTAGGATAGATACTGGCTTTGTCAGAATATTTTTAAAGTGAATGCCACAGATTAGGATTTCTGAAATACTTTCAAGCAAACTGTGAGTAATTTAATTATTGTACAGAGTAAATGGTCATAGTTAATCACCCAGAGTAAATAGTCATAGTAATTAATCCATAGTAAAAGTCTCAAATAACTCTCACTTATGTTTAAGAGATTTTACAGAGTTAACCCAGAGTAAAATGGTCATAGTTAATCACCCAGAGTAAAATGGTCATAGTTAATCGCCCAGAGTAAAATGGTCATAGTTAATCATCCAGAGTAAATAGTCATAGTAATTCATCCATAGTAAAAGTCTCAAAAAACTCTCAGTCTTACTGAGAGTTTTTTTTTTGATAGTTTTTTGATAGTTATTTTTCATAAGGGCTATGGTAGTCAGTTGTACTCTATCTTTATTCACATAAATAAAGTCTGCCTTATTAACAAAGGTTGTACAAACACAGAATAACTATCAATATTAAATACAATAAATGAATTATGAAGTTGTTTAAAATTAAAATTAAAAGGTTATACAGAAAAATTAAAATAACCATTAATCAATAATACTACCTTATTTAATAGTTCGAATAAACAACTATACGGTATTAAAACAATGATTCCTAAAAATTTGAATCGAACCTTTGAGGACCAACAAAACTATACTATAAATTATCTTCCTATTTAACTATACTTTATAATACTTTATACAAACCTATGCAATATATAAGTGTCCTAGGTACTAAATAACATCATTGTAAAACGAAATGTAGTCTTCCTCGTAGGGTGTGCGAATAGTGATTTTTGACTTCGAATACAAATTTTGAAAAATTGACCAAAATATTTCGAATATCGAATCGAATGTCGAAAATTTGTAACCGAATTTAAAGACATAATATCAAATAAAAAAATAATTTCCACCAACACTTTTAAAGAGCCGGCTTTTCCCATCTAGCCATTCCAACCCAGACTGCCTGAGGATATGGAACACACCTTCCTCGAAACGTCGCTTCCAACGGCCCTTTTCAGGGCCAACATAAGCAATATCAGCCAGAGCAAGAACCGCACCGGATCAATAATCACCAACACTTTCATTTTTCCAAGAATGAAGGGTGGCTATTTTAGGAACAAAATATTTGTAACCCGTATAGTTGAAAAATAAGTGAGAGAGTACTTATTATGATGTTACTTATTATGATGTCTTCTTCTTCTTCTTCTTCTTCTTCTTCTTTTTCTTCTTAAATATAGGATACAATCATGTTTTAAACCAATTTATAATATATTAAAGAGAATTCTTCCATCTTTTGTTTGGTCGACCTATTCTCCTCCTGCCTCGGGGACGATGGTCTCTTGCTACCCTCACTAATCGCTCCGGCTCCATCCTTGTCACATGCTCATCCCACAAAACTCTTCTTTCAGTAATCCATTCCGCCACATCCGTAACTCCACAACTTTCCCTTATGTTCTCATTTCGTACTCTGTCCAGTCTGGTTTTCCCCATGATTCTCCTCAAGACATTCATTTCAGTTACCTGAGATTTTTGTTTTGTCTTGGACGTGTCAGGTCTAGCTTCTGCCGCATAACTTATTATGGGTCTGACCACACTCTTATATACCCGAGCCTTTGCCTCCCGACACAGAAACTTATTCCTCCAAATCAGGTCTCCCAGACAACCTGTAATTCGGTTAGCCTTCATTATCTGACCATTCACTTCCTTTTCTATCTGCCCCGAACTGGTAATGGTCGTACCCAAATATTTGTACTCCAAAACCTGTTCGATAATCTCGCCATCCACAACAATCTTACACCTTATGGGCTCCCAAGCAATGGTCATTGGCTTC
This sequence comes from Leuctra nigra, assembly GCA_934045905.1. Classification (NCBI taxonomy): domain Eukaryota; kingdom Metazoa; phylum Arthropoda; class Insecta; order Plecoptera; family Leuctridae; genus Leuctra; species Leuctra nigra. The sequence continues at coordinate 9,790,306 of OW203769.1, read as the reverse complement.
GTCTTATCTGTTGAAATTTTCATATTGTATATCCTACATGCGTTATTAAAGTTAAAAATCAATCTCTGTAGGTCGTCTTCATTATCAGCTATAAGTATAGCATCGTCAGCATAACAAATAATACTAGGAAAACGCTCAGTGTAACGCGTTGATGAGCGAGCACGGGTACGTGCTCGGGTATGCTTTTCATCGAAACTTTAAAATAGCATCCAAGCACCTGGTTCATAAAGCAAATCAGAATCAATTTTCAATTGGCACTGGAAAACATTCATTTCGATACTTCATTACTGACAGATATTAAAAATGTAAATAACTCCATACGTTCTTAACTGATTGGGATAAAATTTTGTAAAATAAGAGACAATATTGGTCTTAATGATCATGCAAAATATGGGTTTGATCAGAATTATCGAAGACCGTTTTCATTTTTCAGCCTATCAGGAGATATTTATTTAAATTTTAACCAATGAATGGATTTCAAAAAAAATTATGGTATGCAAACAGAGAAGGTTTGGTTTTACATGTGTACAACATTTCAGCTCGATCAAAGAAAAACTCTGACCTGTATAGCCAAAATATGAGTTTGATCAGATTTATCGAAGAGGAATAAGATTCTGGGGAAATTCTACGGATGCTCACAAAATATTTACGGTCCAAAGAAAAGCTATAAGAGCACTATTTGGACTAAAATATAAACATTGTAACTCATACAAAAAACCTGACTGCAAAAATCATTTCAAAAAATATAAAATTCTTACCTTTCCTTGTCTTTATATACTAGAATCTCTTATAGCCATTAAATTAAGTACAAATATTATTCAAAATAGCGATATACATACTCATAACACTAGACAAACAGCAAACATCCATATTGAACAATATAGAACTAAATGCACACAAAATAACTCACAGTATAGCAATACATTACTTTACAATGCATTGCCCCCAAAAATAAAGAATATCGAAAAATATTGTACATTTAAGAAGCAAGTAAAGCTACACCTTACAAATAATGTGTTCTACTCAATAGATGAGTTTTTAAATTATAGTAACACTAACAGTACATCATGACCCCACAAACATTTAACTTTATTTTATTATTTGAAAATTATTTGAAAATTTTTATTTCTGTAATGTAATTAGTTAAATTGTGCATAGCCAAATAGACTTAGCATTATTTTTTAGTTATTAGTATTATTGTTATTATTATTTGTAAATATTATGTTTCCAAATACCCAAACAAGGCATAAAGCCTATGGGTCACATGCTTGTGTATGCACATGTACTTTTGTATATTGTAAATTACCTTGTGTAAAGGAAAAAATAAAACTGTAAAAAAACAGTTTCATTTTTCGACCTACCATCAGGAGATGTTTATTTAAATTTTAACCAATCAATTTTTTTCAAAAAAATTAGGGGTCAGCAAACAGAAAAGGTTGTCTCCACATGTGTGCAAAATTTCAGCTCGATCGAAGAAAAACTCTGACCTGTATAGCGTCAGTAAACGGAAAAAAACAAAAAAAAACAGAGGTCCGTGCCAAAAGAGCCAAAAGGAGACGCTCGCTTCGCTCGCTCAATTAATCATACTTCTACCAATTGTATATCCTTTCATTCCATGCACAGACTTTATCAGCTCATCCATGATCAAGTTCAAAAGCAGAGGGCTTAAAGAATCGCCCTGCCTCAAGCCCATATTAGCACTGATTGGTTCAGAAATCTCTCCATTACATTTCACTTTTATTTTCCTATTTGAGTATATGTTGTGAATTAGTTTTATAAGAGACTGAGGAATGTTCTTCTCTATAAGGATATTAAAAATGTAATTTAACTGGATACGACTGGATATTACTGGATATTATGATGTACTTATTATAATTATGAAGGTTAATAATATCGTCACTAATCATCACAATAAAATAAATTAAAAGGAACCAAAGGAGTAAGAGGAAAGTCAACATAAAGTAACAATAACCTACAAATAATATTTCTTCAACATTTAATTGGCGGCCATGACTATTTTCAGTAGGAGTTTGAGACTATGCAGCAGTTGGCAGCATTGAAAAGCACTCCCATTTGAGCAATGGCGGGATAATTTGAATAAAATGACATGAACTATTCGAAAATCTTCGAATATTCTAATTTTATTTTCAAATACCGAATCGAATGTTTTCACCCCTGGTCTAGCTGAGGAGCCCTCGTCACTTGCAGCTGAGACGAGCACTCCCGCCGGCCCAGCTGAGACGCGCACTCCGGCCGGCCCAGCTGAGACGCGCACTCCCGCCGGCCCAGCTGAGACGAGCACTCCCGCCGGCCCAGCTGAGCCGAGCACTCCCGCCGGCCCAGCTGAGACGAGCACTCCGGCCGGCCCAGCTGAGACGCGCACTCCCGCCGGCCCAGCTGAGCCGAGCACTCCCGCCGGCCCAGCTGAGACGAGCACTCCGGCCGGCCCAGCTGCACGAGTACGCGTGCTGTGCTGGGTGATGACGTCACCGCGCACACACGTGACCAAGGCGCGCCATGTGGAGGCCACGTGGGGGCGCCGCTGTGACAAGCTGCTGCTGATGAGCTCCGCCAAAGACAAGGCGCCAGGAGCCATCAGACTCAACGTCAGTGAAGGCAGAGACAACTTGTGGGCCAAAACCAAGGCGGCGTTTACATATGTCTACGAGAACCACTTCGACGATGCTGATTGGTTCCTCAAGGCAGATGATGATACGTATGCTTAACATGCAGTAAATAATCCCTGAATTATCACTTGCAGGATCACAGGAGAGTTCAAATTTTCTTCAGAAACTGGAAAGATTGCCACAAAACATTACATTCAATAAATTTAATAGGCAGCGTGTCCAGACTACAGATAGCGCTACGAAAAGTACAGGCAGAGCCACCTAATCTGTAGGAAGGAAGCTTACCTTTGGCAAGGCGTCCAAGTCGCTGCAGTTATACGTTATGTTACTGCACATATTACGCATTTACACTTCTTAAAATTTAAACAAGTTTATTCGCCTACAAAATATTGATAATAAAGTGTTCACAATTTAATTGAATCTGATCACTATATTAACTTGCGCGACTAAGTTCTGATTCCGAAATATTTTGAGTACATTTGTTGACATCTGATCGGTTGCTAGGTCACGGCCAAAGAGAAAAGAAACAGTTGAAGATCGTTCCCACAAATGTTGCTTATTTCTCTCACTCGTGGCGAACACTCGGTGCCTATATCAAAGACGAAATGTCAATGTTCAAAACAAGTGGCACTGCCTCCAGGAAGTACTTTATTTATTTATCTTATGGCAGTACTAGTACATCAATTACATCAAGAATAAGATTGAAATTAAAATTTAACGTCTATCATCAACAACATGGTTATCAAAAAATAAAAAGAATATAGGTAACATAAATAAGTTAATAAATTAATATATATATATATATATATATATATAGGTAGGTACGATATAGTTAGAGTTTGATGTCAAGCTCTTCCAACCACCGGATAGCCTCTTCCGATAGGATAATGAAATCCTTTGGACTCCCCTCGTATGCTCTTACAGGGCACTCGCTTCTAATTAAGCGAGCGGAGCGAGCGTCTCCACTTGACTCTTGCGGCACTTTCTCTGTGTGTGTTTTTTTTTTGTCGCTTCAACCCAGGTCGCACCGATCAACGTATCGATCTGAAATTTTGCACACACCTTCATCTCATACTAACTTAGACCTGTATAGTTTTTGAGAAAGATCCGTCCATAAATAAAAAAATCGTGTTTTCCCATATAAATAGCATTGTAGGTTCGAGGAGCCCGCTGCGGCCGCTCGATGCGCCCCATTCAAAACAAACTCGGAAGCAATCAGCTGAGCTGTCTATCTATTACTGTTGTTAGAATTACGTAATAATTGTTTCTTTGCGATTAGATGTAGTTATACCAATACGTGCGAGATATATACTTAGTATTTATATTTTTTTCTTGAAGAAGTAACCAATGAATCGAGGTACCTATTTATTCTTTATTTAAGAGTTTTTATTTTTTATTGTTTTATTGTTTATTCGTCATTGGATCACAAAGTGATATAAGACATGTCAAATAATTAATATAATACAGCAATATCTAGGCATAGTCAAGTAGTACAAAATCAATTGGATACTTATACAAAAAATGAACATAAATTAGAGTGAAGGACAAAATTCCTTCACTGTATAAAAACATTTGCCTATAAGATAATGCTTTAGTCTATATCTAAAATCACTGGCATCCTTTATATTTTTAATTCGTCTGGTAAAGCATTAAATAATTTGGCACCTGCGTAAACTGGATCTTTTGTAAAAGAACTTAATCTGTGCCGAACAGTGTTTTAACGCAGTCTTACTTCCAATCCCTTCAAAGGCTGAGCAAATTATTTGTAGACCGATGAAATGTCTGCTTGATTGTGGAAATAGATTGGTTGGTTGATAATTGAAATTATGTTTATGAAATATTTTATTTATTCGGTCGATATGTTTCTTATAGATACAATGTGTTAGGTTTGTGTTAGGTAAGCAATTTGTAAGATATAAGCTCTATTATATGGAACAGCAAATATAACTGTTTGGATAATATTTCTTAGATTGTTTGCTCATATTAGCACTTTAGATAATGGCATATTTTGTGGTTAAAATCTCTGTATTTTTTATTTTTTATTGATCCATAATACCTAAATACTCCAAAAAATACACATCAGTGTACCTACTGTTACTAACTTGCAAGAAGAAGAAAATTCAGTTATTTTTTTATATAATTTAGTGGATCGTCCTTCTAGGTATATTATTGCCGGGGTTTAAGGAATTATGGTTCGAGGTGTTGCACGTATCCGTGCTCGCTTATCAACGCGTTACACAGAGCGTTTTCCTAGTGTGTAATATGGTTTGTTGTTCTTCTCCACAATCACACCCCGGAGAGGGTGCGATTCCCCATAAATGCATTAGATAGTTGCAGCGTCCGTGCCCTGTTCGTATGCGATTCAGAGTGACCCAGGTGTTACGAGGCAGCTCAAGTCCTTCTCTGGAGCCATCCGTGAAAAGGAATTTCCATTCTTCGGGCGCTTTTGTGTTCCACTGCACTTGCCACATCTCTGTTCCTCTGAAGTCCTCGGATTGAAGTTTCCTGGCTAGTTCATTAGGTGGCCGTCTAGACTTGAGGCGGCGGTACACGAGTGTCAGATCCTGATGTATTGGGAGATCTGGATTTTTCGTTATTTTGGCATACTCCCTTTGCAAGTTCATGTTTCTCCTTATATGAGGTGGCTCTATTTGACTCAAGACTGGCAGCCAATATAAGGGAGTTGATTTGACAGTACCGCATATACCGGGTGGCGCAAAAAATCACCGTGTTTGAGAGGTCACTATATCGAAACTATTATAGATAGGATTCTGAAATTTGTACACTTATTAGAAAACATACCAAAATGTAATATGTGCAAGTTTCAAAATCATTTCTATCGTAGGAAAAAAGTTACAGCTGTTCAAATTTGGCTGTCAAAAAATTGATTATACGGAGCTCAAATAGAGTGCGTCCAGAAAACTTCCAATGGCCGGGACGCTGTTTCTTAAAAATTACGTAAGATATCAAGCTGAAATTTTCAAATTATATTGAAAATAGATTACGATTGATTGTGTAAAAATTTCAATTAATTTGAACTAATGGAACGAAATGTATGGAATTTTGACGTTGAGCTTGAAAACAGAATAGTGAGAAAAAATTCACTTTTATAACGTGTGTAATAAAAGTTTGAAAATAATCTACATTTTCTGATTTTACGCTCAACTTCAAGATTCCATACATTTCGTTCCATTTGTTCAAATTGATTGAAATATTTACACAATCGATCTTAATCTATTTTCAATATTATTTTAAATTTTCAGCTTGATGTCGTACGTAGTTTTGAAGAAACAGCGTCCCGGCCATTGGAAGTTTTCTGGACGCGCGCTATTTGAGCTCCGTTTAATCAATTTTTTGACAACCAAATTTGAACAGCTGTAACTTTTTTCCTACATTAGTAATGTTTTTGAAACTTGCATATGTTAAATTTTGGTATGATGTCTAATATGTCTACAAATTTCAGAATCCTATCTATAATAGTTTCGATATAGTGACCTCTCAAACAGGGTGATTTTTTTTTTTGCGCCACCCGGTATACCTCATTGTTTTATGAAGAACATTGTCTACTTTCTTAGTGTGATGGCTGTTTAACCACACCGAGGAACAGTACTCAGCTGTAGAATACACCAATCCCAAAGCTGATATCCGCAATACAGAAGCCGATGCGCCCCATGAAGTACCAGCAAGTCTGGCAATAATATTGTTTCTGGTCCTAAGCTTAGATGAAACGTTACTTAGGCGTTTATTGTATGTCAAGCTTCTATCCAATACCACTCCGAGGTACTTTGGATTAGGATTAAACGGCAGAAGTGACCCATCCAGGAAAATTTTCAGTTGGGTTTGAGCCAAGTTGTTATTAAGATGAAAGTAGCAACATTCTGTTTTCGTCACGCTCGGGGACAGTCTCCGCGTCTTAAAATACTTGCTCAGCTTGTCCATATCATTAGTCAGAATACTCTCGATGTCCTCTGTGCATGTATGCTGTGTGGCAATGGCCAGGTCGTCGGCATATGCAAAGCGTCTGGAGTATGTTTGAGGAAGATCCGCTATGTATAGATTAAAGAGTAACGGCTCCAAAACTGACCCCTGCGGGAGGCCGTTATTTAATCTTCTCGGCTTACTACGGGCAACTGTGAAAGGCCGAGAAAGATGACAATTCGTTTTTCAATGATATTATACACCTAGGACACTGTAATTTAAATTTTTAAATGTATTTGAGAGTACAACAGACTACCAAAGGATATTAATACCTAAACTGGTAATTTAAACTCATTAAAACTCATTTAAAGACTGTAATGAGTTCAAGTTCTATGTGACATGTCATCAATGTTTAAAACGCATAATAAGTGATGTATTTGTGAATATTGAAGGTGATGGAAGGTTTAATAACAACTGTAATGTAGAATAGCATATATTCTAACTAAAAACATCATAAAAATCTAATCATAGTGTCCTAAGTACCTAATATAAGTGTAAAACGAATTGTCATCTTTCACGGCCCCACTTCACATTACTTACTACGACTATTGCCCATCACCACCTGGAGCATTCTATCCGATAACATCCTATTCAACAGATGCGTCATCTTCTTGCATTTAACGACTTTTAGGAATTTATATACAAGACCTTTTCTCCAGACCGTGTCGTATGCTGCTGTGAGATCAACAAACACAGCCCCGACTTTCAGACGTTGCTCTAATCCTGCTTCAATGAAAGTGGTCAGAGCAAGAACCTGAACCTCGCAACTTCGGGCAGGTCTGAAGCCGGCTTAATCATGTGGAAGAACATCAATTATCAAAACGCTGACTCGGTTATAAATGATTCTTTCCATTAACTTATAGCAGACACTGAGCAGAGATATAGGCCGATAATTCTCGGGTCTGTTAGCAGTTTTACCCGGTTTCAAAATTGCAATAACTTTGGCCCTCTTGAACTCTCTGGGTAATGACCCGGTATCTAAAATGTCGGTAAATAAATCCGCTAGCCACTTCCCAGTTTTGATCCCACAATGGGTGAAGAATTCAGGATGAATCCCATCGAAGCCTGGAGCTTTCCCTGTCTTCAATTTCTTAATTGCCTCTCCGATTTCATCTACTGTGAATGGGGAGGACATCGCATCAGAGTCAGATGCCCCTCTTCGAAGGGAGCTCATTTCTTTCTGGACGGCTCTCGTATGCACACGATCAGACTTAGCTCTCGACATTTCAACTAACCGATTGGCTATTTGGTTTGGAGACACTTCAGCCACCGTTTAAGGTCGATGTGAATCGCCGCCTAGTTTTTTCAAAAGGCTCCATGCTTTTCGGCTAGAATGTGTGAAATTCATATTTGAAACAGTTTCGTTCTATTTGTTCATTCTAGCTATATCCAGTTCTTGAAGTAACTCGTCGGCAATATCTGTTTCACCGTTCTCTTGAAAATTTGGTCATTATACTACAGTCATTATACATAAATAATATATAACACATTTCACAATGCATTATACACTTGCATTAAATTCTAGTATTCTTGATATCAATATATTAATACATAAAGTGGGATTTGTTAAAATAATTTTAAAGTAGACAAAAACAAATCTAAAAAAAAAAAATCAATCGAAAATAAGATAATAGTCTTCTTATTGCAGTATCATTTTCGTATGAAGATAACAGTGATTTAGAAATTTCACACGGGTGCGTTTCACGCACGCGCAGGAATGTCTGTTTTGGTCTATTTGCAAGGGGAACTAATAAAATGAAACGAAATGATTGTTTTGTTTGTCGCAGGTACGTGATCGTTGAGAATCTGCGGTTCATGTTATCAGCGCACAACACGTCTGAGCCCGTCTACTTCGGACGCCGCTTCAAGCCCTACACTCCGCAAGGGTACATGAGCGGCGGCGCGGGATATGTCTTGAGCAAGGAGGCTCTGCGCAGATTCATGCTCATCGCCTTGCCGAATGGGACCAAGTGCAGACAAACTGCAGCCGGCTATGAGGATGTTGAGATAGGTACGACATTAACACTCCAGTCAAGTCTTAGGGTGCACACACACACACATCCCAATACCATGCCGTCAGTGAGACTACAAAACCTTGTGACACTTTTTCAAAATCTATGTTTTTTGATATTCGTAAAGAATGTGGTAATATCTATGATATTGAGTAATCTTGTAAACATCTGATGTCAAAAAAATTTCAAAAAATAAATAAAAATTGTCGAAAAGCGTAAAACCCTAAGACTAGGGTTTAAGACTACTAAGACTAAGACTAAGACTTCTTCAGTTTTATGTCTCCCCTGAACAATTCTGGAAATGTTACTTACGAGATTTTGTAGTTTCACTGACGATATCGTCAAAAATAACTGTCATTGAGCGAGCGAAGCGAGCGACTCCATTTGGCTCTTTTAGCACGGACCTCTGTTTTTTTTTTTGTTTTTTTTTTTGTTTTTGTTTTTGTATGCTAAAGGAAGCAATAGAAGTCGCACCGTTTCACCGATCGACCTGAAATTTTGCACACATGTAAAGACAACCTTCTCTGTTTGCAGACCCAATTTTTTTTTTAAATCCATCCATTGGTTCATTGTTAAAATAAGTATCTCCTGATAGCCTAAAAAATGAAAATGGTCTTCGAGAAATGTGATCAAACTCATATTTAGCATGGTCAGTAAGACCAACAATGTCACTTATTTTACAAATTTTCAGCCGAATCTGTCAAGAAAGTATGCACTTATTGACATTTTTAATAGCTGTCAGAAATGAAACATTGAAAATGAATGTCTTTCCAATGCAACTGAATCTGATTTGCTTTAGGTACAAGAGTGTTTTGATGGTATGTACACTTTTTTAGTGAAAAGCAGATATTTTTATGTTTATTGAGTTGATCAAATTTGAATAATTCAATTTGGATCATAGTTTCCAACAAATCATTTCGAGTTTTTAAGGACCTTGATTGTCTTTTCGTCAATTCGTAGTTCTGATGGCCGTGCCTCCCGTGTTTCTACTTGGCTGATTTTGCATCCAGGAGGGATTAGAAACATAAGCTCACATTTCAATAATATCATTGAGTGGCGTTTGTTCTCTTCTAGCGTTCACACGTCATTCCAAATCTCTCCTGCATTTTGCTTCTTTTCGTTGATAATTTTGGCAATTTGGTGTACTTTGTGAAGGTATTAGTAAAATTGAATTGCTTTTAAAGCATAGATATATTAGGTATCTACAGTATTTGTCCAGGGGATTGATTATTTCAAATTATTTTCTTCTTGGAAACGTTGGATTTATTCCGTTTCTGAGCTTCTGTCTAGCCTGACATTTCCTTGAAGGTTGCTATTTTTTTTGAAAGTTTTGATTAATTCAGTTCAAAACATTACGTTGTCTTATTTTACTTGTGGAACGTTGGATTCATTCCGTTTCTAAACTAGGTAGTTACTATTTTACCTGATCCGTTTTTTTGTGTGGAACTTTGATTCCTTTCGCTTATTAGTTGAAAGGTGTTTACTTTATTTTCATATTTGCGAAGTTTTGTTCAAGATTCATTTCGTAACATTACGACATTGAATACATTACGTCTTTGAGCACACATTTCGTGCATTTCAAACATTGATCACACAAATATTATTGTACTTTAATTAGGTAGGTACTCTACTTCTTACTTTTTCATTACCTATCTTATCCCTATTTAAACATGCCGAAAAATGGAAAGACTTCTGCTAGAATGAAAGCCATAAAGGCGAAAAAGCGTCTGCGTGAAATTGAAGATCAAGAAACTGACGAAGCTAAATCTAAAAGGTTGAAACAAAATGTCGTTAATAATAAAGTATCAAGGAGCAAAGAGACCCCCGACCAGACTGCTGCAAGGAGATACTCAAACAATCAACGCAATACCCGCTCTCGTGCAGCGGGTATTGCCGATTGACCGACCAACTAAAAACTTCGCATGGTAATTGGTAGCAACATTTAAGGTATTTTTGCCAATTTTCAGTCTAATTTGTAGTTATTTTCAGAAGTTTTTGTAATTTTAGGGACATTTTGTGTGTTGGCTGTCAAATTCACGGCGACTTCGAATCTTCAGTTCAAGGCAAGGTAGTTAGAGCAGAAAGTTTCAAACGAAATGAAACTAATAATGACCGTTTAACAGATTGATCTGATATTGTGTCCACAGTAATATCATATCATATGAGTGGTCCCAGGTATATTGTTTGAAGGATATCATGTGATTTTTGAAACTTAACAAGGAACCGTTCAATCAAAGGTTTAATCGATCAACTTAAAACTTAGCAAGGTTATTGGGACCAATATTTTTTGGAAATTTTGGGGATATTTATACAAGTCTGTGACGAAATTCAAGAATTATTGGCTTTTAATGACATTTTCGATAGACATAATTTCGGTTCGAGGTGTTGCGTGTATCCGTGCTCGCTCATCAACGCGTTACTCAGAGCGTTTTCCTAGTTATGGACATACATACTTTTACACTAAGCAAAAAGTAGCATTGTCGAAAATATGGATCTTAGGTAAACACCTCGTTGTGAAACTTCTTAATTCCTAGCTATGGCCTTGAGGTAATGAGCCTTATGAAGTATTTCAACATGAAACAAGAATTGTCACAACTGTACATAACTACTGTTATACAGGCGGATGTCAAGCTTTTCCCTCTAAACTTCTCTTACTATGATGATAGAGCGAGCGACTCCTTTGTGCTCTTTGGACATGGACCTAAATTGTATTATTTTACTGTGGATATACTGCAGGTCAAATTTTTTCTTTATCAGTAGTTTTAGAAACATCCAGAATAGAAAGATATTGGGTTTGACACAAATTAACTTCTGAAATCCATTTTGTTTGCAATTATGTCGCCAATGTGATCAGAAAACAATTATGTAATTGAGAATTAATAATATCAAGAAAATAATTTCGAGCCTGCATGAAAAAATCAGAGCAATGTGGAAGTTATTTAAAGTGGTCATCATCTCCATTGGCATCTCAAGTAATCAAATCAAGATTCATACAATAAATAAAGTGACACTTAAGATATCTGAATCATCATCAGAATCAGAAAAGGGTGTAATTTCAGGATTTTCACGGCCCTCTAGTTGTTAACTGCTTAACTTATTGTTGGTTGTTGGATAACTCATAATATATGGTAGGGTGGGACATCGCTCGAAATTAAGATATTTCGAAACAATGTGAGATTTTCCAATTTTATGAACTAATGGGCCGAAAATGCCATGTTACAGTTAAAGTGTTAGTCAGCTCTTCAGCCTTTTTATATAACAGTTAGCCGTTTTAACAGTGTGTTGTGTGAGAGAGTGCGTACGGTACGACTTGGCTGAGTGGAGCGACCGCTCCACTAGATATCTTTCTCCAATTATTATTTTTGTATTGTTTTTTATAAACATTTTTTTTCACCCTAGGAATTGGCAGGCTTGCATCCGCTTTGCAAGATTTGTAATTCAAGGAAAACCCTAATATTGATAAATGAGTGTATTGGAATGTAATAGAGACTTGATATATTTCAGGGAAATGCTTGTACAATGTGCAAGTGAGAGCCGGAGATTCTCGAGATGACAAAGGCAAGGGCAGATTCTTCGCGTATCCGCCTGAAGATCAATATGGTTTGTTCAAACCGGACAACTGGCTCTGGAAGTACGACTTCTACCCGGAGACATTGGGCCAGATGTCGGACTATGTCATTAGCTTCCACTACGTATCGCCCGAGAGCATGCATTCATTGGAATTCCTGGTTTATCACCTGAGAATCAAGTCTCTGGACCCGGTCCTGGACATTCCAGCGGCGAAGATTATAACAACATCTTCGAGTGTCACTCCATAGACTTATCATACCTAATCAGAACTTAATGTTTCTATACACTTTTGTATTATTAAGTTTATATATAGAATATACAAATTTTAAGTTATTTTGGCCCCGCTAAACCAAAGACTGGCTTAATTGCGGGGCTACACACTAATTTTAAAACTTATTGCACCACTTTTACATTAAACGATAATACCTACTTCGTACGTTCAAATAAAATTACAGTGTACATAGCTGGCCTACTAAATTATTGTGAGTTATCCTGAAGAAGCATTTACAGTTCATCACGTTCATCTGTTGGTACTTCATTTGTATTATTTAGGACTTCATTGTCCTCCAACAGCTCTTCGACACCAGCAGCACTACTGTTTTCGATTCTCTGAAGCTGTCTCCAGATTGCTGTCGAATGCATTTTTGCAGTTTCTATCTGTTGCGTTGTTAACAGCACCTGAACTCGAGGATCCAGAAAGATCGCTGCTAAGAATGCGTCATTCTCAAACAGTTTCGTTTGTCGGCGTTCCATTTGCTCAACAAGGTTCTTAGAAAGATTTGTTCCAATCTTTTTCGTGTCGAGCTTATCCAAGCAATGAAGAAATCGCCAACTGTCAGATTCTCGGATTGCAATATTTTAGTTGCAATTTTGGCGGGCGTAAGTGCACCAACTATGCCCTTGATCGTGAGCCATTCAGTCGAGGACAGGTGTAGATCTTTGTTGGATGCTGCCATATTGATGCAGAACTCTTTCAGCTCAACTAACCTAATGAGCATATCTACTGTAGAGTGCCATCTTGTGGCACAATCCACTTTAGGTTTCTGCAATTTCATCTTTTTCATGATTGCAAGCATATTTTGCCTCTTTTAACTCGGCTGGAGTAATTGAGACGTGCAACTTAGGGTTCAGCATGTGATCAATTCTTTGGATTTTAATGCCTTCAATAGGCTCAGGCATGACGGACTTTCTTTTAGTTCCACATATGGCAGCAGATGGAGCCTTATCTGCAATTTTTTTCTTCTCGTGATCATATTTTTCATATTCTGTGAAGTGATGCCTTTCAACATGGCGCTCGAGATTTGTTGCGTGATTACTCTGTTATGAAAGAGCAAAATAAATAGCCAATAAAAAAATAGCCAATCAAGAAATAAATTTGTGTCCGACATTCCACCGCACGCTTGAGTTGTCAATCTATTTATAGATTCGCGACAAATGCTATTTGATAATATCTACTGAATATTATATGTTTAGGAACATTATTTCTAAGCATTTTGAAATAAATTTAATTTATATGTATTTATTTATAGTTCCTGTTAAACTACCCAATCATCACTTTCTTAGCCTCACTTTGTTGGTGTGGAGAAATAATATGCTTGCAGACAAAATATTTGACACGGATTGTACAGCTTCTCGGAATTGTTACGGATAATATATATACCTACATTATAATGAAGGTAAAGTGTAATAATAATGTAGGAAATATAATTACTAGGAAAATAGTCACATCAACAGTATAAGAGCAGCTATTGTCACATGCCATTGCCAGAGTATGTTTGATAATGAAAATGGTGGTTAGAAATGGGCTAGTGCAATGCGTTCCGATTGATTATACGCCGATTAAAACAAAGTTAGTACTCAACTCAGAATGAATATCTTACCTTGATCACCACGGAGCACAAATTGCACGTAGACGTGTCAGCAGTAATAGAATATGTAAAAAAATCACGGATTTTACTGCTTTTCTTCTTGCCCATTTTCTAAATCAAAAGAGAGCCAGCAATCATCACTGTCACAACACACGGCGGCACGACACAGTTTTAGGTTAGGATATTTGGCGCGTAGACATTAGACAAGCAAGCATATTTCATTCATACCAATCACCATACCAACCATACAAAAATATCACTACAAGTAAAAAATGCATTCATACCAACCATAATAAAATAATTGATAATATTGAATAATTAAATTTAAAATCTCAAAACCCTTAAAGAAAACCCGAAAATATATGGGTTCGGGTTCGGGTTCGGGTTCATAAGTAATATTTATAAGGGTTCGGGTTCGGGTTCGGGTTCACATAATAAAATAATATGGGTTCGGGTTCGGGTTTGGGTTCGCCAAAAATACGGGTTTTTTCGGGTTATGGGTTCGGGTTCGCCAAAAATACGGGTTTTTTCGGGTTAAGGGTTCGGGTTCGGGTTCGATCCCTTGCCCAGAACATCCTCTACCACTGGCGTCAACCGATCGAGAAGAATGTACGACACTACTTTGTAGGCGGTTGCGATCAGAGATATCCCACGGTAGTTGGAGCATGTCTTCCGGTCTCCTTTCTTATGGACTGGCACCATCAGCGACTCCTTCCACTGATCTGGAAGCTGCTCAGTCTCCCATATCTTCGAGATAAGTACGTGAAGCCCACGACACACAGCGTCTCCCCCGTGCTTCCACAGCTCGCCAGGAATGTCATCTGGGCCAGGCGCTTTGTTGTTCTTCAGCCTGCGTACTGCGACCATCACTTCCTCCAAGCTAATAGGAGGTCCTTCGGCTTCATGATGCGGCACCGGTTCCTGTATCGGGTCAGCTGGTGGGTCTGCCTTCAGGAGACCCTCGAATTACTGCTTCCACCTCTCCAACACCCTTGCTGGATCAGCGACCATCTCGCCCTGTGCATCACGTATGATAGACACGCGCGGTTGGAAACCCATGCGAGAGAACTTGAGCTGCTGGAAGAAGTCTCTTGAGTTAGCCTGACGACTCTTCTCCTCCATGTCCCTGGCGAGATCGTTCATATGTTGCCTCTTCTTCGCCTTAAGCAGGTTCCGGGTTGTACGTTGGAGGTACTCGTGCTCTGCCGCAAGCACCACATCGCCTGGGTACTGCAGCATCATCACCCTGGCCCTCGCACGGGTCTCCACAGCGGCTGAACACTCGTCGTCAAACCACTCCTTCCTGGATATCGGCCCCTTTACCCCGATGGTCACCCTAGCTGCCTCCTTGACTGCATCACGCATGGCACACCACACATCATCAACACCGCCTGCCCACACAACATCGTCCAGACGGCTTGCCACCTCATTCCTTAACTCGCGCATGGGCTGGCCACTCAGAAGTTTAGTGTTAAAGTGTTCCCTAACACTTTGGACCCTCTGGTTTCGCAGACCAACAATAAGGCGCATCCGCATTCGGCACACCACAAGGAAATGGTCCGAGTCGCAATCCGCTCCTCGAAGAACTCGCACATCCTGTACGCTCCGTACGTGCCTCCTATCAATTACCACATGGTCAATTTGATTGACAGTTCTTCCATCAGGATACCTCCACGTGCCCTTATGGATGTCCTTGTGCCGGAACAAAGTACTTGCCACTGCTATGTTCTTAGACGTAGCGAAGCTGGCCACCCGGCTGCCGTTGTCGTTGCAGTTCTCATGCAGACTGAACCGCCCAACATGCGGTGCCAACAAGTCCTCTCTCCCAAGCTTCGCATTGGCATCTCCGAGCACCAACCTCACATCGTGGCGCGGCTGCCTCTCATACACCGTCTCCAACAGGTCGTAGAACTCATCCTTGACCACCTCGGATTTGTCCTCCGTTGGGGCGTGAACGTTGATGAAAGTCGTGTTGAACCACTTCCCTCGAACTCGCAACGTACACATACGATCACTTACTGCCTGGAAGTCCATAACATCCTGCAGTAGACTCATGTGCACTGCGAAACCCACTCCCAGCATATGCACGTCATTGCTGCAGCTGTAGAAGATGGTAAACTCCCCCGAGGTCAGCTCTCCTGTGCCCGTCCAACGTACACTCCCCCAAATAATAAACGGTACCCGAAAGAAAATGAATTGACTGATTAAGGTTTGATGGCATCATCCCATGAAGTCAGTGCTAACGCATTATCTAACTCTTTAAGGTGAGCTCTGATTTCATTAATAATAACAAGGATTGATTGTCAAGGAACCGGCCCAGCAGCCAATACGTTTCGTACCAAGTACCGTTTATTATTTGGGGGAAAGTACCTCTTGCAGCGCCGCAATCTGGATGCCGTGCAGCTTCAGTGCTGAGGTGAGACTCTGTACTGCGCCAGGTCGATACAAACTCCTCACATTCCATGAACCAATATTCGTTGTCCTTTTCCGCTCCAGTTGTTTCCGTAAAATCCGTCCGTTTATCCGAGGCAAAGACTGATGAGGATTCGTAACTTTGAAAAAATTCGGGTGAGTGGGTCGTTAGCCCCCTGCACCCTATCCAGGTGGAAGGGCTGCTTCCTAATGGCCTCCTGGCAGGGCCCACCCGGGGCATCGGTGCTCACACATAATGCAGGACTGCCCCATCCATCCAGCATCGCAGATCTGCAGCTGTTCCGTTGTACATTCAACTCCACCTGCAGTGTCTGGTCCTAAGCCCTTTTGGCACGAAGCCTCTTCGGCCCTAGGCCAGTACTGGTTGAGCTGCTGCCCTCAACCAGGAATGTTTATCGACTTCCCAGTCTAGAGCCGAAGTGTTTTGCGTTAACAGGACCACCTCGAGTAGGATATGACTCTTCGTCATGCACTACGGTCTTGGTAGGGAGATGCTATGTATTCGCTTCACCATACCCTGGGGACCAGTGAGGACCAGTGATCAGATCAAAGGTACTACCTCTCCTGCTCCCCTTAGCCCCGCCATGTTGTTGCTTACAGTAAAAGTGGTTGGTCTGCTCCTCAGTTTATAAGGCATTTACGGTATGTTGAGTGACTGTGAGTGTATGGTACGACTTGGCTGGGTGGAGCGACCGCTCCACTAGATCACAAAAAACTTATTAAAATCCATAAATCATACATTTTGTTAAAAGAGTATTAAGAAATATATACAAAGAGTGGTCCGGGGCATAAGGCCATACAGGGGCAAGAGTTATTTTTTCAAATAACCTGCCAACTATTTATGTTGGTCATTCTGAAAAATTATGTACTGAGGGGGACATATAGATGAAGCTGTGTGCAATATTGGGTTCCTAAAGTAAAGCCAGTGGTTTTTATGCAGGAAAAAATACATTTTGATGATTTATTTTTATTGGCTCGGCCAGGGAAAAGTATGTATTGCTCAGAATTATCCTTTACTATAATACGCTTAAAAGAGAAGAACGTCGTCCCCGTAGCAACGTGGCTGAAAATTTCGTTGTCTATACAAATCTTGAGTTTTCCACCGATCGTGTTGAAACTCGCCAGTAATGTATATAATTACGTGACTTGATTTATAGTAACACTCTCGTGGCATTCTGTTCAGTATTTACCGAGTTATTCGTGAAAAACATCGCTTTTACTGATGTCGTAATTTTAAACGTCAATTTCAACTGTGCAGTGAAAATTAATTTTAGTAGGCAGTGAAACTTTGTAACTTGCAAAAATCGACATGAAAAATATTTGGCTATGGAATCATCTGGGCCCTGATTCTATAACTCCATTGCGACCGCTTAGCAATTATTTCAATGTTAATCCTTATGGAAGAAATTGCTAAGCGATCGCAATGGAGTTATAGAATCCCACCTCTGAGAGAGAAAGGAAATAAAAATATGCTCACTGCCACTAAGATATGCGCTATGAGAAGAGTACAAATCCATGACCTATCTATGCCCGACGTCGCGCTACCGATACGCGTTTCCTTGGAAGCAAGTATTTTCTTCATGGAGGTGATTTCAGGCAAACTTTACCTGTATTATAAGGCAGCCACCGTACTTCGTACCACCCATGTCTATGGCGAATTGATGTACAAGCAGTTAAATTTTCAACACTTCAATTCGCTTCGCCTCAACGTCAAAACATGCGAGTGATGGAAGGAGAAGATAATTTTATGCAATTCCTTCTCAATGTTGGAAATGGAGAAGTTCTTAACAATCACCTCGATAAAGAAACAATTGAAGTTTGATGCTGTTTACTACTGAGAGGCAATATCTGACGATCAGATTGCTACCGTCAAAGACAATGCAATTCTATGCCCTATAAATGTTGACTCTCTTTCCATCAACGTGCAATGGATTCAGCTAACTTTACATTGAAAAAACAAAATTTTACTTGCTTTCGCATAGTCGAACATTTTTGCATGCGCTTTCAACTCGAGAATAGGCACCCACGATGCAGTTACACCTTCCGAATTTGACCTACCATTTATGCTTAGCGCGAGGCAATTTCCTATCCGATTATCTTTCGCAATGGCCATCAACAAAGCACAAGGACACACGTTTTCCCGAGTCGGTTTATTCCTCTACAAACCTGGTTTCTCACATATACGAAGAGTAGGCAGCAGGCAATCTGTGGATTTATTTCACTTTTAAAACATTAGTATTTTTATGAACCTGAAGTCTGGAATTAATAATGGAGATGATTCTAACTATGGTAATGATCCTGGACTCCAAGTTGAGCTAACTCAGGTGTTGGTAAAATAACGGTTTTAAAATAAAATCCAATCCACAGATCGCCTGCTGCCTACTTAGTCAACTCTATGGTCGGGGACAGGCTAAGTTGAACCCGCGCTAGCATGGGTCAGCCTATACCATGGCAATACTAAACAGGGTTCAACTTAGCCTGTCCCCAACCTTACGTAGCATTATCCAGAACCCGCAATTTCCAGTCAGTCTTCATAGAAGTCATTCATGGAGAACTGCAAGGAAAATTGGCACAATCGACCGATGCAATTTTTACGCAAACATTGTGTATCCTGAAATTCTGCTATAGTTTTCACTATACGCCAAACATTATGAAAATTATTCAACATTTTCCTTCATTTCCATAATTTCACATATGAATTGTGAACAACTCTTTTCTTACTTCACTTGCACCTCCTACTTTCCACCACCATCCCAATTGAATAAAAATTGAATAATTGAATATAAAAATTGAATAATAAATAAAAATCTATTTATAAATTACCAACGTTTCATTAATACAATTTGTATAACTATCGCACAAATTATTGCCATTGTCATGTGTGACATGACGGGTCCCTCTAGTATTATTATAATCACTATGCTAATTTATTCTGATTAATGAGATTAATGATTAATGATCACGAAATAAGATTCACGTATTCGATTCGTAAATAATACATAAAAATAATAATACAAATGCATTGTTACCCATGAAATAAATCAATTCCCATATTATAATAATTATAATATAATTGAGCGAGCGAAGCGAGCGTCTCCTTTGGCTCTTTTGGCACGGACCTCTGTTTTTTTTAACCCATTCATTGGTTAAAATTTAAATAAATATCTCCTGATAGGCTAAAAAAATGAAAATGGTCTTAGATAAATGTGATTAAACTCATATTTTGCAAGATCATTAAGACCAACATTGTCTCTTATTTTACCAATTTTCATCCCAATCAGTTACGAACGTATGAACTTATTGACATTTTTAATAGCTGTCAGCAATGAAACTTATCGAAATGAATGTTATCCAGTGCCAATTGAATTGAGTCTGATTTGCTATGTACCAGGGTGCTCAGATGACATTTTCAAGTTTCGATGAAAAGCATAATGCTGTTATGTTGATTTTTAAATTCAATATGGAGGATATGGAGAATTGGAGGAGAGTGGAAGGAGAGAAGTGGTGGAAGACATAGAAAGATGGAATGAGTTTGATTCAGATTTATTTCCATTCACATTTAAAAAATGCATTGACCCTTGAGCTATCAAGTCCTCTTCCAGTAGGGTATTATGAAATTTACATTAAAGTTACATTAATTTATAATAATACAGTGGTAATAGTAATGCAATAAATAGTAATAATAGTAAGTACTTTAAAGACAGGCAAATCATTCATAAAATAATAACTAATAATAATAATAGGAATTCAATAGATAGTAGGATGTAATAATATAAACAGATGCTAAAAAAACAACAACAACAAAATTTACACACCATTGTCTGTAAAGAATTCTTCCAGGGAGTAATATGCCTTATTAATAAGGAGTCTCTTTAACTGATGTTTAAAATAGGAATGTTCTTTTAATTCATTTAGTGATGAAGGTAGTGCATTGAGCATTTTAAAGTTATTATGTGTTGAGTTAGCTTGTGTGCATTTAGTTCTGTACCTATTTGTGTGAATATTGTTTTTTTGTCTAGTATTATGTTCATGAATGTTTGTATCCCAGAAAAAACACTCCGTGTAAAAAAGGCAGCCAAGTCTATTTACTTTAAAAAAATCAACACCGAAAAGGAGTGATATCAAAAAAGGAGCCAAGTCAATGATATTTCCAAATATTTAATCGTATCTTGGAAATAAAAGTATAAACACCGAGAAATACTTTACAAAAAGGCTTGGCGCATCGTTTTTTTAAAGACATTTTTCTATTCATAAGCATATGCCATTTACCCGTCATTTAGAATTTTTAGAATAATAGGGACACATCTTTCAATTACATATTATATACCTACTGTAAATATTTTCTATTTGAATGTACACGATGAAACTTGTTGCCTATGTTTGTAATAAATACACAATAGTTATTTTCGTAATATTGTTTCGTAGACAACATATTAGTTAAGTCTCATGCGTTATACCTTCTCATCATGAAATAAATTTCTATTAATCCGCATTTTATAACAATACATTTCACAAAGTAGGTACACAGTGACGGCACATTGAATTTCTTTAAAAAATTTAACTTTATACACTTGACACTTCAAAAATATATAATAGTGTTCCATAGATAGTTAGTAATTATTTGACAACGTTTCATGATTTCTCTCAGTCAAGATCAAATTATGAAAATATACATTTCTAATATCACTATATTAACAGTGCTATAAGAATGTATATGAGCCCACTTCCTTGTTATTTAATTATTTCACCATATTACTTATCCACATTACCTATAACATGTAATCTTTCTTCTATCGCCATTGACAAAACTTAAAAATAGCCATTACTAAAAGTAACTTGATTCATAGATTCTAGCTCTAATAGAAAGAGGAAAATGTACCTCCTTGTACATTTCTTTCCACTTTTAGGATAGAATGATGTCTTTAAAAAAACGATGCGCCAAGTCCTTTTGTAAAGTATTTCTCGGTGTTTATACTTTTATTTCAAAGATACGATTAAATATTTGGAAATGTCATTGACTTGGCTCCTTATTTGATATCACTCCTTTTCGGTGTTGATTTTTTTAAAGTAGGTAAATAGACTTGGCTGCCTTTTTTACACGGAGTGTTTTTTCTGGGATATCACTTCTTTTGTTAGTTTATTCATACAGCTTGTAACACATGTCGGAGGAAGAAGGACTAATTACTTTAAAAAAATACGCCTCAACCGATTTGGTTACTAAGAAAAGTTGCGTTTGGTATAAGATTGAAATGATTATCCAAGAAGAATAGCTTAAGTTCCGTTACAATCGGTCCAGCCGTTTTCGATATCTGACGTCACTTCCGGTTTAAAAAATGGCGCCCGATAATACTACCGCCTTGAATTCATAATAATAAGTGCAACATAATTGCATAAATAAGCTGCAATCTGTGCAGCCAATTTCGATACATGACGTCAATTCCGGTTTTGAAATAGCGGCCAAAAATAATGTCGTCTTGAATTGATAATTATAGGTCCTACATAATTACATACTTTGGTTGTAATCAGTTCAGCCTTTTTCGATATATGACGTCACTTTCGGTTTTGAAATGGCGGCCGAAAATAATGTCAACTTGAATTCATAAATATCAGGACTATATAATTACACAATTTAGTTGCAATCGGTACAGCCGTTTTCGATATATGACGTCACTTCCGGTTTTGACCATGGCGGCCGAAAATAATGTCGTCTTGAATTCATAATTATTAGTCCAACACAATTCCACAATTTGGTTGCAATCAGTACAGCCGTTTTCGATTTATGACGTCACTTCCGGTTTTAGAAAATGGCGGGCGAGGACACTGCAACCTTGAATTTATAATTATTAACAATGAATGTTACCAAATATCTATTTAAAAGCACAAAGTGGTAAATTTAGTGTTATTTAGCATATTAATGACGTCATTTAGCATATTTATGACGTCATTTCCGGTATAGGTAGTAATAAGAAAACAATCTAGTTTTATCTAGTTGATACTTCATGAATGACCTTCTGAATTCATTAGCGCTAATTTCCGTCAAATCGGACATGCCGTTTTCAATATATGACGTCACTTCCGGTTTCATTTAGTGGTACCTGCTGCCATTTCCGGTACCGTTAATTTGTATATTCATTTATCCCAATTGATTTTTCAAATAGATTGCAGAATGAATAGACAGGAGCTTATTCAGTGGCAATCGGTATAGGCGTTTTCGATGTATGACGTCACTTCCGGTTTCAGGAATGGCGGCCGTGAACACTGCAACTTGACATTATAATTTTTATTGTCTATGTTACTATGTAAGTAAATTATATATGTATTTAAAGTATAATTTGATGAAATAAGTTAAATATTGCGTATTTATGACGTCACTTCCGGTTTATATAATTAGAAAATTATATTTTTTATAGATATACTTCATATAGATGACCATCTAAATCGAATGGCGCTAATTTCGTCATAATCGGTAGAGCCGTTTTTGAGATATGACGTCACTTCCGGTTTAAAAATGGCGGCACAAAAAATTTATAAGATCAAAGGTATCATCAGACGCCCAAAAGTGCATATGTGGTAAAAATTTCAAGTTGATCGGTTTAGCCGTTTAGGCTGTGGCGGTGATAGCAACTTTTACGGGAATCAGAATCATCATCATCATCATCATCATCTGAAGAAGAAGAAAGCGGTGTAATTTCACGATTTTCACGGCCCTCTAGTTCGTAAACGGCATGACTGGTTGTTGTCGCGTGATGTATATGTTGTCAGGTGGGCCATAGCTCAAAATTAAGACATTTCACAACAATGTGAGATTTTCCATTGTTGAGATCCAGTAGGCCGAAAATGCTATGTTGTTGCTTACAGTAAAAGTAGTTGGTCTGCTCCTCAGTTTATATATAGGCGTTTACGGTATGTTGAGTGACTGTGAGTGTACGGTACGACTTGGCTGTGTGGAGCGACCGCTCCACTAGATTGTGGATATTATTTGCTTTTTGCTTAAGGTGGCAATTCAAGCTCCATTTTTGTGGACCATTTTTTACTCAACTATGACTGACGAACGGCTTATAAGAGCACCCCCAAATTTTTTTCTCATGTTCATAACATATTTGAATGAATTCTGATCATATTGATTTTTAAACATTTGTACTGGAAAAGCGCATGGAAAATATTGAAAATGGCCAACTTTAAGCTATCACAACTGCCGTACATATTTTTTTATCGAAAATATAAACTGACTAGTATCATTGTGCATGTATTGGTGACACTTGCTGAAAATTTGAAATTAATTGGTCAATCCGTTTGGTGCTCGCGGTTGAGAGAAAAATGCATTCTACCTCTAAAAATGATAATTTTCCAGCTCAATTCGAGTCCATATTTGCAGCGAAAATTTCCCCTTCGCATTCCTGGACTGAGTCACGTAGATGCCATTAATTTAACTGTCAACTTAGCGATAACATCAACTCGAGATCCGAGAGCAAGACAGATCGGTTTCACCCTGTGGTTGGTGTGAGTAGAATGACGTCATTCATTGTTGATAAACACATGCGCTCGCTCTGCATCGCTTTGCACTCAATGAGATACATTTACTCAAACATTATTAATTATTTTAAAACGTATTTAATATAATATGATTAAAACAGGGCATTTTTTAACGGGTAGTTATGCCCAATGTGGGTAGTTATCAATGTGCTTTTACAGTTATCAAAATGATAACTGTAAGCATCATAAATAAAGTACACATACATTCTTACACAGTAACAATTTCTTATTTTTCCCAACACATAATATCAACATACAAAAATAACAATTAATCTCTTCCAACTTGTTTATGTAAATCTAATATCTATTTCTTGGAAATCGCAAGCTAAATTTTGCCCCTCTAGCAGCGACCTCAGCGCCATCTCTTATTTGGGAAGAAGGACATGTTTTGGAAGGGCTGGATGGTGCTGCTTTTTTACACCCTAGCGGCGTTGTCAGCGTAAAACGAACTTTAATGACAGAGAAGAGAAGATAAGTAGAGGTTAGGGTTGGACAATGTCAGCTGCGTCGAAGAGAGGTGTCGACGGAAAGATAAAAAACATCAAAACAAAAAATAGTAATAGTTTACTAAACTATTTTTCGACCTCGCTTTCCAGCAATGAATCTGCTTCTGCACAATCTAATTCTACTAATGCTGAACCTTCATCTGTTGTTGAGGTAGGTTTAATCAAAGATTCTTATCGGGATTTTTAGACAACCTGTCAACTTATTCGTTTTAATTGATTGGGTGCTTTATTATATTGGTACACTTGCCACAAGTAAAAATGATCGTCGGTCGAAAATAATGTCACAATGTTGCTAACTATAAGGAAAGTATTACTCACTCACGGTATTCATCAATCAAGCATACAAAGTATAGGTACTTGATGAATACGTGAAAACCGGTTATAGATCACGTGACTCATTTTCGCCCGACGATCATTTTTACTTGTCGCAAGTATACATGAAATTTCCACCTGAACTTTCATGGTATATTTTTTATTTGTTAAAAAGTTAATACATCAAAAAAGTCAGAAATGAACTGTAATTATTTTAATTATAGATTTAACTATCGTTACAACCTTAATTACCAAAATGTGTAATTTATTATATCCTATCAAAGCCGAATAAAATAATATATATAAAGTATAGGCATATTGCGGACTTTCGAATCGGGATAGAACTAATGTGTATATTGGTTTGTGTGAATACTGCATATAAAACACTCTTTGTGTAGGATGTCCACACCAGGAACGAACCATCAGTAGAAGAAGACATAGAAGAGGCAGAAGAGCATGATAATGATATAGAAAACAGCGAAGCTGATGACATTTCGCCTACAGTAGATGCATCAGCAGTGCCAGCATTGCCATTCTCTTTGGAAACAGACGACATAGATAAGAAGAACTTTCGCCATATGCGTGCTGGTGGAAGCCACACCGTTGTGTGTGAAACGTGCCTCGCTTTTCCTGAAATTGTGAAGCTATACATTAACAGGAATCGAGTACCGCCAATAACTACAAGGTGGGGCACAAGATATCGGGCAGATGTTATTAAAGAGCATCTTGCATCAAGATGCCATTTAGAGTCAATGAAGGCGCATCGAATGAAATATTTAAGTTCTCAAGAGAAGCAAGTAAAGCCAGGCCATATTGATGGTTACATCAGCAAGGCAAATGAATTGCTTGCAGATAAAATTGGAGGCTTGTTCATAACAGCATTTCACGATGCTAAACAGTTGACGCTCTCAGCACATAGCTGGCCTGGACGCACTGTTGTGCATAAAAAGGCAAGTGAGTTTCGTTTTAATACCCCCGATGATGCTGAAGCCAATTCACTCTGTCGTGACAATTCGTTACAATATGTGTCCCCTAACTCTCACTCAGAATTGTTAGAAAACATCAAGTCAGCGGAATCTAGCGACTTTCTTGAGAAACTGAAGAAATCTCTTGCAATATCCTTGAGGTCTGACGGTTCTGTGGACCGCACACAAGTAGACAAAATATACGTAATGGCGAAAATTGTTACGAAAGATGGAGACCTAGAGCTTTTGTTTCTGGGTGCTGCCGAACCTCAAGAACGAGGAGCCAAAGGCCTTTTGGGAGCAGTGAAAGAAGCAATTACGTCAGCTTGTGGTGACGTTTCTTTTGTGCTGCAGCACACATCTTCTATTGTAACTGACGGGGCCACAGTAAACACTGGAGAGCGAAATGGTCTATGGAAGCTTTTGAGTGATTCCATCCGTGAGTTAGGAGGAGAACAGCCTCTGATGAAGATATGGTGCGCTGCTCACCGATCTCAACTGGCCTGGAAAGCGGTTAGCTCAAACGTAACAGAAGTGAGTCACATATTTCAAACCTTAACTGGGATTGTGTCTTACTTCCATAGTTCCGGGCTTCGAAGCAAGGAGCTAAGGGCAGTTGCAGAGGCAAACGACCTGACTTTACGTCACCTTCCTCGTACTTACGAAGTAAGATGGGCAGAATTCACATTCGATCTGCTTAACAGCATTTTGACATCCTGGCGCGCTCTTGTTACATACTTCAAAGGCCTCTCTGAAAGTGAAAAGGAAAACAAGGAAGCGAAGGGATTTTTGAAGTTTCTGACCGACCATTCATCGCTGAAGCTTATGTGTGCACTTGCTGACGTTCTCTTCATATTTATGCGACTTCAAAAGAAATTACAGTCGAATACTCTCACTGTGATTACGATGGCTGCGCACATTGCGTCAGCATTGAAAGCCATAACTGGCTTGCGAGAGACTTCACTTGTAGGGGGATGGGAAGAAACTTTGAGTCGTGAAGTAACTTCCAATGATGGCGTTTTCAGTATGAAGGATGTAGAACTAACCTCTCCTCGGGAACGTAGGCGGAAACAACATCATCTGTACGTGACTGAGAAAAGGGACGTTGCTGCAATTCGAATTGAAATAATTGATTCGCTCACTGAATTTCTGTCAAGAAGGTTTGATATTGACAACCATATTCTGCAAATCATCAAACCGTTTGTAGAACTGGATCACAATGCTGACGTTCGTGCTGTTCATCAACTTGTAGCCAGAGAAAATGAGGATTTGTCAAATTTGGTTCTCGAATTCCAAGAACTCTGCGAGCAACCCCAATTGCGCGTACTCACACTACAACAGCTGGTGAAAAAATTAGCAGTTTCAGCTCGAGATTCATCAGAAAACAACTATGCAACAGTCTTGGCAGTATTGGCGCGCATTCTTGCTGCTACACCACACTCTGCCGACGTTGAACGTTAAGTGCAAATAACTTATTGAAAACTTTATTGCGCTCATCCATGCAGCTGAAGACTGAGAACACTTATTTGTTTATCCACTTCAATTTGCCAGAAGTATCGGAGTGGAACCCCAAGAAATCTGTTTTACACTGGTTTAAACGGGACAGACGATCAAGGGAAACTCCTCTGGCTAAAAACCAGCCCTATTTCCGCGGAATTTTTCCAGAGGCTTCTACTGCAGCTGCTGCAACCAATGATGATGAAACGCCTCAAGTCAAGAAAAAGACCTTTTAAAATGGGCTTGACAGTGTGAATGAAGTGATGACTTTGGTTATGATTATTGCAATGATGGTGTGTCTCCATTACTTTTATATCAGTAAATTGATTTCTAATATAAGATAAGTGAATTTAATATGTCTAATCTTTGATTGTGCGGTTATTGTGTACCAAATATTCTTGAATCATTAAATTAAATTCTAGTATTTAAGATGGAAGATAGGTAATTGTTTTAAAAGTGTAGGACCTTAAATCTTTATCTTCAGTCTTTACTTAACAAGTGTATACGTAAACTTTCATTATTAAATCATTATTTTTTCATAAGTATTAAAATGTAACAACATTATTTTGTTGCTGGACTGGTATATTCAACATATTTGTTTCGTAATTTTTCTTATCTATTTGTTTTAGAAATATTATGTTACTACTTTCGTATTTCCGCATATTCAATATAAAATAATACACCCGTAGATGTTACGTGGATACCAAACGAGATAATCAAGAAATGTTACCATTTGAATAGGTACCAATATTAAGGATTCCTCTTGTTCTTGACTTGATTGATGTGACTGTGATGTACCTAGTCTTTATTTTTTTGATTGACAATACCATCATTATTATATGATATCGTGCTGTAACTATACAACTTGCTGTAAGTACAAGTATTGTATTCATACATAATAAATAAATGATGGCATTAATTTGCATTAAAAATAGTCTCTCCTCCCCCCCCCCCCCCCCCCCCATGCAATCCTGAACAAACAGAAGCATTATTGTATTTTTGGCTCTAAAATATATTTGCACGTCTCGTTCCTGAGACTGATATCAGCACTATTAATCTCATTGTCAGATTATATTTTATTAAGTAATATTATACCTAATACACATGAATGTAAGTAAAAATAAAAAAACCGGCCGCCCGTGTCGCCGAGATTTAGGGGGCGCCAAATTAGAAGAAGAAAACTGAAATTTCGCAGGAGTACACGCATGAAAAAAAATTGTCGAGTACCTTCCTAAAACGCGTAAAAACGCACCAAATTCATTTGTGAAATTAAAAATTTTCCCGGGGCTGCGCGCCCCGGACCCGCGTGCTACTGGGGGGCCCTCCCCCCAGACCCCCCATTGACTCCTTACGGGATCGTATTTTCCCTATACAGTTATCAATTTTCCTTAAAAAATGCCCTGGATTAAAAATGTTAATTTTTTCGGGTAATAAAAGTGTATTTGTCATTATTTTTAGTGTTGATATTTACAAATGTACAATATAAAAATGGAATTAGATTCCCTATTACCGAACGTTTCTAGAATGGAATTATCGGATGAAATTAACACTTATGGCATGCTAATCGGTAATTGCGGCATTGCAGTCGCCAAAGTACTACCAAGTACTACGCAACATTGATATTTTCCACTCTTTTTTCCAAAGTAGGTACTTTTATGAGTTTTACGAGTACTTTTCAGAATATGCTTATCTTGTTATTAGGATGATACTATTGCAGCATTCATCATTTTCAAATCGTGTAAAATGTCTCAGGATCGAACTCGGATCGAATGACATGGCGGCAGGCGCGTAGGAACTAAATTTGCAAGGGGGGGGGGGAATAATATTGTAAAATAAATTGAGCTGGACATAGTGTCTACGAAGACAATGGGGGGTCTGGGGGGAGGGCAAAATGCGGGTTCGGGGCGCACAGCCCCGGATTTGTTGTGAATTTCAAACATCAATTTGGTGCAATTCTACGCGATTTTAACACTTTTTATACACATTTTTTTCTTGACACATAAATGTATAAGAAAAATAGGGAGGGGAATTGAATCATAGGGGGGGGGGGATTTTCCCCCCATTCCCCCACCCTTTCCACGCGCCTGCACGCGCCACCCTTTCCACGCGCCTTTCCACGCGCCCGGAAATCTAACCCTGGCCCGACCCTGGCCCCCAGGTGACCGTTTGAGTGGACATAGTGCATATCGCTGATAGTGTATAAGTATGTATACATCCAACTGTCCGGGTGGGATGACCACTGATCGACCTACTCAGGGCTGGATCTAGGTACATGCTGTACTACGTCACAGAGCGAAATATTTTAGATGTGGTCTTTGCGAGAAAAACAATAAATGTGAACTAAGTTTTGCTTTAAAATTACTGATCAATCTCTTATTATGATCTGATCACATAATATTTCTGTCAAAACAATACCTATGGTCGGTGACAGGCAAAGATGAACCCTGTTTATCATTGCCAGGTATCGGCCGGCCGGCGTATGCTAGAGCGGGTTCATCTTTGCCTGTCACCGCTTAGTTCCAAAGAAAGCATCAGCACGCTCGCTGCTGTGTATGTTTTTAACACTCGATTTATTTAATTTATAAAGTTTAGTGGAAACATGGTAGAGTACTTGTTGCTCTTTAGGATGGTAATGTTTGCGTAAAATTACATGCTACATGCTCTTTGTGAATTCATATTGTACAGATTATATATAAACATTACTATTTCTTTAAATACTAAATACCCATTGCTCTATATTGTGAAATTAATGGTTACATGCTAGATTATTCTTTCGGGAATAAGTTCGTATAGTATTTTCTCTTGGACAATCTTTACTTATCCAACGTGTCGATAGAATACATCTACCAACTTCATAACAATACAAAGAGAAAATAAATTATTGAAAATGGTTTATAAATTGTTAAATAAATGGTTATAAATTCATTGAAAATCAAAATCAACACATTCTAAAGTATAAATAATAAATTAAAGTCCAATAATAATTAACAATAATAATTACGTCCATAATTAATCAAATTAACAATTACTACATTGTGAATACATTGAAAATCAATAAACAAGTGCAAACGCTCATGTCTACCAAATGTTATCGCATTCATTTACTCGGAAGTAAACACGTCTGGAATGAATGAAATCTAATCTGGCTAGTCGTTAAAATTTATGACCTCCTCCAGCGTTTCACATGTCGCCACTTGGGAGTGGGGGGTGATTTCGCACGTCAGCTATTTCAGCCAGCCTTTTACAAAATAGGCCAAAGTCAAACGTGAATTCCCACCTTAACAGTAAGGATGGATTCTAATATATATATAAACATGGAACTGTAAGAATTTTGTGTTTTATAAAATGTTTTTTACAGTCAGGTTTTGAAAATGTGCCCTTGCATTTTAGACCAAATAGTTTTCTTATTGTTTTCCTTTGCATGACAAATATTTTATTGGCATCAACTGTGTGGAGTGGAGGATTCGGAGGATGGTGAAGACGATGAGGAGGAGGACAACGGGGAAGAAGTCGGAATGGCCAGCCGGCTGCGGCATCCCAGGAGGCCCTAGAGGACGGTGAAGACGATGAGGAGGAGGACAACGGGGAAGAAGTCGGAATGGCCAGCCGGCTGCGGCATCCCAGGAGGCCCTAGAGGACGGTGGAGCTACCTCCACCCTCCAACCCGACATTAGTTGGATGGGGAAAAAAGATACAATAAAAAAATTGATGTATGTTTCTGTGCGTTGTGTACGCATTTCCGGTTCGAGAATTTGCACGTACCCGTGCTCGCTCATCAACGCGTTACACTGAGAGTTTTCATAGTAATATAATATATAATAAGCTGCTATTATTTGTTATGGTTTCTATGGAAGAAATACTATCTGTGGGATGGGAAGTAGTTATTGATTAGTTCAACGCCGCAATACCGGTTATCATCAAGGTGTCCCCACCCCATCATAAATAACAACCCCTTGTTGTCCGTGACTTATCCAACCTTGCTGTATTGCTATATGCCTATGGTGCAAGGGTGGTAACTACTCCCAGAGCTCTATTATATGTAATCATCCCTAAAATTTTGACGGGGGGGGGGGGGGGGGGTGATATTTCAAGCCTCCTAGGGTCATATCGAATAGTTTATTTTTTGTGCTTGTAACAACACACAAGTGTGTGTGTGTGTGTGTATTTTTTGTGTGTTTTTGTTTTTTGTACAAGTGCTTTGGTGCTTTTATCACTAAATGCGCGATTTTTAGTCAAATCGGCTCTACAAATACAGAAGAATATACAAACAAGAGAAAAACCACAAAGTCATTATGGTTCATCTGTGGATCACTTCTTACAAAAAGCAATATTCACAATGTCGCATATAATAATTGTACACAAAACAAGAACAAGAAAGAAGAAAAAATAAGTTAAAACAATATAAGAATAATTTTTTGCATTATGAGCTCACAAATCAGTAATACAACACACAAAAACAAGCATAGTTGAAAAAGTGAATCTGTAATAATACAAATAAAACATATTTTTTTAAGAAGAAAATAATATAATTAGAATGTAACGTTAAGGAGTCAATACTTTAATTTATCCCATTAAATTCTCCAAAAATTGTAAAAAAATTATTTCTCACAATGACAGCCTAAGTCACACTGAACTATAGCACTCTTGGCAAAAAATAATGTCTAAGATATGTAAAAACATATTATGACTAGTTATAATATTTTGTTGAAGAAATACCTACTCAAGAATGAGCCAATGAAAACGATTAGTTTTATGGTACAATATTTACATTGAAGGGTACAGGGGAAGAACGCTATGAGTCACATTCGTATAAAACTGAGTTAAACATAGTTTTATGTTGAAAAGTCTTGTATCTATCTTCCATACAGATCGATATTTCATTTGCGTTTTCCAAGACTTTGTGGAAATATTTTCTAAAACCCGAGGATATATTCTGAATGCTCATAAAAATCACTTCAAGATTACACAATTAAACTTATTTTTTCCATAAACAGACTTATAGCGTTCTTTCCCTGTACCAGTAATTTTTTAATTTAGGACTTTGATTTTGTAAATAACTCCTCAATGCCACACTAGGAACACGCTCTGTGTTATGAGTTGATAAGCGGGCCTTCGAATTGCATGCGGTTTGATATGCGTTTGCAAGTCTCTGCTCCACAGGCCTTGGAACTGAGGCATTCAGATAGCACTGACACAATTAAAACATTCAATTTTCAATTCATTTTATTCCTGTTAATTACAGATTACATTTAAACATTACATATTATACACTCTTATTACAGAGTTCACAAAATATATAATCGACACAATTCCTTTTTACATAAAGACAATTTCATTCATTGTGGAATCCCGCATAAGAAAAACCTCTTGTGTGCGGGCTGATCGTTTTGAAAAAAAAACATTTTATTGCCAGCAGTCAGCAGGTATTAAGCAAACAAACATATTACACTAAAAAAAAATACAATACATTTATAATACTAAACAATTTTAATAAATTTACAGTAATTGCAGTAATAGGAGACCCCATAAAAAACACTCCGTGTAAAAATACCAGCCACGTCTCTTCAAATAAAAAAAATAGAAGAAATCTTAAAATTCAGCACTGAAAAGTAGTGATATCAAAAATTGGCAAAGTCAAAACTTTTCAAAAAATACTTGACGCATCGTGCATTAAATAGTATAGAAGTAAACCGGAAATCAAATATACTCGTCTATACATAAAATATATCTAAACGATGCGCCAAGTATTTTTTGAAAAGTTTTGACTTGGCCATTTTTTGATATCACTACTATTCAGTGCTAAATTTTAAGATTTCTTCTATTTTTTTTTAGTTGAAGAGACTTGGGTGGTATTTTTACACGGAGTGTTTTTTTATGGGGATATCACTCCTTTTTTCAGTTTATTCTTACAACTTGTAACATATATTGTGTCACCAATGACTATAATTCCTTTAAAAAATACGCCTTTGTGATTTGGTTGCTAAGAAGAATTGTGTTTGGTGCTAAATGTAAGCTTAAAATTATATTCCATGATGAATTGCGAAAGCATCATTCCAATCGGTCCAGCCGTTCTCGAGCTATCGCATCACTTCAGGTTTTCAAAATGGCGGCTGACATCACTGCCACGTAAAAATTTTATCTATAAATGTTATGTAACATTAAAAGCCTTCTGAATATGTAGATATTGTTATAAGAGATGATTTTAGTCAGATTTGCCATATTTATGACGTCATTTCCGGTTTTGATAATAGTGCATGTCTATTTCGACTATTGATTAGTCATAAAGATGACCGTCTGAATCGATTGGCGCAAATTTCGTTCCGATCGGTTCAGCCATTTTCGAGATATTATGACGTCACTTCCGGTTTCAAAATGCCGGCACAAAAAAATCGTAAGAGCAAGGTTTCATCAGACGCCAAAGGTGCACATGTGGTAAAAATTTCAGATCGATCGGGTAACCAGTTTAGGCTGTGGCCCTGTCAACAGTGTTTCCTGATATCTGAAGAAGAAGATAGCTTTTAAAAGGGGTGTAATTTCACTGTTTTCACGGCCCTCTTGCTCGCAAATGACATAACCTGTTGTTCCAAAATTTGGTATAGGATGTGGGGTGGGCCATAGCTCGAAATAAAGATATTCCGCATCAATGTGAGATTTTCGAATTTTAAGATCCAGTAGGCCGAAAATGCCATGTTGTTGCTTACAGAAAAAGTGTTTGTCTGCTCCTCAGTTTATTATAGGCATTTACGTTATGTTGAGTGAGTGTGAGTGTATAGTACGACTTGGCTGGGTGGAGCGACTGCTCCACTAGATATAGCAACATCAGCATTTATTTCACATTTTAAAACTGACATTATAATTTAAAATTCCCCACGTCCAATTACACAGTTCAATTGTCGAAATTGCTACAATTGTGCAATTGTGTACAATTGTTTGTGTGCTAGAATCAAGAGAGTCAATCCATTGAGCAATATTATGCTTAAATATAATAACAGAACCCGTCTGTCTGATACATAACGGGAGCTGGTTAAATATGCGTGGTGTGTCTCATCCATTTTGGTGAGTCTCCACGGAATTTTGAGATCATATTTACTGCGACTCTTAATATTGTAGGCACTGCAGCTTTCACCATGATTCAATTTCTTTTTATATTTAGAAAAGTTTTTATGTAGGTAAACAAGCAATGTTTTAATGAAAAGCTGGCGAATGTCCAAAAGTTTAGTTGTTCTAAAAGTTATATTGACGAAAATTGTCTGTTTTTAAATATGATTATTTTAATAACAAGTTTTTGTATTACAATAATTATTAATTATACTAATTATTACTATATCTACTACTATTACTATTATTATTATTAACATTATTATTATTATTATTATTATTTTCGATGATTGTTTCTCGCTCTTTGCGGTTTTTACTTTCATCGGCCTATTAGGCAAAATGAAAGCAAACTATTCTCTTTATCTATTGTATGTTTAAAAATTTACGTACAATGCGACAAGTGCTTAAAATTACGGACTTCTGTATGTCACAAACTAAAAGAGGAGAGAGTTCTATAGTGGATAAGTTCTTTGTAAGAGAGACGGGTACAATACCAGTGGATGAAATTATAATTGGGATGATGACAACACTATTCTGCTTCCATTGCTGTTTGATCTCATGAGCCAGGTCAGCATACTTAGCTAGTTTTCTCTGGCCGGTCTCATGAACATTGTTGGAGTTGGGAACAGCAATGTCGATTAGAAATGTCCTTTTCATTGCTTTATTGACCAAGATGATATCAGGCCTATTCGATGGTATTGTTCTATCGGTAAGCACAGTTCTATCCCAGTATAACCGGTATTCCTCATTCTCAAGGACATTTTCAGGCGTGTAGTGATAATACGGCCCAGTGAAAGCTGTGAGATGGTGAAGCTGGGCAAGTTTTAAATGTACAATCTTGCCTACACAATTGTGGCGATGCAAGTACTCAGTGGATGCAAGCGTCGTACAACCTGACGTGATGTGTTGGATAGTCTCGGAGGCGCCTAAACACCTCCTACATCTGTCATCAGCAACACTTATTATATTATTATTATTATTATTATTATTATTATTATTATTATTATTATTATTATTATTATTATTATTATTATTATATTAATAATTATACAATTATTGATATTATTGATATAAATTTGCAAAAATTTCTAGATTGTAGAACAAATTGTCCTTAACATGACAATCACTTTTGAAGATACCGACAGATTAGTCTGAAAATTGGCAAAAATAACTAAAATGTTGGTCCCAAAGGCCATGCAAAGTTTTAAGTTCATCGGTCAAACGGTTCTAGTTGAAATGTTAAAAGTAAAAAATAAATGGTTTTAAATTTTAACCAATGGAAGGATTTGACTGAAACTGTGTAAGATTGGGGGCAATGTTGGTTGCAATAACTTTGCAAAATTTCAAATTGATCGGAACAACTAATCGAAAGATAATTTTTGTATAATTTGAACCAATCACAGGATCCCGTTCAAAAATTATCCCAGAGACCGCTTAGATTAGGTACGTTAGTATGTGTGCAAAATTTTAGATCGACGGGTTGTGCGGTTTGACCTGGGCACTGAAGGCAAAAAAAAAAAAAAAAAAAAAAAAAAACACGCAGAGAAAGTGCCATAAGAGTACCGTGGTGACGTTCGCTTAATAATTGTCTCTGCACCAATTTAATAGAGAGTAGGTAATATGTATGATGTATGGTCTTACCTATTTGCTTGTGATTATGCGTCCAGCGGAAAGCACTTGAATCAGTTTCACTCTCTAGGTGAGCATGGACAGCATCCAGAACTAAGTCAATACGCCAGTTGGAAACGCAACTAAACATTTCATTATTATGGAAACTTGGAAAACGGTATGTATACGTTGATATGCGAGCCTTCATATTGCATGCAAATTATATTCCTTTGAAAGTTGAACAACTCATTGCTCTATAATAGGAAAAGTACAATATTTCAAATTAACAACATATTTTGGTAAAACACTTTATTTTCAAACTCAAAAGTGAACATTTTTATTAAATATGAAATTTAAATTCAGTGTACATTTCCTAACGAGTGATGTCACATTTTATTGTAACCATGGCAACATCAGTGTTGGTTGATGAAAATTACATCACTTGTTAGGAAATGTCAAGAATACCGTTTTCCCGCCAAAATGTTCACTAAATTTTAGTTTTATATTTAGGAATGAGAATGTACACTTTTGAGTGTGAAAATAGAGTAATTTACCAACAAATATGTTGATATTTTTAAAAAAAGTCTTAAGTAAATTTGCGCATATTCCCTATTATTTGACCTCGGAATTAGAGGAAGTCCACATGCGTCAAAAGAAAGGTGATATTTTGTCGCCGAATGTCTTTAAAAAAATTCGACACAGATTGCAAAACGAGTATAAATGTCCGAACATTTTTAATTATTCTTGAAGTAATTGATAGATGGGGTCTGAAAATTGTAATAGAGATACATAAAATTTTACTTTTAATTTGTACGGTCAAGCGGTTTAATTTTACAATTTCCACCAATCATATGATCTCCTTCGTAAACGTCGGTATTATACGTACAAAACAAAAAATAAAGTGATACCCAAAATTGAGCCTATGGGTCGATTGGACATTCAAATATTAAAGATGTCTTCCCAAATATTTCATGTACAGTTAGAGTTGCGTTTGTATAAAAGTAAAAATATTAACTAATAAGTAATTTGCTGAATTGTGGTCATGGCTGGAAGTTGGTCATCATAATGATGTTGACGACAATGTTGATGCAGAAGGGAGAAACTCAGTCGTGTCCCATGGCGAAGGGAGGAATGGAGTTGGTCTTCATAATGATGTTGATGGCGATGTTGATGCAGAAGGGAGGAACTCAGTCGTGTCCCATGGCGAAGGGAGGAATGGAGTTGGTCTTGACTTGAATCACCCCACGCGTGCTGAAACAGTCAGGATGCTTTGAGACTACACTAATCATAGAGGCTGGTGTACATCAATAAAACAGGAAACACACTCTCACTTCATTAATACGAGTCTCACTGTTGGTTCTGCTTGCAGCACTAAATGAGTTTACTAGGAAAACGCTCAGTGTAACGCGTTGATGAGCGAGCCTTCGTACTGCATGCGATTTGATATGCATTTGCAAGTTTCAGCTGCTCTACAGGCCTTGGTATTGAAGCATCAAGAAGGCAGAGATGTAAATTTTGGATATAGTTTTCAGATATTTCAAGATTATAGAACAAAAATGTCATTAAAATGCCAATTACTTTTTTTTTTAATCGAAAAAAGCGACGATCCCAGAGACCGCTTAGATTAGGTTAGTATGTGTGCAAAATTTCAGATCGATTGGTTGTTAGGTTTGACCTGGGCAGTGCAGTAGTGCCATAAGAGTATCGTGGTGGCTCTCACTGCGCTCCCTCAATAAATGTAAACGCTCAATGTAACGCGTTGATGAGCGAGCACGGGTACGTGTAAATTCTCGAACCGGAAATGCGTACACAACGCACAGAAAACATAATATACATCTATATTGAATTGAAATATGATCCACTCAATCAAAATAAAAGTATATGCTTTTCATCGAAACTTGAAAATAGTATCTAAGCACCCAGTTATGTACATAGCAAATCAGATTCAATTCAATTGGTACGGGAAAATCTTCATTTCGATACTTAATTTCTGACAGCTATTAAAAATTTCAATAAGTGTATAAGTTCTTAACTGATTGGGCTGAAATTTTTTTAAATAAGAGACAATGTTGGTCTTAATGACCATGCAAAATATGAGTTTGATCAGATTTATCGAAGACCATTTTCATTTTTCAACCTATCAGGAGATGTTTATTTAAATTTTAACCAATGAAATGATTTCAAAAAAATTAGGGTCTGCCAACAGAAAAGGTTGTCTCTACATGTGTGCAAAAATTCAGATCGATCGGTGAAACGGTTTGACTTCTATTGCTCCAGTTAACAGCAAAAAAAGGTCCGTGTCAAAAGAGTCAAAAAGAGCTGCTCGCTTCGCTCGCTCAATTATACCAAATGACAGTGATTCCCGCCCTGTATTTCGTTTACACCAAAGTCAAGTTATTCACTCGTCTGGCTGAGATCGTCTTACATTTCACCAGATTGCAGGGAAACCTGACTCACTACATCAATATGCTGAATGTGGTGAAGAGGCATGAAACGCGTTTAATATGTCTTCACAAAGCCAGAATCTGGTAAAGAATTGCGGCCTCCGACATCGAGGAAGCATTCAAAGCTGCAGCTACAGCAGTGACGCATCCATAGAGCGGCTTACCTTGTGTTCGCGTTGAATCCCATGAGGATTGTGCGAGTTCCGTGGACGACGCAAACACCGCCGTACATCGCAGAGAATCCAGGGCACGTCCAGCCGTAGAAGCCCGTGGGAGTGTTGATGGACTCGGTGAAGTAGTCGATAGCGCGGATGTGGCTGCATGTCAGTACACTCAAGTCTGGAACACACCAGCAGTTGCAGTTAAAAACACCGCCGTACATCGCAGAGAATCCAGGGCACGTCCAGCCGTAGAAGCCCGTGAGAGTGTTGATGGACTCGGTGAAGTAGTCGATAGCGCGGATGTGGCTGCATGTCAGTACACTCAAGTCTGGAACACACCAGCAGTTGCAGTTAAAAACACCGCCGTACATCGCAGAGAATCCAGGGCACGTCCAGCCGTAGAAGCCCGTGGGAGTGTTGATGGACTCGGTGAAGTAGTCGATAGCGCGGATGTGGCTGCATGTCAGTACACTCAAGTCTGGAACACACCAGCAGTTGCAGTTAAAAACACCGCCGTACATCGCAGAGAAGCCCGGACACGTCCAGCCGTAGAAGCCCGTGAGAGTGTTGATGGACTCGGTGAAGTAGTCGATAGCGCGGATGTGGCTGCATGTCAGTACACTCAAGTCTGGAACACACCAGCAGTTGCAGTTAAAAACACCGCCGTACATCGCAGAGAATCCAGGGCACGTCCAGCCGTAGAAGCCCGTGAGAGTGTTGATGGACTCGGTGAAGTAGTCGATAGCGCGGATGTGGCTGCATGTCAGTACACTCAAGTCTGGAACACACCAGCAGTTGCAGTTAAAAACACCGCCGTACATCGCAGAGAATCCAGGGCACGTCCAGCCGTAGAAGCCCGTGAGAGTGTTGATGGACTCGGTGAAGTAGTCGATAGCGCGGATGTGGCTGCATGTCAGTACACTCAAGTCTGGAACACACCAGCAGTTGCAGTTAATCTATTGTGGTTTATACCTGCCTGAGGCAGGATGTATTTTGGAGGGCTACAGCTTGAACACCCTCTTTAGCCTGTGATACAAGAGTAGGTTAATCAGTGAATATAACTCGTACCAAGTACGTTAGAGCAACAATATCAAATGTTCAACATAAAGAGTAAAGCACGAAAAACGTAAATTGTCAAGAATTACCAATAATTTAGTTATCGCTTAAATCAGGCTTTTTAGATACTAAAATAATTACAATTTCAGTTCAACTAGTCCACCTTAATAGGGCACGGAAGGGCATTTTAAGAATTGTTTAGTGTATTTTTTTAACTGATGAATGTTATGCAGAACTAAATTTTCCTTCTATCACACCAAATTGTTTTGAAATCGCACCACAATGGGCTTCCAAACTCCAAACTAGAATAGAGCGCGCCACCGACGATCATTCCTGGTTGCTATGGCAAACGTTCAAATATGTGTTGACATGTTGCTACTTTGTCAGAATTGAAAACAAAAGAAGTTGTTTAAAATAAAGTGATCTTCCAGTATAAAAAGTAAGTCATTGAAATTTAGTCATTTAATAAGTATATATTACATTTAAAAACAATTACATTCACTCCGAACACAGCAGTTTGGCATTATATTTCAAATACAAGAAGTTATAAGTGAGCAGTCATCTAGCTGTCATTTTGTACAGACGCATGCGTGGAAGGAAAAAGGAACAATTCTCCCTAGCGCACCGTAGTGAGAGCAAATGGCAGCGTGGAAGCCCATTGTAAATACCGGCTCTCTATTGACCTACTTGGATCAGTCGTGCTGCAGCCCGGCTGGACAAACCCTCCGTTCACGTAGAAGTCGACGTGGCCGAGTGTCGTGAGGTCGTTGAACTTGGTGTGGATGATGTCGACGAAGCTGGCGAGTCCGGGGCGGATTCGATCGTTAGGGAGTGACGTGAAGAACCAGTCGGCCGGATCCAGACCTGTAGAGATCATGTAAATCATAAGGATCGACATCAAGTTCGAGACATATCAGCACTGCGCTGGGCCGGCGAGCATTTGTACTCATGTGTAAGTGTTAGGGGTAGGGCTTGAATATAGGGTATAACCCAACGGCTGGAGGCCAAGTCTTGAAACTTACGCTTTCAGGGCGCAAACGCTCTCGGACCTCAATAACAACCGCTTTTAATTACCAATATCTTTAATGATGTAAATAAATTGTTTCCAACAGATTGCTGAATGACAGTCAAATAAGTGGCTTAACTTTAGGTTTCAATGTCGATCTTTCTTACTGTTCTTTTTGCTGTCCGAGAGCGTTTACGTCTTGAAAGCGTCAGTTTGAAGACTTGGCATCCTGGTTTTTGGATACCACGGGCAACATTGAGCGCGGTCAGCGGTTGGATGGGTGACCATTCAACTCTGACTTGCCAGTTGCTGCCGTTGGGCCAGAGAGACTGGGTATGCTTGGGGGGTAGTGTGACGACCTCCCTCCACCTGTTATCTTCGGCGCGGGTTGTGGAGGCTCGTGCTGTGAATGTCACACCGTCCTTTGGATGGGACGTTAAGCCGTTGGCGCCCTTGGTATCTTTCGTCAGGAGTAGGCTACATGCCGATACCGGGTTTCCTCTCCTCCCTTCTCTATATTCCATTCTCACTAGTGGAGCCTCGGCTCTGTTGAGATCGCCCAACCTGTGATCCTGGTGAGTATGTAGGGCAGCACATTGTTGGCCGTGACGCCTGCTATGTGTGCTCCCAGACTGTGTCCTATGACGTGGATGTCCGTGGCTCCTGCTTGTCTCAGCGCTCGGATCATGTCCCCCGTGCAAGCGCCCAACAAGCTCACCTGTGATCCTGGTGAGTATGTAGGGCAGCACATTGTTGGCCGTGACGCCTGCTATGTGTGCTCCCAGACTGTGTCCTATGACGTGGATGTCCGTGGCTCCTGCTTGTCTCAGCGCTCGGATCATGTCCCCCGTGCAAGCGCCCAACAAGCTCACCTGTGATCCTGGTGAGTATGTAGGGCAGCACATTGTTGGCCGTGACGCCTGCTATGTGTGCTCCCAGACTGTGTCCTATGACGTGGATGTCCGTGGCTCCTGCTTGTCTCAGCGCGCGGATCATGTCCCCCGTGCAAGCGACCAACATGCTCACCTGTGATCCTGGAGAGTATGTATGGCAGCACATTGTTGGCCGTGACGCCTGCTATGTGTGCTCCCAGACTGTGTCCTATGACGTGGATGTCCGTGGCTCCTGCTTGTCTCAGCGCGCGGATCATGTCCCCCGTGCAAGCGACCAACAAGCTCACCTGTTATCCTGGTGAGTATGTATGGCAGCACATTGTTGGCCGTGACGCCTGCTATGTGTGCTCCCAGACTGTGTCCTATGACGTGGATGTCCGTGGCTCCTGCTTGTCTCAGCGCTCGGATCATGTCCCCCGTGCAAGCGACCAACAAGCTCACCTGTGATCCTGGAGAGTATGTATGGCAGCACATTGTTGGCCGTGACGCCTGCTATGTGTGCTCCCAGACTGTGTCCTATGACGTGGATGTCCGTGGCTCCTGCTTGTCTCAGCGCGCGGATCATGTCCCCCGTGCAAGCGACCAACAAGCTCACCTGTTATCCTGGTGAGTATGTATGGCAGCACATTGTTGGCCGTGACGCCTGCTATGTGTGCTCCCAGACTGTGTCCTATGACGTGGATGTCCGTGGCTCCTGCTTGTCTCAGCGCGCGGATCAAGTCCCCCGTGCAAGCGCCCACGTGCTTGGTGTTGAAGTCTGCCGTAGCGAAGCAGTTGCCTCCAGCAGCCAGCGCCTTCCAGTCCACGCTGATGACGTTGTAGTCGCCGTGGAGAAGCAGCTCTAGGTGACAGTGGAAATACTTACACTCTGTTCACACTGAGAATTCGATCATGATCCAGTTCAATTACAACCGAATTCAAAATGGAGGCAAGATTCAGGTTAAACTTTATAATGCTTGGTTATGCAAATTAGAGCATGCATTTGGAAGTTTCGTTTTTAAAATTCATGATTTCTTTTGTTTGACCTTGAGTTCGATCATGGTTCAAATTTCGATTGCGTTCTTACAACTCAATCGAGATTTGAATCATGATCGAGTTCGATTGAGTTCAGTTCACACACATTTTCGATTGCAATCGAGATTTTGGATCATGATCGAATCCTCAGTGTGAACAGGGTATTAGAGATCATACGGATCGTATCTTGGACCAAGAATGTTAAAATCTCTGTCCCTGCATTTATCACAAATTATAAACGACGTAATTATAAAACAAGAATTAAACATGGCTTCTCAATCCCCTACTCAACATTTCTGGAACTTTGTATTTAAGCATCACATTTAACATTATATAACTTTAACCTGATATAAATTATTCCTTTTCAACTTATCCCATTGAAAAAATAAAATATGTGTTTATTATTTTTCTTCAATTTATATATATTACCAATTATTTTTTGTATTTCTGAATTTGTAATTTTTTTACTTGTATTTGTTTTTTCACGAGATCTGTGTTTTTCATTTGTATTTTGTGTCGCCATCTTGAAGATTGAACTGTTCCTTGTTAATATTCAAAAATCACAGGATATCTTTCAAAAAATATACCTGGGACCACTCAAATGTGTGAACACAATATTAGATCGATCTGTCGAACAGTCATTCTTAGTTTCATATGAGTTTGAAAGTTTCTGCTCTAACTACCTTGGAACTATAAAGAGTCGAACTTGCAGTTATCAACATTTTCGAGAAATTGACAGTCAACTCGCAAAATTTCCGTAAAATGTCAATAACTTTTGGATTTAAACACAGATTAGTCTGAAAATTGTACAAAATACAGATAATGTTGGTCCCAATGACCATGCAAAATTTTAAGTAAATCGGTAATAGTTTGTAGCGACACAAAATACAAATGAAAAACACAGATCTCGTGAAAAAACAAAAACAAGTAAAAAAATTACAAATTCAGAAATACAAAAAATAATTGGTAATATATAAATTGAAGAAATATAATAAAAACATATTTTATTTTTTCAATGGGATAAGTTGAAAAGGAATAATTTATATCAGGTTAAAGTTATATCATGTTAAATGTGATGCTTAAATACAAAGTTCCAGAAATGTTCCAGAAATGTTGAGGTTCCAGTTTAAATTTCAAAAAACACACGAAATGTTTTTTAAATGTTAAGCAATGGGAAGATTTGGCTAAAACTTTGTAAGATTGGGAACAATGTTGGTCGTAATGACTTGTCAAAATTTCAAATTGATCGAACCAACCAATCGAAAGATATTTTTTTATAATTTGAATCAATAACAGGATCCCTTTCCAAAACGATCTTAGAGACCGCATAGATTACGTTAGTATGTGTGCAAAATTTCATATCCATTGGTTGTGCGGTTTGACCTGGGCAGTGCAGACAAAAAAGAAAAAAAAACACACACAGAGAAAGTGCCATAAGAGTACCGTGGTGACGCTCGCTACGTTCGCTCAATAAATAGTGTTCTGTTGAAATTGTTGGTGCGGATAAAAAATAAATTAGAATAATGTAGGAAAAATTTGTTCACCTATTAGAGCAATGTAAAACTCTCAAACTTTAAAAATGTTTTACATTAAAGTTAGGTCGGTAGTGTCTACAGTTTTTGATTTTATATTGTAGATAATACTAGGATAGGATATTATGGTTTATGGCGCTCAACAGCGAGGTTATCAGCGCCAGCCAAGTCATACAGCAATATGTTGTAATAAAATGTATTTATCGCTAAGCGAAGTCGTGGTGTATAACATTGTCCTCTTGGTTAAAATCGACTAGGTTCTACGCTAGTGCGAGTCAATTATGTAAAATCTAGTAGTCAGTCTAGATAAAATATAAAATATGAGCTAGTATTACAGTGTAAACTGAGGTCATATTGAGCCAGGTGCCGTTTTTATAAATACTGGCCCTGGCTCGTCTAAAACTACATA
This sequence comes from Leuctra nigra, assembly GCA_934045905.1. Lineage (NCBI taxonomy): Eukaryota > Metazoa > Arthropoda > Insecta > Plecoptera > Leuctridae > Leuctra > Leuctra nigra. Next base: position 9,745,784 of record OW203769.1, on the reverse strand, counting down.
GCTAACTACTTGTCCATGATAAAGCTCCTTACAGCGTGATGCTGTATGTCACTAAATAAAATCTAAGATGTCTGTGTCCTTCAGGAAATTGATCAGCTTGTCAATCGATTTCTCATCGTCTCCGAGCACCTCACTGAGATCACTCGAGAGACGATGACGACGGCGTGCTTGGCGATATTCTTCACAGTCCATCAACATGTGATGGACTGTTAGAGGAACGTCACAGGTGTGACATTGTGACTTTTCCTCTGTATTCATTAAAAACCCGTGGGTCAAGCGTGTGTGGCCAATCCGTAGTCGAGCAACGGCGACCTCCTCCCTCCGTAGATAATACTATTAGGAACAAAATAAAATGGTTTGGAAAAAAATTGTTGAAAAATGAAATATCGCTGGTTCATCCTTAAAGAAGCATAATTGTTCAGATATCTATCGGCGATCTGTATTCGGGCTCTACTGCTTGGGATGCTCATCTAGTGGCGCGGTCGCTCCACCCAGCCAAGTCGTACCGTACACTCTCACTCACTCAACATATCGTAAATGCCTAATAAACTGAGGAGTAGACCAAACATTTTTACTATAAGCAACAATTGGCATTTTCGGCCTACTGGATCTCAAAATTATGAAATCTCACATTGTTGCGAAATATCTTAATTTCGAGCTATGGCCCACCTGACAACATATACCAAATTTGGGAACAATAGGTTATGCCATTTACGAGCTAGAGGGCCGTGAAAGCAGTGAAATTACACCCCTTCTTAAAGGTATCTGATTATAATGATTCAGATATCAGGAAACACCGCTATCACCGCCACAGCCTAAATGGCTGAACCGATCGATCTGAAATTTTTACCACATGTGCACTTTTGGCGTCTGAGGTGCTTTTTTATAAAACCAACCGGGAGCAGCCATTTTGAAACCGGAAGTGACGTCATATCTCGAAAACTGCTAGACCATAATCGGAATGAAACTATCGCAAAATTATTCAGACGGTCATCTATATGAAATATCAATAGTCGAAATATACATTTACTATTACCAAAACCGGAAATGACGTCATAAAAATGAGGAATCAGACTTTAATCACCTCTTACTACAATAACTACATTTTCAGAAGGACATAGCATTTATAGAAATAAATTCTAGGTGGCAGTTATTTCAGCCGCCATTTTGAAAACCGGAAGTAATGCCATATCTTGAAAACGGCTGGACCGATTGGAATGATCCTTTCACAATTCTTCATGGAATATCCATTTAAGCTTATATTTAGAACCAAACAAAACTTTTCTTAGTACCTATAACCAATTCGTAAATGGCATATTTAAAAAAAAAAAGGAATTAGTCATTCTCATTGTTGCTCCGATATGTCTTACAAGTTGTGTAAATAAACTAAAAAAAATTAGTGATATCGCCATAAAAAACACTCCGTGTAAAAATACCAGCCAAGTCTCTTCACTGTAAAAAGATATAAGAAATCTAAAAATTCAGCACTGAAAAGAAGTGATATGAAAAAATGGGCCAAGTCAAAACCTAATTTTAAAAACCGAAATATACTTGGCGCATCAATTTTTACGACATTAAAGGGTAGGTAGATTTTAATTTTATGTATATAACACATCTAAGCCTATACCTTCTCAACGATCTTTATGCACTATGCTCCAAGTATATTTTGGTTTTTAAAGTTAGGTTTGACTTGGCCCATTTTTTGATCACTTCTTTTTAGTGCTGAATTTTTAGATGTCTTATATTTTTTTACAGTTGAAGAGACTTGGCTGGTATTTTCACATGGAGTGTTTTTTTTTATGGGGATGTGTAAATACCTGCTATCATGGCCACGGATTGAGTGCTGAAAGCAGAGGAGTCCAGACCGTGCATGATGATCTTGGTGGGTCTGGAGGCCTGGAAGTTGGTGGCAGCCAGGTTCATGATGCGCATGTCGATCACTTGGGCCAAGGTGGGGTTCGTCCTGAACACACAAACACAATGTGGGTTGCATATCTCACAGGCGTTGTAATGGAACTCTGGGGAAGATTACTACGCCGGGCAAGATGGTAACATGCACAACAATAAACACATTACCCGAGCAACGCCGGGCTAGATGGTAACATGCACAACATAAACACATTACCGAGCAACGCCGGCAAGATGGTAACATGCACAACAATAAACACATTACCCGAGCAACGCCGGGCAAGATGGTAACATGCACAACAATAAACAAATTACCCGAGCAACGCCGGGCAAGATGGTAACATGCACAACAATAAACACATTACCCGAGCAACGCGGGCCAAGATGGTAACATGCACAACATAAACAATTACCCGAGCAACGCCGGGCAAGATGGTAACATGCACAACAATAACCAATTACCCGAGCAACGCCGGGCAAGATGGTAACATGCACAACAATAAACACATTACCCGAGCAACGCCGGGCAAGATGGTAACATGCACAACAATAAACACATTACCCGAGCAACGCCGGGCAAGATGGTAACATGCACAACAATAAACACATTCCCGAGCAACGCCGGGCAAGATGGTAACATGCACAACAATAAACACATTACCCGAGCAACGCCGGGCAAGATGGTAACATGCACAACAATAAACACATTACCCGAGCAACGCGGGCAAGATGGTAACATGCACAACAATAAACACATTACCCGAGCAACGCCGGGCAAGATGGTAACATGCACAACAATAAACACATTACCCGAGCAACGCCGGGCAAGATGGAAACAAT